>CAWTZC010002525.1:49877500-50425000 GCA_963919715.1 Microtus obscurus
AGTTTTCAGAGGTTCAAACCCAGGGACTCTTTGGCGTTCTCCTTCCTCAGTGTGCTACATGGACTGCACGCACACTGGGGCTCCTGCTACTTAAACTCTCAACCTTCTCAGTTTGTTTCGCTCTACTTTCCCACAAAACCTTTTCACTTCCCACTTTATTCATCGGCCCCAACAGACAGCCCAGGCCTTGAAAGGATCCTTCCTCCTTCCCTCCCTCCCTCCCTCCCTCCCTCCCTCCCTCCCTCCCTTCCTTCCTCCATTTAGTATGTATGTCTGTGTACTATGCATACAGTTATTGACGAGGCCAGAAAAAAGCATTGTGTCTTCTGGGACTGGAGTTACAGATGGCCAGGAATTGCCATGTGGGCGCTGGAATTAAACCCAGGTCCTTTGGAAGAACAGCAAGTGCTCTTAATCCCTGAGTCATCTCTCCAGCAACTCTATTGTTTTTCTTGCTGTGAGTATGTAATGTGCCATAGAGAATGTGTGGAAAGCAGAGAAGAACTTTGCGGAGTTGGTTATTTCTTTGCATTTTTATGTCGGTTCTGGGTCTCGAACTAAGGTTGCCAGGCTGTGTTGCAAACACCTTTATCTAAGTCATCTTGATATCCCAAAAACTCCCTCTTGAGAGAAACTCTTAATCCTGTCAGAGGACATAGCCCAAATTAGCCTTAGGCATTCTTACAAGGTCTTACCCCTTAAAGGGTGCATCACTCTTTGCAGTCCCACGCTGAGGACTGAGCCCCCAATACGCAAGCCATGCAAGTGTGCATGGGTTCTGTTTTCTCAGCAGCATTTGCTTCTGTCTTTGTCCTTTTAATGCAGTAACGGGGTAAGAGGATAGCCTACTGGGGTTCTGATCTGGATGGTTCAGGATGTTGTACAGTCTTCATACACCTCTTGCCTTTTGTTTTTTTTTGAGAAGTGTCTGTTAAATTATTTACCCATCTCTAAATGAGATTTATTTTCTCCTTTCCATGGATCCTTTCTAGTTCCTTGTGGACTCTGGATTTTAGTCTCTTATTAGTAAGCAGTCTGGAGATAGTTTGCGGCTTGTCCCTTTGTCCTGAATATTCCTTTTGCGTGAGGAAGCTTCTCAGTTTTTTTATCTTCCAATTTGTCTATTTTTACTTTAGTTACCTGTGCTTCCGGGGTCTTATGAGAAAGTCTTTGCCTAGCCCAATGTCTTGAAGGATTTATCCTATTTCTTCTAATAGTGTCATGAGTTGGCATCTTACACTTAGGGCTTTGATCCTTGTTGAATTGATTTTTATGCACGGTGAGAGGTAGGACCAAGAAACACTAAGGTGTCTGAGCCAATGTCAGGCAAGAGGCAGGTACCTCATTAGGAGCCAGGAACATCGTGATAAGCACTTGTGCCAGTTCTGGGCTGTTTCTGAAGTCTGACTACGTTCTTGGACTAATTGGTTCTTTGGACTAATCTTCTGGGTCTTGCCCCAGGCTGGGAGCTAAGCTGGGTCCAGCGGGAGCATAGTTCTACAGCATCTCGTAGGAAGTTCATATGTCTGAGGAGCTGTCAGAGAGAAACTGCTGACTCTGGACCAGGATGTGCAGAGCAGAAGAAGATGATTCTTCACGCCTCGTTCTGATGACTGAATCCTATAAATGAGTTTCCTTCTGAAAGCCTGAAACCCTTAGGAAGGTTGAGGAGGAAACAAGGACTCAGAATGCGTGCCAAGAGCTGTAAATGTCCTCTGTCTGAGGTCATTATCCTCTGCTATGGGCACTCGCTTGGCAGCTCGCAGGGAATCAGTCACATCCACCAGTCCAGGTGGGTGCACTGGGTAGTTAATTAATTGCATGTACATAGTTCAAGGTCCTGGCTCTTGTGTTGGGTGTCTGCCAAGCTCTCCATAGTCTAGAAATATCCCAAGGAACTTTTCCGACTTATAAATAGAATCATTATAATCTCACCTCCCTTGTTCGGTTGCCAAACCTTCTCATTGGTCCATTTGAACAACAACAACTGACAAAAGCTGCAGAAGCCGTTCCAATGCACAGTGTTTTATGTGCTTTTGAGATTCGGTCAGGTGGAGAAGTCTGATACCAGCTCTTTCTCCTTCAACTTCTACATCTGCCGTGGTTGAGACTACAGTGTGTGTGCCTCCACCATCCCACCACAGGTAGGGCTGGGGGGTCAAACCCAGGTCCTCTGGTGTGCCAGCTCAGCCCTCTGCCCACTGACCTACATCACCAGCTGTTTTGTTCAGAATGAATGCGGGCTTGGTCTCATTGCTGCCATGATCCCGCACCTGATTAATAGACACGTCACCTTTATGTGTCATGGTTGAAGGGTCAGAGAAGCTTTTCCAGGAACTTTGGGTCTATTGGGAATTTCACACCGAAGTTCTGGTCTTTGGCATCCAGAGTAGCCTAGGTGATAGAGTTAGCTCTTTATCCTCTGAATGTCCCACGCTTTCCCACCTATGCCATGTCATTTACCACAATTCTCAAGAGCTTTCCATTCATTTCCCAGTAACCTCCCCAGCTTCCATCACCCTAAGGGCGGAACAGCATTTGGTTTGTTACTGAGCCATCCTTCAAGACGCAGACTACAGGCTAGCAATACAGGGACAAACTCTTTCCTTCTTCTTCCTCCCCACTTCCTTCCTTCTCCCCCCTTTCTTTCCTTTCCTCTTTTCTTTCTCCCTTTCTTTCTTTCTTTCTTTCTTTCTTTCTTTCTTTCTTTCTTTCTTTCTTTCTTTCTTTCTTTTTTTTTGGTTTTTCGAGACAGGGTTTCTCTGTGGCTTTGGAGCCTGTCCTGGAACTAGCTCTGTAGACCAGGCTGGTCTCGAACTCACAGAGATCCGCCTGCCTCTGCCTCCCAAGTGCTGGGATTAAAGGCGTGCGCCACCACCGCCCGGCTCTTTCTTTCCTTTTGAGGACAGGTCTTGCTATACAGCCCAGACTGGACTGTGTTCTTAATCTGCCACTTCCAGTCTCCTGATGCTGGGATTGCAGGCCTATTCCCCATCTCCCAGATCCCACTTCTAGTCTCCTGATGCTGGGATTGCAGGTCTATTCCCCATCTCCCAGATCCCACTTCTAGTCTCCTGATGCTGGGATTGCAGGTCTATTCCCCTGGCTCCCAGATCTCACTTCCATTTCCATCTTGACTCTTGTTTTTTAATTTGTGTCTTTCAGGGTTTATGTGAACACACCTTCTGGTTATCTGTGTGCTCGCATCTTCCCTGCATTTCCTTTCTGTCCATGTTTTCCTGCGTCCTTCTCTTCCCCACTGTGACTCCGGCCTCTTTGATTTCTCTCTTTCTCTGGCACATAGCTCTGTCTAGTTTACTTCCTTTCGATCCTTTTCTCCATCAAAAATTTCAGGCAGAACTAACTTGCAGACAACAGATTCAGCTATAGTGATTTAAATCAGAAAAGGAGTTCAAGATGAAGAATTGGGCGCTTAGGGACTTGCTTCAGAATCAGAGGCTTTGTTTCTCAGCCTCTGCTCCCCAGAACCACACCAAACAGCTGGTGCAACAAAGGAACTGGCAAGGAACCTCTTCAGCAACCTAGTAAGCAGATTCCAGTATCTGTTGGCTGCAAGCCAGAGTCAGAAAGCCATAGGCATGGCTGTGCTCCTCAGACACAAGATCCTTCAGCCCTGTGGAACTCCAGGGAGGAGTTGCTCCTGTAGCGGAAAGTAGGTCTGTTTCACGGTGCTGTCTCTTTCTCTGCATGACTAGGCTCATAGGAGTGCGCTTTGCCTGAAAGAAAATACAGCGCAGAGTGAGGATCAACAGCACTCACGGGCAATGGAAAAGATATGGTCAGGTACTCAGAGAGCTGGGAAAGGTACAGTGGGCATCAGTGATAGCGTGACCTGAGGAAGGGGGATGAGGTGGACCCTAGAACTGTCAGGGTTTTTGTGTTCTAGGTGCGTGCTCAGTTCGGAAGAGGTTCTCAGTAATCTGGTAGACATCATCAAGACAAAAACACGATCTCAACTCAAAGGGAGCAAGAGACAGTTTATTCTGGAACCAAAATGTGCATGGCCCAGAAAAACACAGCTTCCAGTTAGCCATTGCTGTGCTTTCTAACAAGGAAGCAGGTTCGTGGAGTTTTATAGTAACAGAGCAAAGAAAGTTATAAATTTTAAAGTACTTTGGTGAAGCCGGGCGGTGGTGGTGCATACCTTTAATCCCAGCTCTTGGGAGACAGAGGCAGGCGGATCTCTGTGAGGTCGAGGCCAGCCTGGTCTACAGAGCGAGTTCCAGAAGAGCTAGAGCTAAACAGTGAAACCCTATCTCAACCCCCCCCCCCCAAAGTACTTCGGTGGAAACATCAGAGAGATGGGGGAATTTCATCTGTAGGTTAAGATGGTGTCTGAGAGCATTCCTAGCCCTTCTATTGGTGGAGGATCGGGTTTTGTTAAGGTAATACAGTTCAAAGGTTCATATCTGCTTACCAGAATATTAGGTATATAGAGATAGGCAAGTAATAGCTACTTGGTAGGCTAGAGATTGCTGGCGATAAATTATAACCAGGCTCAAAATCATAACATTCTAGATTTTCCATAGTCTTTAGCCAGTCAGTCTCTGGAGATGCCACTTCTCTCTGGGAATTGTTGTTCATTACACCATGACCCATACAGTAGATGATGCTTAGACCCTTTGTCCCCATCCAATCAGTTACCCAGTGATCTCTCAGGGATGGAGGCTACATGTGGGCTTGGGAACACAAACTTTCCTTCACCATGGTGATTCTGTAGCCTGCTGTCCCACAGCAAGAGGCCAGTGACTGGTTCTTTCTGGAGTGCTGTGGTGGTTTGAATGAGATTGGTTCTATACCCTCATGTATTTGAATGCTTGGTCCTCAGTTGATAGAACTGCTTGGGAAGGATTAGGAGGTGTGGCCTTGTTGGAGATGTGTCTCTGGGGACAAGATTTGAGATTTCAAAAGTCCACATCACGCCTAGTTGGCTCTCTTTGTCTCATGGTTGAGCCTCAAGCTGCAAGCTCTCAGTTACTGCTCCAGCACCATGCCTGCCTGCCTGCCTGCTGCCATGCTCCCCACCACGATGGTCATGGACTCTCCCTCTGAAGCCCCAAATAAGCTATTTCTTCTATAAATTGCCTTGGTCATGGTGTCTCTTCACAACAGTAGAAAAGGAACTAAGATAAGGCCCCGCCACCATTTCATTACACACAGAGGAGTCACCAACATTCATGGATTTCTTCCTGTCTCATTCACCTCAAATAACTTCTAATGGAGGAGGTGACATTTATGGAAAAGACCGGGACAATGGCTAACACTCAGGATTTTGTGCTCTGCCGGCCGGTGTGTGTTATCACTCTGGAGGGGTTGTACAGGGAGTGCTGGAATGACCCGCCAAGGTGTTGGGCTGCGTCCTGCTTTTATTCTTAGCTTCTCCTGCTCTTTCCATCCTACCCCTCAGTTCCTTTTGTTCCTTCATTTTTCTTTCTTCCTCTATGTTTGATGAAGTACTGTTCCACTACCCCCCTCACTTCCTCATATTAACTGAAGCCCTGTTGTCAAGACTCCATGTATTTTCAGGCTGTAGAAACCCCTCTCAGCCTAGCGCGTGCTAAGTAAGACGCAATTTGCCAACTGTTAAAATGGAAGAGCCAGGGCCTCACTGGCTTGAGGTCTGTCTAAAGAGAGAGGCTCAGCTGGTGTCTTGGGGACTCTCTCTGAAGCGGTGGCTCTGCTCCTCCCTGCACTGGCTCTATTCTTTGTCAGCCTCTCTCTGGGGCCTTAAGAAAGTGACTGGCAGCTAGAGATGCAACAATCTTTACAGGTGTGGATCTCATCGGAGAAGCCCAGTCACTCTCAAACAGAAAGAATCAAACCTGGTGACCTCTCCTGAGGCATAAGATTGAATCGCAGGAAGCTGTGCAGGGGTCATTTGGACAAAGCATTGCAGATGTGCAAAGAAGAGGCTCTGCTCCTCATCTTTGTTCCCTCCTTATCCTGCATCCTAACTTTAGCTGTTCATGGTCTATTTCTTGCTGCTGAATGTGCCTGTCCCTACGAACTTGAATTTACCCATACAACCAGCACCCTGGTCTGGAAATAGAACTTGCCTCTTCTAGAAGCTCCTTATGAGATGCTTCCTGATCGTACTCGGTGTTTGAAAGGCAAAACAAAGGCACTTTGAGGAAGCAATGGAGGGAACCGTGAGCAAGAACCCTGGAGGAAAAGACTAGCACAGCCAGCTACATTAAAGCGAAGAGCGTCTGCTTATCAAGGGCTTCTTCAGGAAATACTGAAAAAAATAAATAAAAGCTCCAACCATCGCGGGGGAATGTTAAAAGGTTACAGGAACCCACTGGAAAGAACTGTTGGCGTCTAGAGCAGGAACAATTTGAGCAACAAAGTAAACAATAACAGAACTGGATTATGAACTAAGACATAAAATAAATAGCCAGGGTACGGACCGATAAACGACTAAATACATGAGTGCGATGGAGAGGAGGCCGTGTGCTTTGAGCAGAGGGATCCCAACAGATGCAGACAGCAGCTCCTCCAGGCATGTCTTCCCAGTCTGGGCTAGACTTAGGGAAGGGAAAGCACTAGCGTTCTCGCGGAGAATAGACAGGTGTGCTGGAAGCATATGCCTCAACCACCAAGCAAGGACCAGGGCACATTACAGCAGGGCACTCCCCAAAGCACACATCCCTAGTAAGTCTTTCAGAAACACCAGCCAAAATGCAGCTAAGACAGACAGACAGACAGACAGACAGACACACACATGCACACACACACACACACACACACACACACTCCTCTTCTGTGACTCATAACTTGTTCAGAATGAGGTTTTGCATAAATAGAAAAGAATGT
Organism: Microtus obscurus; assembly: GCA_963919715.1. Lineage (NCBI taxonomy): Eukaryota > Metazoa > Chordata > Mammalia > Rodentia > Cricetidae > Microtus > Microtus obscurus. The sequence continues at coordinate 49,884,338 of CAWTZC010002525.1, forward strand.
GAGGGCAAAGAAGTCGTGAGGAAGAAGAGATTAAAAAAATACAAAAGCTGGGCTTTGGTGGCACACGCCTTTAATCCCAGCATTCAGGGAGGCAGAGGCAGGTAGATTTCTGTGAGTTTGAGGTCAACCTGGTTTACAGAGTGACTTCCAGGACTGCCAAGGCTACTCAGAGAAACCCTGTCTCGAAAAACAAAAAAAAAAAAAAAAAAAACCAAAAACAAAACAAAAAAAAAACCAAACCAAAACAACAACAAAAACAACCAACCAAACAAAAAATGGTAAAGAAAAAAAAAAAGCAAGCCTAGAGGAGGTGAATGAATGAGATGTGCTGACCTGGTTGTCCTGTGGGGACTCAGAAGAACAGTATTATGGAAAATTGGCAGAATTCAGATAGTCTGTGCTTAATAGTGTTGCACCAGTGTTGATTTCTTTATCTGGACGGATGCACCATGGTAATTTACCATGTCTACACTGGGGAAAGCTGGGGAAAGGGCAGAGAGTTCTGTAACATCTTTAATATTCCTCTTCAAATCCAAAATTTTCCGAAACAGAAACTATTAAAAATTACACATTTAAGAGAGCAAAAAAGTGAAACTATAGAGTTCACAATGTCTGGAATGCACCTAAACCTGGAAAAGATGATTCCGAGCCTGTCAGCATCTTCACAGATTGATAGGCCAGCCAGAGCTACACAGCGAGACCCTATTCAAAAATAGAAAGCGGATAAACTAGAGAAACCCGACAGTAATGGAATAGGAAGAGGAAATCGTGTGCATCACATCTGTAATCCTGGCGCTTGGAGGGCTGGGGCAAGGGCTAGGGCTGCTTTGGTCTACACCATGACACCTTGTCTCAAAAAAGGGACAAGCAAAAGAGTGGGACAAAGGAATTCCGATGACTGATAGACATGTCTCCATAGAGAAGGCAAGCAAGGGATCACATCCAGGCCCTCCTGGCTGCTGCGGTCTCCTCACACTCCGGGAGGACCAGTCAGGCAAGGGATCATGTCCAGGTCCTCCTGGCTGCTGAGGTCTCCTCACACTCCGGGAGGACCAGTCAGGCAAGGGATCATACCCAGGCCCTCCTGGCTGCTGAGGTCTCCTCACACTCCGGGAGGACCAGTCAGGCAAGGGATCATACCCAGGCCCTCCTGGCTGCTGAGGTCTCCTCACACTCCGGGAGGACCAGTCAGGGCTCTTTCATCTCCTCCCTGATCTTCCTCTGCTTGCTCCTCCCTCCAGCCAGCCGTGCTCCCCACTGCCTATCTATCCCACTGCTGTCCTCATTCCCAGGGTAATTTTGGTTTTGGTGTGGCTCCTTCCTGCATCTTGTCAGATTTCACAGCCTCCTGTTTTCTCACTGTCTCTTATTTGGGTTGTTTCTGCATTAACTCTGAAAAAATTTGTGGTGAAACATTTGGATATGATTTTCATCCGCTTGTCACCAGCACCTCTCTAGACAGGGTCTCACTATGGAGTCCAGGCTGCCCTGGAGCTCACGGTCCTCCTGTCTCTACCTTCCATCCCAGCTAAAAGGCTATTTTATGTATTTATTTAGTTTATAATCTAGTCTCTTGAATTGTTATGTGTTTAGCCACTAAGATCTCTTTCTTATTAGTTTCCACGTGGGCCCTTAAGCGTACTGGGGAAGCACTCTACCACCAGGCGACACCCCAGTCCATGCCACTGTCTTGATGAGTGTCTTTATTACCATTCTTTCTCTCATTTATGACACAGCCTTGTACATAAATCTCAATGTCACTCTTCTTTGGAGCAAGCCGATTCTTTTGGCCTGGACTTCCCAGGCCTATGAGAGTTAGGGGTCAGGCCATCCTGTGGCAGACATCAGTCTTGTGGATTCTCTTCTTGGGTTCATCTCCTCTACCACTGACACATGGGAATGCTCATAATTTTCAGTTACCTCCTGAAATGTGGAATTTGGAATGAAATTATAGACCAAGCGTTCAAGACTCTGTAGCTGCAATCATTTTTTTTAAAATAAAGTTCCTTTAAAGACCTTTGTGTTGAAAGCTTGGTCTCCAAAGCTGTGCCATTGAGAGGTGGTGGAAATTTTGAGAGGAGGAACCAGGTGGGTCTTTAGGTCATTGGGGCATGCCCTTAAAGGGGAGGATGAAACCCTAGCACCTTCCTTTCCTCTCTCTCAATTTGGTTTTTAAAAATTACGTTTTAAAGACTCATTTGTGCATGTACCTGCGTGTCCATCACGGCGCACACAAGGGTATCAGAAAATGACTTACCGGAGTTCGTCCCTCCTTCCACAGAGCGAGTCCCAGCGACTGTGCGCAGGCCCCCAGGCTTGGCAACAAGCACCCTTGCTTCCTGAGCCACCTTCCTTCTCTTTTGCTTCCTATCCATGAGATGAGTAGTTTTGCTTTGTCCCGTGTTCCTGCTGCGATGTGTTACCACAGGCTTAATGCCGCAAGGTCAATCTACTCTGGACTGAGACCCTTTAATATCATGGGCCCAAACCAAACTTTTTTGCTCTTGAAATTGCTAGCTCCACTTCTCTTTGTGGGATACGACCTTCAGTCCTGTCCTGTGATAAAGCAAGAGGCTCAAAGCAAGGCACTATGGGCCTAGGGTTGGGCACGTGATATCTCCCCAAGCAAAGACTTTCTCAGTTGTATGGGGCCACGGGGCTGGGTGAAGTGCTGGGTCTAAGTATCTCTTGGCTGGGAAGACTGGAGAGTGGAGAAGAGGGCTTTGAACATATAAGCAATTTCTGAATTACGTTCCCCGGGCTGGACATAGGGAAAGAGAACCGGTGTGCAGACACAGTTAGGTCCGTCCCTTAGAGAAGGAGGCCGATGTGGAATGGAGCAAAAACCCTGCTTTGCAGATGAGTCGATCTGTGTTGGATCTGAGCTTGGATGAGCGGGCTGCGTGACCTTGGCGACAGCGCCTCTACAAAGAGTGTGCGGTGTGACTTGGCACCGGGCTTATGCTCCAGGGCAGGTTACAGTAAAAGCTTGGTGCATGCTTGGCTGAGGAGTGTGAGCTGCACGGCAGGGAGCACAGCTCAGAAGCTCAGCCTAGCACCCCAGGAGGGAAAGGGTCTCTTGTGTTTGGGGGCTCTGCGTTCTCCATGAGCCACTGCTACCGTGACTGCTACAGGCAGAGAGAAGCCGCCAGCAGGCATTGAGAGGAATGAGTTTATTCACGTGTCTTAGTTTTCATCCCACAGACAGGATACCATTTTAAAACGTTTCGTTGTTGTTTTTAATCAGCTTATAAAGCATTAGGTTTCCTTATGGCATTTTCATGCCTATTTCATCTTGGTTGACGTTCCTTCCTTTCTCTTTCTCTCATCTCCTATCTGCACTTGAAGCCCTCCACTGCCAGTCTTCCCATTCCGCTCACATCACAGGTATCCTACTCCTCCTCCCCCTCCCCCTCCCGCTCCTTTAAAGGCTGCCCCCCCCGCCAGGCATGATAACTTTTTGCCTCTGTGTTACCTTTGAGTGAATAACTCATAACAACCTCTGGTGGATTCCAACATTGTCTCAGCAGGAATAATAGGAAAGGGCTGGGGGAGGACCAGGGTCACTGAGAGGGCAGGAACATGATGGTAAGCCTGCCAGTGGGGAAAGATAGCTCCAAAAGAAGATTTCTCAAGGAACCAGAAAAAGATGAGAAAGAGGAGCTAAAGGCCCCAGCTAGGCTGGGCTGAACACAGGCTGTGCACTCCTGAAATATTCCAACGGGTCTGTGTGTCCCGAAAGTTCTGTGCACCGTTTCCTGGGAAGATGGTCCTGTGAGGCAGAAGTGAGCTCTGCTCCACTGGACGCTGTCTGTGCTTGGGCTAAGTCTGCCTCCTTGTAGCTTTTGTTCCTATTCCTCCTGTCATCACGCCCGTAAGTCCAGCCCTGGCAGTGACTCGGCTGTGTCAGGTCGGGCACATTGTTCAGGAAGAACACCCCAGCATCTCAGTCACTCTGAAGGTGATAATTCTGGCAAGGAGAGAACAGACTCCGTCAGTGCCCTCAAGTTGCTGGCCTGGATGAGTCTGCAGGGCTTGAGCCTTGAGCCATTCTCATGGGGAGGAAATAAAGGCCCCTCAAGACTTGGGGTGCTTGAATGTGAGAATCAGCATAAATGGTAAGAGACAGGTGCCTTCTGGGCCAGGCATGAGTCAAGGAGATGACCTTAAGAAAGAGAATGTGACAAGTCTTGGGGACAGAGGTCCTGCAAAATGGAGGTCAGAGAGATGAAAGCTGACAGCGCCCATCCAGGCCAGGCTGGAGAGCTGGGCACTGAGTGATGTGAGCAGTCGAGCAGTCAGCAGGGAGGGCCAGGGGGTCTCATCACAGCTGGGGAGACATGTCCTTCAATATCAGTCATGCATCCCTGGGTCATATCCTGTGCTTCCTATGTGATGACAGATTAACGATTGTGCTGGGGGAGAGAATTTGTGGGTGGCAATTGAGAATTGCAGGGACTGGGATGGAAACCAAAGCATTGGGGGGCTGGCTCATACATCAGTCTAAATAAGCCGAGAAGTATCAACTATTCCCCTCTAGATGGTTACCCGTGGGCACTATGCACCATGGACAGTTCCATTCCTGTTTTCTGGTCTTTCCTGTTAGTACAATCCTGCGTGCCAATTCCCTTGTAGCTATGGTCATCTCAGGTCACAGTCTGAGCCAATACAATGTAGGTCAAAGTCTTTGGGGATAGTTGTTCTTTTCCCCTAGAGGATAATAAAGACTACATCTTGCTAGAGAAGGTGATAGTGGCCGGGTATGGTGGTGCATGCCTTTAAGTCTAGCACTGGGAGACAAAGACTGGTGAATCTCTGATTTCTGAGCTCAAGGCCAGCTTAGTCTATATAGATAGTTCTAGAACCACATAGAGCAGAATGTGGATGAGAAGACTGGAAGCAAAGCAGTCATTTTTGTGACAATGATAAAAGCCACACAAAGGATGCCAGCGGAAGAAGATAAGTGGGGTCTGGTTCCCTGATTGTCACCAGCAGCTGCCTCAGCCCCGAAACATTGTAGCAAACTGGGCTCTTATCTTTGCCATCCAGAACAGGCAGGGCTTTCTATTTTTACAACAGAGCATATTATTCATGCACACAGGTACCACATGGAGTTTTTCAGCTAGCAAAGCTGAGAACGAGAACACAGAAGGAGACTAACTCATAGGAATGTATCCACAGGGTTCTCTGATGGCCATCTGTGGGGACATGTTTCCATTCTCTTCTGGTAGTGAATATAGCTTGTGTACTTTGTGAAAATTGAGACAGAGAAAATGAAATTTAAAGAACAAAGAAAAATCCCACAAAGCCATTTATCTGGGACAAGCTATTCCTGCAAGGTGGTGAATGGCCTCAGAGGAGTGTGGCTCAGACAGGTGATGGTTTCCCCACATAAATGGGATTGCATTTTTAAAAAATATTTATTTATTTATTATGTATACAATATCCTGTTTGTGTGTATGTCTGCAGGCCAAAAGAGGGCACCAGACCCCATTACAGATGGTTGTGAGCCACCATGTGGTTGCTGGAAATTAAACTCAGGACCTTTGGAAGAACAGACAATGCTCTTAACCTCTGAGCCATCTCTCCAGCCCTGGGATTGCATTTTTTGGGCATTGTTATTCACTCAGCAGTTTATTGTGAACCCTTCACAGTGATACTGTCAAGGGAACTCATTCTGTCATCAGATCTCACTAGGTCTGCATTACTAATCAATACCATTATTTCATTGGGTATAAGGGCCAATGGTGTTAAAATGTCAGTTGGCGTCTCAGTTTTGTTAATGGGCACAGGGCTGATGGGAGGTTGTGGGAAACACCTTGGAGACCTTTGTGAGTCTTGCCTATCAGGCCAACCCCGGACATAGGATTGCTGGCTCAGAGAGAGGCATATGTGTAAGGTCTCCCACGTGCACCAGCCTGTCCTGTTCCCTGCTGTGTGTGCCTGTATCCTGAACGGTGGATGTTTCCAGAAACTGTGTCATCTTGACGGTCTGGCCTTCCACAAGTCCAGTTTTCTGGTCCCAAATGGATTCTGACGTCACTCGGCAGGGTTCTGTGCCACTTTCCTCTAATACGCTCGCCAGAAGATACTCTAGTTCCATCGCCCTCCCTCCTTTTCTTCTTTCCACAGGGTCTTGCTTTATTTCCCAAGCTGGTCTAAAACTTGTGATCCTCCTGCCCCAGCCTCCCAAGTGCCAGGATTGTAGGCATGTACCACCATACTCGGCATTTTTTTTTAAATATTTATTTATTTATTATGTATACAATATTCTGTCTGTGTGTATGTCTGCAGGCCAGAAGAGGGCACTAGACCTCATTACAGATGGTTGTGAGCCACCATGTGGTTGCCTGGAATTGGACTCAGGACCTTTGGAAGAGCAGGCAATGCTCTTAACCACTGAGCCATCTCTCCAGCCCTCGGCATTTTTTTTTTAAAAGATAGGCTGTCTTGTAGCCTTGGCTGATTTTGAACTCACTGTGTAACTGAGGGTGGCTTTGAACTCCTGATCCTCCTGCATTTATCTCCTGAATTCAGAAGAACTTCCTGCCTGCCATGCAAGCACTCTGCTACCTGAGCCATGTTTATCACATTCATCCAGCATCAAAAGCTTTATGTTCACAATTCTACCTTTCCGGAAGAACCACACGCAAGGTCGGCTTTATTCTTTGTGTATTCAAACACGGCTTCCTGTTTGGGCTTTGACTAAGGCAGACTGCAAAAGGCCCAGTTCTCTAAGAGAAACAGCAGAATGTTTTTTTTTTTTTTTTTAAAAAAAAAAAAAAAACAACAAGTTCCTTTTACTTTCCAACCAAGCTGTATGTACCGGACTTCCACAAGTGCTCTTCCAGACATCCACCTCCCTGTAGAGAATGTTCTGGAAAGCTGAGCCGCTCTGGCCAGTCCCCGCCCTGCCCCCAGCATCACAGAGGTGTTGCCTGTGGGAAACTGGTGTCACACAGCCTCTTCTGTGCTCTTTTGGGGTATATAAGCTGTGCCCCTTCTTTCTACCTAACTTGATTGGCAGTGAGAACAATGGATTTCAATGTCTCTGCCCTCATTAGGGGCACTGTAGCTGCTCCCTTGGCTCTCCAGCAGAGAGGCTGTGAGGGAGCCGGCAGTAAAGTTCTCCGCAGCAACAATGGGAGCCAGCAGAACAAAGAACATCCTGTGCCTTGTTCTCGTCACTGGAACCAAACCACATTAAGTATCTTTTGGGAGCAGGACATCCTAAGCCTTGGGGGACCAGGTTCTCTTAGTGATGGGTTTCAAAAGCCATGTATGGACAGGTGAGAATCAACATTTAATTAGCCCATGCCTGAGAACACTGCCAGCTCATCACTTTGAAGTTTCCCTTAGGTACCTGCATGCCAGCCCTCCCCCACAAGAAGAAAGGGAAGGTTGACTAAATCTTCCCACATCCTCTGGTGCATGACACACTGTCCTTTGAAAGGCAAATTCTTCCATTTCCCTATGCAGTGAAGGCCAGCCTGCTCCCCGTTCAATCTCCCTTAGTAGGGGAGCCTGCTTGACCTCCAGGCCAGCCCTCCTCCATTGTTCCCAACAACTCTGCCCCCTCTCTTTCCCAAACGTTATCGCTACCTGTATCCTTCTGCCCTTGACATTCCCAGCTGCACCCACGAAATTAGAGCCTCCGTGGGCCTCCAGGGCGACATCCCCTTCTCTGAACCCTGCTGTCAGCCTCCCTTGTGGGTTCTCATTTCTCCTTCTGCAGGGGGTTCCCTCCAGGTTCACCCATGTTGAGGGTGGTTCTGTCTCTAGTTTAAGAGCTTGGTTACTTGCATGACTCCAAGACATCTTTGTGAGGACACATGCCTTACCCCATGGCACATGGCAGTGTGTGCGTGCCCATGTGTGCCCACATGTACACACACACACTCATTTGTGCAGGGTTTTCCTGAGGGTAAGCATTGGATTGTCATGGCTCTTTTTTCTAACTGTATGGGCCTCTACACTATTTGAAAAGAGTAAATGTCCACTCACCCCAGGACCTCAGTGCTCTGAGGCTGCTCTTCCTGCAGGTCCCCTGGCTAAATTAGACCTCAGGACCCACCTACACAAAGGAGCAGCCCATGTGTTTACCCTCAGCATTTCCCCTTGGCCTCTACCACCACTTAACTGAGCTATGGAAGTCTCTAAACCTTTACCTCCAGGTCTATACCAGCCGCCCCTCTCTCTACTGTATTCATTTCTTTATTGTCTGTCTCTACAAACTAAGTCTTCTCTTAGTTGACAGGAATTTTGTCTTTCTAGTAGGGTCCAATAGTTAGCTGCTGACTCAGCAGATCCTTCTCGTGTGCAGCAGGAGCAAACATGCGGGTCAAGGCTGTTAGTCGCAGAATATCTCCAACCAAATAAAGGGAAAAATGATTTATTCAGGGAATCGCATAGATTGCAGAGTCAGGAAGCTGGAAAGAAGCAGATTCAAGCTGCAGCTTCCAGAAATGTCTGCCAGCATAGCTGGCTCTAGCTTCTGCTGCAACCAGGAGTCTGCTAACACCGTCATAGGCTGCAAAGGTGTACTCAGTCTGTTCTATCACCAAAGGTGTGCTGAGCTTGTTACCATCCACCCTGGCAGCTTTGCATTTTTCTTCTTCCCCAAGGAACTCGAGTTCCTTGGTATTGTGAGGGTGTACTTGGAGCAGAGCTGGAATCCGGTGCCTGTTCTGTAGTGACGAGGCTTGGCAATGGTCTCCGCCACCATTTGGTTATTGGAAAGGCAATATTCATACCACTGTCTGAGTCTAGACTCTGTGGCTGAAACGTTATACCAGAGACTGAGTGATTTATAGTGACCAGCAGTATTTGGGTTCACGGTTCTGGAGGCTGGGAAGTCAAAGAGCACAGCACAGACATCGGATTAGCTTCTGTTGAAACCTCAAGCTGCTGCAGCTGTGGTAGGAAGCTGAGTGGGTGGCACCAAAGGGACAAGGGCATTTTCCAGCTGTCACTCTCCTGGAGACAAACCCAGCCCTTTGAGAGCAGCAACTCACTCACTATAGCAAGCAGGTCCCAGTGGTTTCCTAAAGCCCCTCCCCACCCCCCAAACCTTCACAGTGTCCGTCAACTTTCTGCTTGAATTTTGGAGGGGTAAAGCTGACATATATAAGATGGGACAAGCTGGGCGGTGGTGGCGCACGCCTTTAATCCCAGCACTTGGGAGGCAGAAGCAGGCGGATCTCTGGGAGTTCGAGGCCAGCCTGGTCTACAAGAGCTAGTTCCGGGACAGGCACCAAAGCTACAGAGAAACCCTGTCTCGAAAAACAAACAAACAAACAAACAAAAAACACAAAACAAAAGATGGGACAGCTGTGAAGCTATGTGTGAAAGATTTGTGGAGGAGCCTTTAATGACAGCTGCCTATTATACATACTTATCTATCTAGATAACTGTGAGGGCATTTAAGAACTTTAATGTAGTTTTAGTTTTCTGGGTAGCGTGCTTGTTTGAGCAGCTTTGTGAGCCCTTGTCTCCCTGGCCTCTTTTCCTGTGGCGTGCCCTGTCCTTCACCCTCTCTTTCCTTCTTTTCCTTTTCTTTGTGTTCTGTCGATGTCTAGTCAGGGGTGATAGATGGTAGACAATAGGCCAGACTAGTCTTAAACTCTTAATTCTCCTGCCTCAGCCTCATGAACGATGGTATCACAGATGTGTGCTCCACACCTGACACTGAACTGAAAATGTGAATTGTGATAAAGTGCAAACATTTGAGCCTTGTATGTCTTGTTCATGGAATCTCACCCAAATTCAGCTCCATGCATCAGATAGGTTGTTCTATATTCCTGTCGGCTGAATGGTTATCTTTCGCACGGAGGTCCTTAACTCTCCTGGACCCCACCAGCGCATGTGGTGTACCTAACTCCCTTCTTCCCACATGAAGAGCATAGTTTCCCCAGAAACCATTTGTTATACATTTTGTCCTCCTAGACTGACTTTTGAGGCTTTTCCTGTTGGAATCCATGTTCCTGGACACGCACAGGCCTTATGTCCCAGCTCTCCGTGCTGACCTGTGGTGCCAGCGATGTAGGCCTTGTGACTGGGACTCTGGGAGTCTCTGATGTTCCGATGAGAAAAGTTCTTCTTTCTCTCTCTAATGATCAAGGTAGTCATGTGGAAACTTTCATTCATCTTTACAAATTTGGGGATAAATACATTTACCAAGTTCCAGATTCTTCTGCTTCTGCCTTCCAGTGCCAGGATTATACACATGTGCCACTAGGCCTAGTTGGAAATGATATTTTTATAACAGCCCCGTATAACAGCATTCCTCAATTCCTTTAGAGTTCTTTATCACCGTTAATAGAGGGTATAGAGGGTAATAAGATCTTTCATAAACACTGGCTCTATCTTATTATTTGCTGCCATTAAGAATGATATCTTTTAAAAACATTTATTTTTATTATTTGAGAACACACACACATACACACACATACAACACATATGTTTTGCCTGCTTTTATGTCTGTGTACCATATATGTGGGTGATACCCATAGACGTCAGAGGAGGATATTGGTTTCCCTGGAACTGGAGTTATAGACAGCTGTGGGCCAACATGTGGGTGCTGGTAACTGAACCTGGGTCTTCCGTGAGAACTGCAAGTGCTCTTAACTGCTAAGACATCTCTCTTGACCTGTTTATGTTTAATATGTGTGAGTGTTTTGTCTGCATGCATGTATATACACCATGTGCATGCCTGGGCCCTGCGAAGGCCAGAAGAGGGTGTGGAATCTTCTGGAACTAGAGTTAGGATGGCTGAGAGCCTCCATGTGAGTGCTGGGAATGGAACCACGTCCTCTGCAAAAGCTGCAAGTGCCCGTAATGTCCAGCAACTCCCCCTCTCTCTTTAGAGTTACAAATGGCTAGTGTGCGAGGAGAAAGTGCTCTGATTTTATAAGTCGATGTTACATATATGCAGCCACCTTCTTGTGAATTTTATTAGTTCAAATTTCTGTGCAGATTTCCACGTTGTCCACACACGACAGTTTAAATTCCTTGCCTTGAATTCCTAGACCTCTAATTTCTTTTTCTTGCTGTGTAACGTTGACCCCCATCTGTAGAAGGAGCTGTGGGCAGGCCTGCTTTTCGTCCCACCTAGCTCCTGCACGGCTAGCTTAGCCCCAGAATAATTACACGGAAACTGTATTCTTTTAAATACTGCCTGGCCCATTAGTTTCAGCCTCTTATTGGCTAATTTTCACATCTTGCTTTAACCCATATCTAATGTGTGTGCCTGGTGGGAAGGATCTTAATCTGCTTCCATCTTGGAGAGGAGAGTTATGGTGACTGCCTCGCTTTCCTTCTTCTCAGCATTCTGTTCTGTCTTCCCCGCCTACCTACGTTCTGACCTATCAGGCCAAGCAGTTTTCTTTATTAATTAACCAATGAAAGAAACAGATAGAAAGAAGACCCACCTACATCACCCATCTCTGGCTCTTTGCTATGTAGCGGCAATGCTCATAGGCATCTTTATTATGTTGCCCATCTTTTAATTATTTTTGGTCCTGAGGCTGGAACCCAGGGCTTCACACATGCTGAGCATGAATTCCACCACTAAGCTGTACTTGAAGTCCAAATGCTGCCAATAGCGGTTTTCATTTTTTTATTCTGAAACGGGGTCTCACAGTTGTGAGATGTCCAGAGTAGCGGGGACAAGGGCTGAGCTATTCTGTTGTTCTCTGTGCTGGGAAGGGCTGCCCTTCTCCCAGGCCCCAGCCCACAGGGAGCAGGTACTTCAACACTGGAACAGCACTGTAGCTCCAAACACTGATGTTTAGCAAAGAGGTCATTATAGGAAGCTCCTTCCAACATCTCTGTACTGTGGCATTGCTCTGTGGCTAGGCCGCCACCTAGGCTTACCTGTGGCACACCTGTGCACGTTGGAGGGTGGCAGGTAGGGAGCATTCGCAATGTTTTGGAGTTTGAATGGGACCTGTGCCCTACTAGCTGTATGACCATGAATAAGTTATCTGATATCCTTAACCCTTGATGCCCTTCCTTATCTGCAAAACATGGAAAGTGGCGGTCCCCAGGGAAGTCACCTGTGGGTTAAGTGACACAACCCACAGAACAAGCACATGGCAGGACAGTAACTGTCAGCTGTGTCCTCAGCAGTGCGGGAAAGCAGGCCTTCCTCAGAGTCTCTAAGGCCACAAGAGGTGCTCAGGCGAGAGGCGGAGAGAATGTTATATGCGGATGAAGCCAACATTTATTTTAACATGTTTTAAAGCTTGGAAAAAGAGAGACTGAAGGGAGATAAATGAAGATGAAGATTCTTAGTAAAGTTTTTTTTTTAAAAGGTCTCTTTTATCATTTTTCTGTGTTTCCAAATTTTCCTGCAATGAATGTATTACTTTCATACATCTTTACGTTTTATAGTAACAAAAATCTCAGCGTGACTCATCAGGGACAAGGCTGCCAAGTGTCTGACTGTGGTGGTAGAAATGTGTGCCCCTAAACGGGCCTGTGTGTCTGGCACAAGCCTGGCCCCTCGGGATCAGTGTTCTGTTTATTTCTGGGCACGGGTAGTCATGGGGATCTTAAGTGCCACAGTGGAACAAAATATGGCCAGAATGTGAAGGCCACAGAACCAAAGGGAAGCTGGCTGAGAAAGTAGGGGGGTGAGTGGAAGAGGGAGCCACAGCACAGAGGAAGAGTGGAAGAAGAGAAGCAGGGATGGAGAGCTAGAGAGACAGCAAGTCTGCGACAAAGACAGGGTTTGGTAGAGATGGAGATGAGACGGTGAGACAGATGGGAAGGGAGAAGACAGAGAGGCAGACACCGGAGTCAAGGTAGAGGCAGAGAAGAAGGGCACATGGGGAAATAGAAACAGATGAGAGACACCTAGATACCCACAGAGAGATAAAGAGTAGAGAGGGTGGGGCAGGGTCGGGGAAGAGGGAGGAGGGAGGCAAATAGCTATGGAGAGAGGCCTTGACTGCTGTTTCTGCTCTGTGCCTGTGCAGTGTCTGGACTCAACCTTCCTGCTCAGTCATGGGATTCAGACATGAAGCTGGCATCCTTACAGATTCATCCCATCCACTGTCCCATGGTCCAGGATCCTAGGACCTAGGTGAGCCACAGGGCCTTCCAGGCCAGAGTCCTTCTCTTTGGGCTGTGAGCTGCAGTGTCTTGGATGCTCCTAGCAAGGAGACAGATCCTATACCCAGATGCAGATGAAACCAGTCTGCTCGGGCTGAAGGTGGGTGGAGCCCCGCCCCTCCTGAGAGGCTCCGCCCCAGCCCTGCCTATGTCCCATTGAACCCTAGCCCTTTGGCAGGGTCCTGGGTTCTGATCCTTCGTCACTGGGTCATGCCCTCAAGTCTTCATCCCAGCTCTTGTTTCATAACCTTATTCAGGCTGCTTTTTCAATCACATCCACCAAAAGCTACCAAGTAACAGAGTTACAGAGCCTCGGGTGAGCAGGGAGTAAATGAGGCTTTAGGTAAAAGGGGCCCAGGGACACCCTCCAAGATGTAACCTCTGCTGCATGTCCCTGGCCTTGTAACTGTCACAGAGTTCCAAGTGTCTCTAAACCTGAGATCCCTCAGCTGGTGGAGTCTTAGAGCCAGGGGCACCCTCTCTGTCCAAAATGACTCCTGGACACAGGAGCAGGATAGGAAGCCAGCCGTTCCTCAGGGATTTCTGTGTCTGGGGATGGAGGATGAGACACTGGGAAACCAAAATGAATCCCAGCACAGAGATTGCAGTCTTCGAGGGAGGAGTGGACAGGATAGCCTTGGAAAAGAAGAGAGAAGCCGGCATGCCCAGGAGGGTCATAGGAATCACAGAGCCCCCCCCCCCCCCCCCCATCAGCACCACCATCACAGAGCTACACTCAGCCTCGGGGAGACACACAGGGACAAATGTGACTTAGAGAATTCGGGATGGTGGAAATGAAGATGTGAATGGTTCTGGCCTTGGGGTGGGGACTCTATGGAGAAAGACAGGTGACAGCTGCGTGCTATGGCTTCCATGTCCCCCACAGGCTCTTGAATGAGATCTTTGCTCCCAGACTGATGAAGCCGATTTGGGAGGCCATAGGACTTTTAAAAAGGGGTCCTCAGCTGGCGAAAGTAGGGGATGATGCTTTGAGGGCTGTCCCCAAACCCTGGTTCAGCCCCAGCCACCAGACCCCAGCCGCTTTCCACTCTCTGCTCTGCAGGCCTATCTTACCATGTGCTCCTTCTGCCATTGCGCAGGTCTGAGATTGGAGGGCGCAGACTGAGAGCTCCCAGTTCTCCTGCCCCTGAACATGCATGGGGCAGAGACAGACGGGAAGCAGCAGGAAAGGGGATAGCTTAGGAAAATGAGCTCCGAGGTGGTTCAGAGTGGGACCAGGACCAGGTCCAAGAGATCAGAGGGGCCTCTGAGGGTTCATTTACTGCCCCCTCTGTGTGTGCAGGCACTCCATTATCACACGACAAAACCGGGGGCCACAGGTTTCCAGTCTTTCCTCCACGGTGTCCCTAAAACAGCGACACCAATAGTGGCCAAGTGTTCAAACCTAGGAGTCTGTGGGGGGTACTACACATTTAAGCCACAGGAGGCAGGAACTTGTAGTATTTGGGGATTCTTGAATAGCACAGAATGTATCAGATATTGTGAGATGGCCCTTGACCTTTTGGGGGTGAGGGGCAGAGTTCTATGTTTGGAATCTGAAATGTTGCCCGGGAGCTCCCACCACCAGGTTCATTCTTTGGCCTTGGCTTTCACGCTAGAAGTGTTGTTTCAGAAGGCTTCGGGCTTTGGGGAGGCGGGGCCTAGATAACAGAGAAAGGTCACAGGGATGAGCCTTTCTCTCTGCTTCCTGTTGGTCACCTAGTTGCCCTACACCGGGCAACTGAGGACCCAGCCCTCTGAAACCACAGTGGTGCAAACAGAACTAACCCGTGGATTAAAGAAACCACGCTGGGCTGGGAAGACAGCTCAGCCAGTAAAGGTGCTGTGAAGGCTGAGGCCTTGAGTTTTATCCCCTGGTCCCCGTGGCGGGAGGAGAGAACTGACGCTGTTGGTTGTCTTCTGACTCCGCACGCGCCACCCCCTGAGATAAACAAACAACCCAGGGCACTCGTGCGAGGTCAGAGAACAACTCACATGAGCTCAGGGATTGGACTCAGGTCTTCAGGATTGGCTGCACGCGTCTTTCTTTATCGAGCCGTCTCACTGGCCTGAATATAGACCCTGATGGGGCAAATGAGCTCCTGAAAAGGCCAGGGCAGGGAGAAACCAGGCAGTGGCATCAGGCCATGAGCACCAGTGACTGACACAGGCAGCAGCCGTTGCGACCAGGTTCTGTTGCAGAACCAGAACGGATTTTATACTCATGGGTCTCAGGATGATTGTGGCTTTAAAAAGCCGAGCTTCAGCAGAACCTGCAGCAGCTGTGGGCACAGGCCAACAGCTCTCTGGGTTTGTGGAGAATGGGCAGAGACGTAAGCATACAAGAATCAGATATTTCGCCTGTGTTCTGCTCCCCCTCCCTCCCCATTCTGGTGGTGAAAGCACGTGATCAAGCTCGACATCAGGGGGGGGGGCGGGGGGGAGGTGCTCGATTTTATGATGAAGGATCCTGAATGTGCACTAAAAGCCCCAAGCATCAGCCGCTGCCACAGGCTGCGGTAGGCTAATGGGGCTGTGGCTTTTGAGGGTCATGTGGGAGCCAGTGCCTGTGCAGCAAGGCTTTTTAGGAGCATGTAAGGACAAGTCCTATCCTGAAGATCTTGGTAAGTCCTGGTAAGGAGTCTGGATTTTGTTGCCCACTGAGGACGGTGGGGAGCCATAGGGCTTTCGTTAGCAGGGTGGCATGGACTGCTAACTCTGCAATCAAAAGTAAGAGGTGAGCCTGTGCAAAGTCTTCAGGCCTGGAAGGAGGAGCAGGAGGCTGGCCGTTGTGGGAAAGGAAAGATGACAGACCCCAGAAGCTCTAACTCAGGAGGACATTGCTAAGCAGTGGGGGTGGGTTCTCCCACAGCTTTGGGGTTTTGAGTAGGTAATTATTTCTGAGGTGTGCACATGCATGATGCACGCTGCCCATCACCCTCCCACGTGGACCGGCGTCTCTGCATGCGGGAAAGCATACGCCCAACTGTGCAGCCTGCACTTCTGTCTTCAGTGCCGTTGTTTCATAGCTTCTCACAGTGCGCTTCTTAACTCCTGAAAAGTGAAGGTGCACAGGAGAGGACTAGGGTGGGAGGAAGGGGTGGCCAGGTTGGCTTTTGGGCCTATGCTTGGGTGATGGGGGACACATCGGTGGTCAGTTTTGCCCACGTGACGCAACCTCGAATCCTTTGGGAAGAATGTTTTAATGAGGGATTATCTTGAATAGGTTGGCCCGTAGGCACGTCTTTGGGGGAATTATCTTGATTACATTAATTGATGCAAGAAGACCTGCCTAATAACACGGGTGGCAACATTCCCCAAGCAGGAGGTTCTGAACGGGATCCCTGTGGGAAGCAAGCTGAGCAAGGCATGCATACACTTTACCCTTGTTCTGCTCTTGGCTGTGCTTATGACTAGAGGTCTCAAGTTTTTGCACCTTGACCTTCCTGCCATGGTGGGCTGTAGCCTGGAATTGTGAGCTGAGTTAAGCCCCTTTCCCCCTAAATTGTTTTGCTTTTTTTTTTTTTTTTTTTTTCAAATCACAACAACATGAAGCAAAACTAAACCAGAAATAAAGGTGACTTCCCGTCCGGGGAACAGAGGAACTGGAAAGTGAGTGAGAGCTGCCTTAGACACATTGGGTGGGATCCTCATGGGACACAGAGAATCACCATCACCAACAGACATAGGGGAGCAGGGCCTCAGGCGTGGGCGCTACAGGGTTCTGGAAACCTGGTGGACTGGCACGGGGACTCTTCAGTGGCCTCAACAATGAGCCCGATGTTGGCTGCCTTCTCACATTCCTCCCCCAACTGAACCCTGAAATTACTTGAGGGTGGTCATGTCTGTGCAGAGGAATCCAGCTCCCACAGGCCCCGTATGGCTAAGAGTTACAATTCATGATTTGTGCATACAGCTTATGTCTGTGAACTTCTTTGCATGGCTTTGGAACAGGGTCTCATTACGTAGCCTTGGCTGACCTTGAATGTGTGGTGGTCCTCCTGCCTCAGCCTTCCAAATGCTGAGATTATAGGGATGTGACACCTTCCCAAGAAGTGCTTGTAAATCTTGAAGGGGGACTTTGCTGTCCTTTGTCCTCTTAGACGCACTGTTCCCGGTTCCAGACATCACCTTAGTCTGGGAGGCTGTGAGGAAGGAGGCTTTTCATGTAGCTTTCTGTGACATTCAGATGAACTTGGTCTAAATGAATCCACGATAATTGTGTGGCATTTGGTCACACTTCTGCCTCACACCTGGGGGCATTTTCGCTTCGGCATGGCATTAATCTGTGTGAGATTAACAGGGCTCCAGACTGGCTTGGCCTTGTTGGCAGTTTGAAGTGTTGATCGCCACCTGGTGGCCACATGGCACATGGCACTACCCGGAGGTTGCCCGCGGGAAGTCTGTTTCCCAGCCATCTGAATCCCGGCCCTGGCTTATCCTTGAGTCAGCACCCCAAACCTTGAGCGTCAGCACTTGGCATGGACTACAGGAATTTAAGACACTATCAAGCTTCTTAGCTCATGTGGGCTCCGGAAATTGAGGTGGGGGGACTGCTTCTAGGAAGTGTCTGGCTACCCTTTCCCCTCTTGCCAGTTGAGAACTGGCTACTAAATAAAGACGCCATGTGACCTCCCTTCTGCAGACTCCGGTCTGAGAGCTACAGTTAAAGTGTAGGGGAGGGAGGCAGATGACTCACCGATACTCCGATACTCCGGAGCAGGAAATTAGCACCCTGGGAGCCTGACCTGGCAGCAGCCCATACAGAATTGATTGGCGGTGGTTTGAGCCCGTGAGTGGAGTAGCTTTAACGTAGCTGAGCTTATTAATACTTCCTTCTGCTGACCTTGGGTACAACCTAAAATGGTGCTGGGTATGGTGTCTCAGGCCTGTAATCTCAGCTCTCAGGAAGCTGAGGCAGGAGGGTTGCTATGAGTCCCAGGTCAGCCTAAAGTCAAGAACAAAACAAGCAAAAATCAAAACAAAAACCCTCCAAATAAATTCTGAAATGACCAATAATGGCTCCCATGAGCATTCTTCAAGGTTTAGAAATTCCTGAGGTTGGTAGAGAGACTCTGGGTGGGGCCACACAGGCTGCCACCCACACCGGTCACTGCAGGTGGTGGGCTATCAGCTCCCTAGGGGACCCTTTGTTAATGGAGCCACTTGAAGCTGCGAGTCCACCAGCCTTTAGACTAAGCGTGGCTCCAAGCAACAGAGACGATGGCAGCGGTCCTTGGAGAAAGCGCAGCCGAAAGCAGCAAGGAGACAACTGCTTATCTTTTAGTCTGGATCAGAAACTTGAGTGTCCCCCCCCCCCCACACCACGCAGGGGTGTGCAGGCTGCTCCCAGGGGGGTGTTTGGGAGGAAGGCACGAATCTGTGGGAAGGGCTGTTCTGAGACTGACGTGCCTATGGTTTGCCATGCTGGGGTCAATGAAGCAGTTGAGGTGGGCAGCCTGGCCATGTGGATGAAAGACGGAGTGGCCACAGGGTCACGGTCTCAGCTGACACCGAGAAGCCAAGCCAGGAGCACAAAGAACTACTTGCCACTTAGGCAGTGTACTCTTCAGGCCTGGGAACGAGGGGACTTGAAAGTCAGCTAGACATTTTCCTGCTAGAGAAATTGGGGTCTCAGAGGTCAAGCGATTCCTCTGTGAACCTACAGGGCTAGGTGGCACCAGATTTCCACCCCAAAAGAGGCCCCCTGTATCAAAATGCTTTATCATGTTTTGTACTTAAAATAACCAAGTTTTTGTTCGTTTGCTTGTTTTGGGTTTTGAGATAGGCTGGTCTGGAACTCCTTCAGAGAGAGTCCTGATCCCTGCTGAGCCAGGATTTCTGTCTGTTCGCGAATGCAGGACAGGTGGTCAGGGCCTCCTTTCCTTCCCTCTCCCAAAGGCCTCGAAAGCAACAGGTTCCGTGCCCACATGGCTTCCTCTTCCTTAAGTAAAACAGTTTAGTTCTCCAACAGCTTTTCCTATTTGCATCTCCACCTGGCAGTGGAGGAGCCACACGCAAAATCACATTCTGTTTTACATGGGGCTGAGAGGAGACCTGGCTTCCCGGGAGACAGGTGTGCAGGACGCGCCTTGTTTATGTCCACAGTCCTCCCTCTGCTGGCTCTGCTGGCTGTGGATCTTCCCAGAGATGGCTCAGGGCGTGGCAGAGGAATCTCTTCTCAGAGCCGGCCCCCTGTTTCCTTCAGCTTCTGTTCCCTTGCCTGTGGTACTCCTGCCAGCATGTCTGTCCCGGGGGAGAATGTCTCTGTTCCTGGGTGAGGCATAGGTGGGTGGCTGTCTGTTGAACAAGGCTCTCCCTCCTGGGAATGTCTTTTGGGATATAAACCAAACATACACAGAGAGCTGTCCCTGTCCCTGCCCACATTCTGGGGCCTGTGAGCTGTCAAATGTCCAGGGTCATCTGAGGCCACGGGAGGCAAATCATCAAACCAAGATCCTTACTTACCATCTGTTACCCCAAAAGGTGTTGCCAGGAATCCTCCTCCAGAAACAACACCCACGGGCATGACTTTGTTTCCAGGCTAAGGTTGCCTGCCTGTCCGAGCTCAGTTGGCCCTGGATCCTGAGGCAGATGATCCTGGGACTATGGGGTCAGGAGGGGACAGAGATGTCACCTTTCCCTGCCTTCCACCTGTGATAATAGGTCTGGGTCTGTTTACCAAAATGTTTACCTCAGGGGTCTTCTGCAACACAGTGTCCAGGTCCTTTGTGTCCGGAACAAGGACTTGAGTGAGACCCAGAGTAGCAGCGAAGTGTAGATTTATTAAGAGTGAGTGTGTACAGAGTGTACTCCCTGGAGAGAGGGGGCTGAACCAGCTTGTGGCTCACAGACCCTCTGTTTGGGGCTTTTCTTTACAAGGGGGGGGGGTGCATTTCCCTGACAGGAGTGAACCTTTCTTCAACTGTAGTAAGTGATTGGTTTTTCTTTTTTGTTCACACAATCCTCGGAGGTCCAGGGAAGTCCGAGAGAAGTACTTTTGGTCTGTCTTCGTTGCTGGGCACTGAGTTAGCCATCCTGTGACTCACAGTCACGTGTGGTGTGTCTGACTACCTTCAGGCCTCTAAGACTCCAGAACCCTCCCCTGTTCTCCCAGACTCCTGCAGGCCATGTCTTTGTTTTCCCATCCTTGGGAGGCTGGTGGGAGACTACAGCAGGATGGATGTTGATTCCTCCTGTTCCTTTCTAGCATTTACAAACAAGACCTCAGAAGTTCCAACTTCCCGGGGTAACCCATCCCTGGCCTTGGGGGCACCTCCTCCGTTTCTGTCTCTCGCTATTCCTCAGCTGTGATGTCAATTCTGTAACGCCTGGTCCATTTGTCCTTGGCCCCTTTCTGCCCTGAGTTACCAGTTCCCTAAGGTCACAGCTCTGCATTTAACACTCGACAGCTTCTTTTCTCCAGATCCACGCACGCATGCGCACCAGAGAGGGAGCTTGAGTTCTTGCTCTGCTGCCGTCTGCTTCATTCCCTTGAGATAAGGTCTCTCTCAGAACCTAGAGCTAGAGTGACAGTCATTGAACACCAGCCACCCAGTCCTACTCTCTACCCCCACACAGTAAAGAAGTTGCAGACATAAGTGGCCTCCCAGATTTCTATGTTGATGCCCGGGGGCTAGAACTCAGGTCCTCGAACTTGCGCAGCAATTGCCCCTACCTACCAGGCCATCTCCCCAGCTCCTCTCCCTGCCTTTTTGAATATGAATCTGTCAAGCTCATAGAGAACACTCATCTGACATTCACTTCAGTTTTTCTAGGCTTCTCAGGTCAGCCTGACCCCAGGTTCGAGGGCTATGCCTTCACCTGACAGTGCCCCTGAGTTTGGAGGAAACTGGCTTTGGAGGAGGTTAACTCCTGCCTCACACAGCCCTCAGGCTCTGCTTGGAAGGTACACGAGTAAGGTTCCATTGTTTTACTTGAGTTCCTTCCAGGACATCATGGAACCTGGAGCTTCCTGGCACCCACGGACATTGATACCTGCTTCCTGCCATCTATTCCGCAGTCCCTACCCACGGAACCTCTATGCCCACTAAACCACAAACATGACCTAACATATTAGGAATATCATTCTAGACACCTGTGGCCATCATTACAAGGTGCCCAAAATGGGTGCCTTGTAATAACAGGAGTTTATTCTCTCAGGGTCCAAGAGGCTGGCGTTTGAGATCCAAGTGTTGGCAGGGCCGTGCTCTTAACAGAACTTTTAGGGGAAGATCCTTCCTTGTGCTTGCTGACCTCCAGAAGGCCAACGTTCCATGGCAGCATTGCTCTGACCTCTGTGTCCATTTTCACTTTTATGTTATTTTCCTTTCAGATAGGGCCTCAGTATGTAGCCCGTTACCATTCCCAGCATCCACAGGGCTCCCAAATGCCCATAACTCAAGTTCCAAGGGATCCAATGCCCACTTTTGACCACTGATGACACCAAGTATGTTTAACAATGGAGACAGCCAAGTGTGGTACCATATGACCTATGATCCTAACACTCAGAAAGCTGAGGTTGGAAGATCACAAATTTAAGCCCAACACGGGCTACAAGAGCAATGAGTGATCTTAACTACTCATCATCCCAAGCCCTTTTCTTTATGTGGACTTTTTGTTTGTTTGTTTTTTAACTTCTTATTTTTTATTTTGTGTGCATTGATGTTTTTCCTGCATGTGTGTCTGTGTGAGAGTGTTGGCTCCTGTAGTTACAGACAGGTGTGAGCTGCTTTGTGGGTGCTGGGAATTGAACCTGAGTCCTTTGGAAGAGTAATCAGTGCTCTTAACTGCTGAGTCCTCTTTCCAGACCGTGGACTTCTTTTGTATATGTGTCTCTCTTTGCTCTTCCCTACTGAAGGAAAGGAGGGAGGAAGAGAGGGAGGGAGGGAGGGAGGGAGGGGAAAAGAAAGAAGAGACGAAGAAAGGAGAAGGCAAGCCAGAGGGAGTTACTGCAGTCGTGGGTGGCCCACAGAGGCCCCATCTGGCAGGCCAGGCGATTTATAGGCAGATTCAGGCTTCACAAGCCCAAACAGAGTCCCGGATTCTTGCTGTTAGGGAAGCTCATTAAAAAGAAGAATGAGAAAAAGGCAACAGACCGGGGAATGGAGCTTTCTCCAGAGTCTGGGTTTTTTTTTTTTTTTTCTTTTCTTTTCTTTTCTTTTCTTTTCTTTTCTTTTCTTTTCTTTTCTTTTCTTAAAGCCCAAAGTCAAGAGCATCCAGCACCTTTCACCCTCTGAACTGTAATGGTGAACTTGGGTCTGTCTCCAGATGTGAGCCCACCCTGTGGAGACTCCGCCCACCGAGATCCCCCGCCAGCACCGGGTCTTCAGGTCTGACTCACTCACCTTGTCTATGAAACCATTCAGGGGAGCCACCATCGCCTCTTGTGGGAACCAGTGAGACTGGCCGCCCTCTCGCCACTGCCCACCTATTTCGTCCCAGCGTTGCTGGCTCACTCTGTTCCACGGTGCATCCCCACCCCCATAGCCCTACCCCAGAACTTCTAGGAGACGTGATTGATGGCAGTTGCTGTGTGTTTGGCTCTCTTGTGCTGGGGATCCTGTCCTCACTAATGGGGTGAGATGAAGGCTGCCTGAACGCATGCATTCTAAACAGGAGCAGTGTCAGCTCTCAGGCTACGCTGAGGTTTCCTGGGATCACTGCCT
Organism: Microtus obscurus; assembly: GCA_963919715.1. Taxonomy (NCBI): domain Eukaryota; kingdom Metazoa; phylum Chordata; class Mammalia; order Rodentia; family Cricetidae; genus Microtus; species Microtus obscurus. The sequence continues at coordinate 49,907,122 of CAWTZC010002525.1, forward strand.
CCAGTCTCTCGGAGTAGGAGGAGTTCACTGGTGGGAAGGAAGAGGTCAGTGAGTGGGGAGTGTACCCAGCTCCTCTCTCCATGGCTAGCTAGCGAGGGTCCAGTGGGAATGACTCTGGGAGCTTACCTGTGTCTGCCTGCAGTAGGGATGAGGAAGAGCCGGTACCTTGGAACTTGCATGGTCATGAAACCTACATGAACTTGAGAATGGAAGTTTACGTCTTGTCAGAAGTTCGAATCCACTGGAGAGAGCCAGGCAGGGAGGTCAGCCTAATGCTACACCTTTTGAGTGATAAGGCTGGTCCCCTGGCCAACGGTGGGGACTCCAGAGAGCGCTTGTCCTGTATGTCTCGCACACAGCGACTGTGGATTGAATTGTGTCTGCAAGCCCATGCTGCCCACCTGCCTATCTTTGATGCCCCCTTCCCCACCACACCAATCCTTTAAACTGGTTTCAGATGTTTCTAACAAGGACAAGATAAGAGGAAATGAACTTAAGATTAAAACAACTTACAAATTCAAATCAGTGCTTGTCCTTGCTATAAGACACAAAAATGTTTGTATTTTCTTGTTCTTTTGACTCAGAATTGAACCCGGGCCCCACAGCATCTAGATGTAGAAAGAGATTAACTAATGCATTTAGAGAGGGTTGGACATGATGATTCCTAAGTTTGGGACTGGGGAGAAGGACCTGGGCAAAATAAGATGTCCCTGTGGGACCTTCAGTGGAGACACAGGATGCAGAAGGGCAGGCAGGAGACTGTTCAGTTTTTAGCTTTGGCTTCTTCCCAGCGTCCTTCCTGTCTGGGCCTTAAGTTTGAGGTTTTGTTTCTGGCAGGAGCTATAGCAGTAGGGGTGCACGGGCTCCACCTACTGTCCAGTTGATGTTGGTGCGTGAAAGCCATACTCAGGTGGAGCCTGGTTCGGGGTGAAAATGGGCGGCAGTGAGAACAGAAGCCTCTGGTTTACTTTTTTCTTAAGAGACAACACAGAACCCCTGAGTTTATGTACAAATAGCACAGGAATATATAGATAGCATGCTTATCTGGTTTGTGTTTGTAGATTGATGTAAGATTTGGATTTAAAAACGGTGTCGGGCTGGGAAGATAGTTTAGTGGGTAAAAATGCTTGCCACACAATTGTGAAGAGGTGAGTTTGGGTCTCCAGAACACACACAGTGGTGCACATCTGTAATCCCAGAGCTCTTGCGACAAGATGGGCCGTCCCTGGAAGCTGACGGGCCAGCTAGCCTGGTGTGCCCAGGGATACAGGATGGAAGATGAGGACCGGCACCTGAGGTTAGCCTCTGACTTCCACATGTGCGCTCACACACACGTATGCACACACAAATGCAGACTGACAAAATAATATGAACCATGTCTGATATGTATTTACAGATGAGTGTAGAGCTTTATATTTAAAATGCTGCTTCACCCATCTCTGTCTACACGGTCTTTGTTATTTTTAATAAAGTAGTAATTTCTGGGCTGCTTGGATTTTTCTTTTGTGGAGGCAGGGTCTTGAGATGTAGCCCTGCTTGTCTAGAACTTACTATATACCTTAGGCTGACCTTGAACTTGCTGCAATCCTCCTGCCTCTACCTCTCCAGTGCAGGGCTTTCAGAGGTCTGCTGGCTCTGAAATGAAGGGAGTGAAGAGTTGGTGCAACATGGTCACCACAGTGATCAGTCACTTCCAACAGCTTACAGCAAAGGACACCGCACGTTTGAAAAGGTGACTGTGCTTGGGAATTGTGTATGCATAAAAAAAAGACTTCCAGCTTTGAGACAATAAACTCATGGGGGAACTGAAAAAAAAAAGCAGACGATGCGATACCCACCCAATTCTGTGCCCCTCGCTTCATTCCTCCAACAGCAGCAGCTGCAGTGAAGGGAAGATTCACATCCAGACATCATCGCTGCTACAGGGATGACAATGGGATGGGAGACCTTTGTGGGGGGGGGATCAGGTCATGAGGGGTTTCACAAGTGGGATTAGTGTCCTTATAAGCCAGACCCTGGAGTGCTGTCTTGTCACTTCTGCCACACGAGGACACAGTCAGAAGGAAGACAGAGTGTGTGAACCAGGACACAGGCTGTTCCCAGACTCGGAATCTACTGGTGCCCTGGCCTTGGCCTTCTAGCTCCCACAACCGTGAGGAACAAATGTATCCCTGCTGTTAGGAGTCACTCAGTGTGTTAGAGAGGGCGCTCTACAGGAATGGAGCAGACAGCGCACACATATGTTGGAAAGGGGGGTTTCTAACACTGGCTTGTGCTATAGGAGCTGAGCAGCTGGATTACTTCCTCTCCAGTTGCTGTGATAAAATACGGTGGCTGAGGCAATGTTTGGAAGAGGAGTTTATTCGGTTAAGGTCCGAAGGATTAGACTCTATAATGGCAGCAGGGAGCAGGAACAGGAAGCTGAGGGCTCACACCTTGAACCGCAAATCCAAAGCAGAGAGCATGAATAGGCAGTAGGTGAAGCTTCAAGCTCTCAAAGCCCGCCCCCAGTGACATATTTCCTCCACCAAGGTCAGATCTCCTAAATCCCTCAAACAGCTCCAACAACTGGGACCAAGTTTTCAAATGCCTGAGACTCTGGGGTGTTTGTCATTCGAATCACCGCAGCAGCCAGCAATTGCTGTGTGCAGTGGACCCAGTGCCTGCTCACTGGTGAAGTTGGATGCTTTGGTAGTTCCAACTCAGGGCTGAAGGCCTGGAAGTTTCTCGGAGCACTGCTGGGTTTCAGGCTGTGTTGAAAGGTGAGGGGACTGGAGTCCCACTGGGATAAAGGACAGTGGCCGCAGGGAGACGCACTCACCGGCGAAGCCACTACTTTCCTCCGGTCTCTTCATGTTGGAATGTGCTGTCCATGATGAATGAAGGTCTTTGCTCCTCAGCTACTCCTTTCTGGAAATGTCCTCAACAGACCCACCCAGGAAGGCCTGTCAGGGTGACAATAAGATTATCACAACTGATGTGGGATATAGCTGGGGTTCAATGTCAAAACCAGAAGATAGACATTATTAGTACAGACTTCAAAACTCATTCAGCTTTCACCAACTCCCTCCCCCCTGTCCTCTCTATCTGTCCCTCCTTCCCCCACCTCTCTTACTTTCTCACCCCTTGCTCTGTCTCCTCCACCAATTTTAGGCGCTATTGCCTCCTCCGTAGATTGGCTTAACCCTCATTTCAGTTAAGATGCCAACCTGCTCCACCATGGAGAAAGAGCTCTGTCCAGCAGCCTCCTTCATTCACACCTCTGTCCATCTTCAAACCAGTTAAGCTCCACCCCTTCTCTGCAGCTCTTGGGAGAATGCTGTCTGAATAACGTCCTGTGAGTGTTTTCTGACTATTTACACTCGGTGATGCCCGTCTGTCAGCGATTCCTTACTGCCCAGTAGTAGCAATTTGGTGTGTTCAACCCGCTGTCCACCACGCAACTTCTCATCTGCTGCATGAGTAAAGCTGCTACGACCTCTGATCATAAGACTTTCTGTGAGCATGCGTTTTCAGTTCTCTGGGACAAATGCCCAAAATGTGGTTGTAGAACCATATGATAAGTGAGCATTTAGTCATATGGACTGTCAGGTTCTTTCTGTTCAGATGAAGTGAGATGCAGCGAACTGAGTTCCTCAGACTCCTCCTCCTCAGTTGATGCTATCATTACTTTTCACATGCGTGTGATTGAGTGTAAGAGGATGTCAGGTGTCCTGTGCTGTTCCTCTCTGCCATATTCCTTTGAGATGGAGTCTCTCACCAACAGCCAGTGGGTCCCAGTGATCCACCTATCTCTGTTCCCTGCAGCTGACACCCTAGGAACTCCTCTGGCCATGCTCTACATTTTACATGGGCACTGGGGATCTGAACTCAGGTCCTCATGCTTGTACACCAAGTACTCTTACCTGCTGAGCCATTTCCTTAGCTTACTGTTGCAATTTTTAGGTTAACTATTTTAATTGATGTGCTTTGGAATCTCATAAGGCTTTAATTTGCATTTTACAGTTGTGTGGTGTGTTTCAGAGAATGCTTCTCACTTCTAGTCTCTTTGGAGTCTGCATTGGTTTCTGAATGAGGCCCTTCTGTCTTCTACACAACCCAAGCTATGACTGAGGACCAGGGACCAGGCCCTCTCTACCCTCTGCTTTCTCCCCATCAGGCCATCTTTGTCCTTGAATTCTTCTGGGCACTGGAAGAGACTTGGTAGGTAGAGTCAAGTCATCTGGTTCCTCAGGCCAAACTTGGTTTCTTTCTCTTTAATTTTCCAGGTCTTAGCTCCTTAGCAAATCTAACTCCATCGCAGCATCTCAGTGTCTGCTTTCTGGAGAACTTCCTGGTACTTCCTGGTACGTACTCAGTACATTTGACTCATCTGTTCTCTGGTGATGGATCTGAATTGCCTCCAACGCCCACACCATGACACACACTGTGATGAACAGCCCTCTCATCTCCTAGTCCCGAGTGGGAATTTCCTTCAATCAGTTTTTCCCTGAAATGTGATTCCTGCATTTTATGGGATGTAGACATGTTCAAGTTTGTAATGTACATTCAGGTTGTGTTCTAAAAGGTCTGTATCAGTCTGTATTGGCACTCGTCTCTGACCTACTTCTGCCTGTCTCCCTGTACCTCGCTTTTATTTGACAGCACCTGTCTGACTCTGAGTCTTGCTTGATATATTTGCTATCACTGTGGGCTTCCCTATAGATCACTTAAGTACTTTACCATTTATATAGTGAGTTGTTGGCTTTTTCTTATTGATTTTTAGACATTCTTTGTATAGCTTAATCCCCAGTCCTTTGTTAATTTGAGGTACTAAAAGCACTTCTTAGTTCATCAACTTCATGATTTTGTTTTGTTGAACGAAGTTTGTAGTCTTAAAAGTGTTTTTAATCCTCCCTCCCCCATGTATTCAAGTATTCTTCTTGCATGTACGAATGTGCATAGGTGTTTTAGTTGCATGAACGTATGGGCATGCATGTCTGTGGAGTCTGGAGAGGGAGTTGGATCTCCTAGGACCAGAGTTAAGGACTGTTGTGAGCCACCATGTGGGCACTGGGATCCAAATCCCACTTTTCTGCAAGAGCAACAAGTGCCCTTAACCACTGAGCCGTCTCTTTAGAATACAAGTTCTAATCCCTCCCTTGGTTTACCTGGGACTTAGGTGTTTTGTTTAGGAAAATTTCTGTAGTCAGATCAGGGAAATGTTTTTCTCCATCTTTGGACTGGCTTCTCACGAAAGGCCTTCACTCTGTCTGGAGTCCATTGCTTTGTTCTCTGCCAGACTGCAGGAGCGTTTCTCATTAGGCTCCATCAGATGCCTAGTTTTCCATTTGTTGTTCTTTCATAGTTATGGTTTAGAGTCTGATGTCTCTCTTTGCTTCCATTGTTCTGTTGGTCCATATTCGAGCCAACACCATGTTTTTAGACAATTCTATGGTTTTATTGTACAGTGTAGTATTCTATAGGACAAGTTCCATTTTACCATGTGTGCATCTGATCTCTTCATACATCTTAGAATGAACTCAACAAAAGCCATTAACTACTGTAGTTAAGGACTAGACTGGGGTTAGAAACCTTTACAGCAAGTGCTAGACCATTCCACCAAAGAACATGGTTCTCTTTGCATTACATCTTTTCATGGTCAATGACTTTGACAGAACATGCTCTGTGTGTTCTCAAAACTTGAGAATTTGAGACTTCCTTTATAATATTATTTGATCAGTTTACTGAATACATAACTCTTTGTATGCATGCATTCTTAATCTGCTAAGGATATAGGCTCAATATGTCAGTTTGCATTTATTAAATGCCATTCAGATAACCTGCATCATTGCTTACATTTTTATAATGCCTGGCAGTGTCTGAGAGTTCCATAGTAAATTCAACCATGCTGTTGGTTTATTTTTTGCTCTTATCCTTGAGAATGTGTTGTTAACTACATGTGTGCTGTATCTTGATCTCTTATTTTGTTTATAAAGATACATTAAGCCTATCCCAATTTATAGTAAAAGAGAGCCTCTTAAATCTGTCATCAGCTTGATAACCCATGGCTGGTGTGGAACGTTGGTCTGTATTCTGTCAATTATATTTTAAATAAATGCTGATTGACCAGTAGTCAGGCAGGAAGTATAGGTAGGATAACCACACAGGAAGCAGAGGCAGGTCAAGGAGAACAGGAGAATTCTGGGAAGAAGGAAGTCCATTTCTCGGGAGTCCTGACCCAGCCTCACAAGAGGCAAGATGTGACTGCCCCGCTGAATAAGGTACTGAGCCACATGGCTAACACAGATAGAAATAATGGCTAATAATGGGCTATATAAGTTTTAAGAGTTAATACGAAGCCTGAGCTAATGGGCCAATCCATTTATGATTAATGCAGACCTCTGTGTGATTTCTTTGGGACTTAACGATTGTGAGAACCAGGCAGGACAGGAAACCTCTGACAGCACATGGCTATGCTATTCTATCTACAGTCTAGAAACTCTTCTACATCTTAATCTGAAGTAAATGAAAATGTTTTAACAATAAATATACTAGCATCTATTTATGAAAAATGAAGAATTCATAAAAAATGTAACCAAACACTGTTTTGTCTCAAAAAATAAAGATCCTGAATAACACCAAATGTCTATTAGTAAAGTTTTACAACCATCTCATAAATATGGTTCTCTTCACTTATTGTTAATAAGGTTTGTACCTTGTAATTGGTTCATGCACCTCTTAAGTCTGTTTGTCCCTTTGGCATTTCTTTACTACTAATTTTATTTTTCCATATTAGAACTGCTATCTTGTGATAATTAAGCCTTTTCAAGAGTACAAAGGCAATTTCTAAATAAATGATTATAAAATATTAAAGCTTACAAAATACCATCCTTTTATGGTTCATCCATCAGTTCTTATTTGGTTGTTTCCATTTAAAATATCTTAAACTTTATTATAAAAATATTCTAATAAAAAGATATCACACGCCGGGCGATGGTGGCGCACGCCTTTAATCCCAGCACTCGGGAGGCAGAGGCAGGCGGATCTCTGTGAGTTCGAGACCAGCTTGGTCTACAGAGCTAGTTCCAGGATAGGCTCCAAAGCCACAGAGAAACCCTGTCTCGAAAAACCATTAAAAAAAAAAGATATCACACATGAAATTAATTGAGCCCAAAGACCATATAACTCAATGAACTTTTATACAGTTAGAGTAGCCATTTGGAATAAAGGTTGTGGAGCTTCACATTGGATTTTATACTTTCACTACTGAGTATATTTTGTTGCACTTATTCATTACCCTGTTATGAAAAATCTGTGACAGAGTTAGAAGTAGAAAGGCAGGTAACTTTATATCTTTTATAACTTGTATTCATTGCCTGAATCCAGTCATTCTTCATATCCTAGTTGTTAGCATTCTTGACTCTTGTGGATATTGCGCCTATGAATTTACATGTAAAAGTTCATGTGTGGACATATGTTTTTATGGATTTTGTACATGGTTAAATGTGGAATTCCTGTATGGTGGGATAGCTGTGTTCAACCTCTGAAGAACTGCTGAACTGGTCACCAAGTAGGCCTTAATGTTTTTAAAAATGTTCATTATTTTTCTAAAGAGTTGTTTGTTTTATTTTATGTGTATGGGTGTTTTGCTTACATATATGTGCACATGTATATGCAGTGCCTCTGGCAGCCAGATGAGGGTACCAGATCCTCAGGGATGAGTTACAGACGGCTGTGAGCATACATGGCTGCTAGGCACTGAACCCAGGTCCCCTGTGCTTTTAACTGTTGAGCCATCGCTCCACCCCCACCTTAACATTCCATATCCCTACCATGCACATAATCCATAATTTCCTACCATTATTACAATGTTTTATCAATTTTTAAAAATTATGGTCATCACGGTGGTCATGAGGTCACATCTCCTTGTGGTTTATATTTCCTTTATGATTAATGACACCAAACAACTTCTCATTATACTTTTCTCGGAGAAATATTTATTCAGAAAATTTGTGACTCTTAAATTGAGCTATTGGCCTTTGTATTGGTAGGTTGTAAGGGTTCTTTATATATTCTGGATGCAAACTTTTATCAGATGTGTGATTGAAAGTATTTTTTTTCCTGTGGTTCTGTCTCTGTTTCTGAAATGGGGATTGAACTCAGAGCCTCACACATGCTCAGAGATCTTTCTACCACCAGGCTATATTCCTCTTTCCCTCTTTTATTTTGACCCAGGCTCTCCTTAAATCACACAGGCTGCTCTCAAGGACCCTGTGGCTCAGGCTGGACTTGAACTTGTGATTGGCCTGCCTTTGCCTCTCTATAGCTGGATTATAGGCCTACAGCACTAGGCTGGGAATATTTTCTTGAAAATGTCCCTTGAACCTTAAAGGTTTTAATCATTTTGGTGGAATTCAATGTATCTGTTTTTTAATTTTTTGTGCTTTGGATGTTCTATCTCAGAGATCATTGTCAAGTCCTAGGCTGTGAAGCTTTCATTTAATTCTTAGTTTAGCTGCTACCATTAGGTCTTTGATCCATTTTGAGGTTATTTTTTATATGACAGGATTCCAATTCCATCCTTTGACATGTGAATGTCTGGTTGTCACAGTGCCGCCTGATGAAAACGCTGTCCGTTCTCGACTGAGTTATTTTGGGACCACTGTAAATATCAATTGGCTGGAAGTGGGAGGCTTTATTTCTGGACCCTGCTTTGCTTCATTGATCCGTGTGTCTGCTCTTTGCCATGTTGTCTCGCTTCTGTAGCAAATTTTAGAATCAGGAGGGACTGGTGCTTCGGCTTTGCTCTTTGTCAAAATTGCTTTGGTTTCTCTGGATCCCTTGAGTTTCCATATGAATTTCTACTAACAATCTGACAATCTTTTATTTATTCTATTACCAGAACCTGCTGTATATCCCAGGCTGGCCTTGAACTCATAATCTTCCTGCCTCAGCCTTGAGAGTACTAGGATTTTAGGCATGCATCACCATGAAGGCCTTATATTTGATGCTTTTGGTAGAAGTTATATTGTTTTTTAATTATTTGTTCTTGTTTGTGAGACAGGGTTTCACTATGTAGTCCCAGATGTTTTGGGACTCACTATGTAGACCAGGTTGGTCTTGAACTCACAGAGATCCACCTGCCTCTACTTCCCTTGTGCTGGGATTCAAGACATGCGCCACCATGCCTGGCACTGAATCTGGTCATCAGTATTGCATATCTTGCCATCTCAACAATGTTGTGTCTCTGACTCATGAACACGGTGTCTTTCCTCTGATTTAAGAATCTTTTGATCTCCCCCACCAACGTGGTGGAATTTTCTGAATATACATTGTGTTCTTTTCTTGTTAAATTATTCCTAAATGTTTTTCTTGTTAAATTATTCCTAAATGTCTTATTCATCCTGATGGCTTTAAAAATGGAATTAGAAATTATTTTTGGCTATAAAGGAATCTTGGAAGTTGGAGCTTTCATTTTCCGGCCTCTGCTATCCAGAGAACCACATTGGAAGGGAAGCAGGCTGAAGCTAACGGAATGTCTGATGCATCGCAGTTTGTGAGCTGAGGTCTGGGAGCCTGTGTGCAATCCTCCCCCACCTGTCTCCTGAAAGTTAGAGATGTGGGGAGGGTTTGTACTGTGAGTTGGATTGTGATCTCCAAAACCTTAACCCTCCTCTTCCAGTGAATGTGGTCTTATCTGGAAGTAGGGTCCAGAATGAGTTAAGATCTGGATATACAGGATCGGCGTAGGTCGTATCCCGAAATAAGAGGGGTCATGTAGAGGTAAGAGCAAGATGGCTATGTGAGGAAGAAGGTGGAGAGCTGTGTGACTCTGAAGCCTGCAGGGGAAACTACGTGTGGAATTTATGGGCAGAGGGGCTCCAGGGAGCCCGGGGTGTCTCGCTGCCCTCCCACACTCCCCTCTCCTCATCATCTTACACCTTCTTCCTCTAGTTTGGTTTCCATCTTAGAGATGGCCTGGGTGACATCAGGGTGCTGGTCAAGGCCTGGATCTACTGGACCAGCACACAAAGGCATGTAGCAAGCCTCTGAGACACTGTGCAGGCAGCCCCCACTCCAGAGGAAAGCCTTCTCATGGTGATACAGAGAAGGACAAACACCAGCCGTTTGTCAGGCACCAAGAGTCTATGTTTGGTGGATTATTTTAGGAGCTTAAACACCTACCACCATTTTACTCTGAAACCCAAGTATTGATATCCTATGGTCACTACTGTTCTGGAGAAATGAATATTTTTTATTATTTATTTATTGGTGACAGATCTCATTACAGATGGTTGTGAGCCACCATACGGTTGCTGGGAATTGAACTCAGGACCTCTGGAAAAGCAGCCAGTGCTCTTATCCTCTGAGCCATCTCTCCAGCCCCCCAGAAATGAATATTTTTGAATAATATTTTCGTAATGTTAAATGCTCCTTTCTCATTATAAACCCGGCTCCTTTCTCAGTAGAGTGACCTAAAGAGCTCGCTCTCACATACACATTGGGACACACTCAGGCAATCTGCTGCCATGATCTTTGGTGGCGGCTGGACACTGGAAGCCTGTCTTTACAAACAATAGCTAGCTAGCAGGTGATTCTTTTTTATTTTTATATTTATTTTTTAAACAATATTTTCTCATTTTACATACCAATACCAGTTCCCTTTCCTTCCCCTCCTCCCATTCCTCCCACCTTTCACCCACCTTACCCCTATCCACTCCTTAGAGACAGTAAGGCTTCCCTTGGGGAGTCAGCAAAGTCTGGCAGATCGCTTTGAGGCAGAACCAAGGCTCGTTTCCCCCACCCCCTGCCGTATCTAGAATGATCATGATATTCCTTCAGTGAGAATGGGCTCCAAAAAGCCAGTTTGAGCACTAGGGATAAATCCTGATCTCACTGCCAGTGGCCCACACACAGACTTCCTCAGCCACACAATGGTCACCCACATTCAGAGGGCCTAGTTTGGGCCTGTGCAGGTTCCCCCACTGTCAATCCAGAGTGAGTGAGCTCCACTAGCTCAGGTCAGCTGTTCTGCGGGTTTCCCCATCATGGTCTTGACCCCTTTGCTCAGATTATTGCTCCTCCCTTTCTTCAACTGGACTCTGGGAGCTCAGCCCAGTGATTAGCTGTGGATCTCTGCATCTGCTTCCATTAGTTGCTGGATGATGTTTCTATGATGACAGTTAAGGTATTCACAAACTAGACTATAGTACAAGGCCAGTTTGGGCACCCTCTCCTCTATCGTTTAGGGTCTTAGCTGGGGTCATCCTTGTGGATTCCTGGGAAGTTCCCTAGTGCCAGGTGATTCTAACATGCCCTGGGAGAGGCAGGGGCACCAAGCACCTTCTGAGGATGACGCAGAAGAGGCATCTGGAGACAACTGAGGGACACTAGTAGGGACCAGAGGCAGTAGGGAGAACTTTGTACCCTTGGGATTGGGTGGGGCGGGTTGCGTGGCTGGAGGCAGAGGGACTGTTTAAGGTGGTCTGATGCTTTTTCTCCCAGGAGGTCCTCTCCTCCTTTCCCTCCCTGCGTGGTCAGATGCACAGCCTTGCACACTTTAGGCAAGCCCTCTGTCACTGAGCTACAATCCAATACTCATAAGGAATAAAATCCCACAGTGCTGGAGGCATCTGGTGTATTGAGAAAGTCTTCTTTGATCAGACCGGGGATAGCTGAGGCGGGGAACGGTGGGTGATATTGAGAAGACCAGATGCATGGGTGATGGGGGGGGACCTCTAAAGATTCTCGCTTCTGGGTGTGCCACTCTTAGCTTGCAGCTCAGGCAGCATTTACACATTTTTATACAAACAAATCAAAGCTCCAGGAGAAGCAGTGTGAAGACGCCCACTTCGGCACCACAGCACCCCCACATCAGGTTTTGTCCTACCATCCTTCAGACCTCTTTTCCTGTGGGACTGTGGATGTCTTCAAGGCTGCAACGAGGAAGCACACAAATATGTTTCCTGTGTTAATAGAGAGATCCTGGGGGCAAACCCTAGACAATGGATCCGAAGGATGAAGATGGTGGTAATTTTATTAGGTGTCCCAGTTGCAGCTTCCTTAGACATGCCCTTCACGAAGTGACAATTCCCCTATCCTTCTGAGAGAGTGGGGGGAGGGAGAGAGAGAAAATGAGAGGGAGAGAGGGAGAGAGAGAGTGGGGGAGAGAGGAAGAAGGAAAGAGAGGGAGAGAGGGAGAAGGAGAGGGAAGGACGGAGAGAGAGAGAGAGGGAGAGGTAGAGAGGGAGGGAGAGAGAGGGAGAGGAAGAGAAGGAGAGAGAAAGGGAGAGAGAGAGAAAGAGAGAGAGGGAGGAGAGGGAGGGAGGAAGAGAGGGAGAAGGAGAAATAGGGAGAGAGGGAGAGAGAGGGGGAAAGAAGGGGGAGAGAGGGAGAGAGAAGAGAGGAAGAATGAGAGAGAGAGAGAGAGAGAGAGAGAGAGAGAGAGAGAGAGAGAGCACTTTGATACTGAAAAAACCCACCTGGTAGAGAAATGCAGCCTTTCAGTGGGTTCTTTGCCTGGGTGCTGTACTGTTTTCTGGAGAGATGTAAACAAACACCGCGGCTCTTTGGATAGAGCAATGATGGCCGACCAAAGTGCGATTCTACCTGAGTCCAACCTGGGAACTGTGGGGTTTAGTAGGCTTTCAGAGCGCAGGTAAGAGCATACTTCCAAGGATGTAACAGCAAAGCAGCCTCACCCTAGCATAGTTCCATAGATGGAGTCCCCACCTTCTGCTAACCTTCCCAACACACTATACACTATACACTAGCACTCCCTGAGGTCGTAGGGCCAGGTGTAATTATAAGGAAGAATTATACATAACTAACTGGAGGGTGCGGGCAGGAGTGGCTGGAATCTCAGGTGGGAGCCCAGTGACCCTGCCTACTTCCTTCTCCTCTGCAGGACTATCAACAAGTAATGTGCCTGATCTCAAGGGTTTCCTGCAAGGAGCCCCAGTTACTTCCCTGAAGGTGACAGTTCTGCTGGGAAGACAGGACTCTACAATTCCTGGTTGTGGAAGTCTTTCGTGATGCACTAGATAACCACGAGTGGGGCCCATGGCCATCCATCCACATACCTGGTGTGCACCCTCCACGATCTGCCAGGAGCAGCAGACGGTACAGGAATCTGATGGGTTCATTATTTGCCCATGCGAATCTCTGGGGCAGTTCGGTGGGGTTTGGAGCTGGGTACCTTGCACAGGATCACAAGTCCCTTTGTAGCTGAAAGAAGGAGGCATCAGGTAGGCCCTGTCCTCAGCGATCCAGTGCCGGACGTGGCTGTTACTTTGGTTTCTGGAGGTCAGAGGCAGGTACTCTGAAAGGAAGTTAAAGGACTGGAGCTGTGGTCACACTGGGATCCTCAGGATGTTCCCATTGTCATTCAGGCTATCAAGTCCTATGGGAGAGAGAAAATGCAGCCGGCAGGTCAGTGTGGGGAACCAGCTATCTAAGAGATAGTTATGTTTGGAGATGCTGCCGCCACGGTGCCCAGACTTCTCGGTCACTGCCAGGGAGTACCTGCATGCTGAGAAGACACCAGGTACTTCTGGTCACCGGGGTTGACTCACAGTCCTTTCCAGGGAACAGCCTTAGGACCAAAGATGGCAAAGTTACTGTGCCCCCAGAGTTACGATTATTTCCTTGGAGTCTGCAAGACTGATCTTCAGTATCAGAGGACCAGGACCAGGCCTGTTAGTGTCTTTCCTCCCTCCCTAAGTGCACGAGGATGCGCACAACACAGATACACAGGTACAGAACCTGGATGGCAGAAGCACAGGCAGGCACACGCAATCACTGAGGGAAGTTTTTGCCTTTGTCCCCCAACTGCGCTGGGTCTCCTTAGCAGGCTGAGGTGACAGCCTGCTCCTTCTGTTAGCATAGGGGCAGCAATACCTCAGAGTCGATCCAAGGTTGAACTGTGCTTGCAGCCCCAGCAATTCTCTTTGGGGCTGATGAAGAGCAGGTCTTTGGGCAGGGTCTGAAGCATAAGGAATACTGCATCTGTCTGAGGGTGGGGTTGACCAGGCTTAGTCTTGGGCTCTGAGGACTGGTGGCTTTTCAACCCCATCTGGAATATCTAGGAGCTGTTCTTGGGGCCTGGAGGCATGAAGAAGGGGAGGAGAGCTCCCTGGATTCTCTTCTACAGACCACACAGGCAGCCAGCTGCCAGCAAGAAGCACAGCAAGGGGCAGACACCGGGTTCCCAGTGTGGATAGAAGGGAGACCAAAACCAGAGCTAGAGGACAGCTCAGGGGTCAGTGCTAGCAGCGGTGGCAGTTTCAGTGTGACCCAGGCAGCTCTCTGTGTCTGTTTGCTGTGGTTTTATCCCCGGAGCATAGACAGTCATGTTTCAGCAAACTTAGGAAGTCTGTGTCGTCTGGGACGGGGTTAAGTGGGGCTGATGGGGTGAACTGCCCATCTGGTCCCAATGGTCTTACTCTGTTACAGGGTTTCTAAATTCGCATTTTTTTTTATGTGGAGATATATTATGGGGAGCTGCGGGTTTGTTTTTCGTCCCGCTCGGCTTCCGCACAGCTAGCTTTACACCAGAAATAACAACACACAAATTGTATTCTTTTAAACACTGCTTGGCCCATTATATCTAGCCTCTTCTCAGCTAACTCTCACATCTGGACTAGCCTATTTCTAATAATGTGTGTAGCACCCCAAGGTGCGCTTACTGGAAAGATTCTAGCCTACGTCCATCCTGGATCAGAGCTTCATTGTGTCTGCCCAGGAGAGGGGAGCATGGCCTCTGAGCTCACTTCCTCTTCCTCCCAGCATTCTGTTCTGTTTACTCCTCCCACCTATGTTTTAACCTATGAGGCCAAGCAGTTTCTTTATTACTTAACCAATGACCTTCCTCCATCGGAGACATTTATCCAAGAAACACACTGGGCATCCCCACACGGCATACTCAATGTCGAAGAGATAGACAGTGACCGTTCTTAGCTTTCTGGGCTAAGGAACAACTCACGCACACCATCATCTCAGTCTCAAGCAAGACTGCTTTTATGCCATGGAGTCTCAGTGCTGTCTCTGGTGGGGTGCAGCCGAGTGACTAGGAGGGTCTGATGCTGAGCCCCACCTGCCACATGGAGGTCAGCACACTGCTGTGCTGGGTGGGTATGGATGCTGCCAAGTTAAGGTGAATGTGTAAGTGAGGGCCATGGCCCAGACCCCTGGAGAAGTAACAGGTGGTTTGAGCAGAGCCGTGGTGTGCACCTTGGCCTCTGCCACCTTGTCACTGCAGAAGATGAAGTCCCAGATATAATGGAAATTGTCGAAGTTGTCCCCAGAAGCAGCGTGTATCCCCCTTCAGCTCCATGTTGGAGTTGAAGCTGTCGCTAAGACTGTAGTTAAAGTGCCATTGTGGGACACCCTTGTGGGTATCTCAGAGAGGGAGGGTACCCAGGGAGGATGCCATCACTGTTGTAGTAGGGGATGGCATTCAGGAATGTAGCTCTGGGGGAACAGTTGGTACCAAGGGCTGACTCTTGAGGGATGCTGCTCAAGCTGCAGCCTGTGTCCATGTTCATGACTTGCATGCCTTCGGGTGGATGTGTGTCCTCCCTACGGTACCATCACCTCTTGCACATTGTATATCATGCACTCATTCTCAGAGTGCATGTACAAGATGTGCAGCCCAGAAAAGGCTCATAGCTCACAGCTGGAAGGGGAAGCTCCAGCCTCCTTAGGGCACAGTGTTGCCTTCCAGGCTGTATGGAGAAAGAAGACCTGGACCACTTGGGATCTAGAGGCAGTAATGGCTAGGGAAGCCCCTGAGGCCATGTAAGAAGGGAAGAGTGTTGGCTCCATTGTGTTCTTGGGCAGTGAGTCCCGGAGGGCCACCATGTCCACTTCTCCATTCGTACATTTCTGAGCCAGTTTTTCTGGACTGTTGTAGAGCTTACCGTTATACCAGAACTACTTCAGTCTCTAGTCCTGGACATCTGTGCTCTTGTGATCCACAAGGGTCTCCAGCCCCATGGGGTTAAGAAAAGTGGCCTTCCACATAGCATGAACAGATAAATCAGCTATAGTGTTGGCTAGGCTAGAGAAACATTCCAGCCAGTGACTCAGGGAGATGTTTTCCCTCTTTCCTATCTGGGAGACAGCATAGCCAGGGTATTTGCCTCCTAATTGTAATCCAAGCTACTAGGAAACTACTGTCTATACACCAGGGCAGGAATGCTGGCCATCTCGGTCGTGTCTCTCCACCCTCCTTTGTACCTGGAGTGGGGGTGCCTGCCAGGCTTTCCTGTGCAATGAGTTCCCTGATGACCTGGGCTCTTGGGTACATCCTGGCTGCTGTCACACTCACCAAGCCTGACTTTTCCTGACACACAGGGCCTCAGCAGGAAGTCCTTTGATGTTTCATTTCTCTGCAGAGGGACCTCCTTGTACCTGTACCTGGGGCCTAAAGCCTCTTTGCAACAGTGGCATTTTACTCAAGGGTTTCTCCGGTGTCCAGCTCCATGTCTTACACCTTTAGGTGAGGGTGAGGTCCAGAGACTTGACTTATGGCTTGGACTGCAAATGTGTGGGAAGACTCTCAGAGGACCTTACTGTCTCATGGGTGATTAGTTAGTTGCCCAGGGTAGAAAGAAGTCCTTGGGCGAAGGCTGATCTGGTCTCCACGTCTCAGGTTCCCACACGGACTCTCAAGCTTATTTTGACTTTATGGAAATGGCTCACTTGGGGGACTTTCCTCTGCTGGTCCTGTCTTGCCTCTCAGGGCTTGGGACCCACATGACCTTGTGCTCTCACTGTCCAGCCTGGAAGGAGAAGGTGACACAAAGACTCTGGGTGAACCTAGAGCCAGCAGGAGACATGAGATGAACGCTGTTCTGCTATTTTATTTTG
Organism: Microtus obscurus; assembly: GCA_963919715.1. Classification (NCBI taxonomy): domain Eukaryota; kingdom Metazoa; phylum Chordata; class Mammalia; order Rodentia; family Cricetidae; genus Microtus; species Microtus obscurus. The sequence goes on from CAWTZC010002525.1 coordinate 49,923,976, forward strand.
CCTAGTCTTTTTTTAAAATATAATTTTTCATTATTTATTTATATATTTATTTTATTTGTGTTAGTATGTGGATTCAAACATATGTGGATATCAGATGATAACCTAAGGTATTCTTTCTCTGGGACATCTACCTTATCCTTCCCTTAATTTTGCTTTGAATCAGGGTCTTAGTAGTCCATGCTGGACTCAAACTTGCTTTGTTATTGACAATTGCCTTGAAGTTCTGATTCCCTCGTCTCTGCCTCCACGGTGCCAGGTTACCAAGGGCACATTTGTCTGCCACACAGGACTTTTCCTTTTTCCCATTCTGATACAGGGTCTAATATTGGTTTAGAACTCGAGGCGGAGCCTCGTCTCTGCCTCGCAGCTCTGGGATGACCAGAATCAGCTCGTCTTCCCTGTGAGTTCTGTGGACCAAGTTTCCATCCTCATGTTTCCAAGACCAGTGCTTGCACAGCTGACCTCTGTCTAGCCTTGAAAGTTTATTTTTAGAAGTGTTTTTATAGCTGGGTAGTAGTGGGACATGTCTTTAATCCCAGCACTCAGGGAGGCAGAGGCAGGTGGATCTCTGTAAGTTCAAAGACAGCCTGATCTACAGAGTGAGTTCCAGGACAGCTAGAGATACACAGAGAAACCCTGTCTCTAAAAGAATAAACAAAAGAAGTGTTTTTATATTGGCACATATTTATTGTGACTTCCTTTACTGCTTTTGTAAAAAATGAAACTCGGGAGTTAAATATTAGGAAAATAAAACTGAGAGATCCCAGAATATGGAAAAAAGATCACCTGCTCTCTTCTCCAGCCCCCCCTACCCCCCGAAAAGACTGTGCTTCTCCACTGGTCCTTCCTTCTTCCTCCTCTGTGTGCCCCTCTAGCTTCCTCTTAGTCAGCCAGAAAACTCTATAGTCCACGCCAGCCAGCTTAGTGTGGATTCTGCCCTTTGAACCAAGGTCTGACTCCTTTGGCAGTCTTAGAAAAGCAGCACAAACAAATCTCCCACAATAATATTCATTATGCATAATAGTGGGTTTCACGCGGGGTTTTCATAGATGCATACAGTGCCTTTTGGTCACTGTGGATTCACCTACAGATTCTCTTACTGCACTTCTACTTCCAATGCATTTCCCCCCAGCTAGCCCACTTTCTGCCTCCACGTCTTCCTTGTTCTTTTTTGAAATGAAGATGTGCACATGAACGTGTATAGCGAGGGCAGAGGCCAATGCTGTGCGCCTCTCTTACTCACTGTCCCTATTTTTTGAGACAGGATCTTTCACTGTATCTGGAGCTCACTGATCCATTCTGCTGGACTGGCTGGATCCCCCTGTGTCCACCTGTTCTGGAGCCCAGTGCTGGAGTTACAGACATGGGCCACAGTGTTGAACCTTACATGGTTGCTGAGGATCTGAACTCAGATTCTTTGCGTGCATAGCCAGGACTTTACAACTGAAGCCTTGTTCTAGCTCCAGCTCTGTAGTACTTCAACGTTGTGTCCCTAATGGAGGCATGAGGAGAAACCAGCTTCCTTTTGAGCTTTTGAAAGGTACCTATGTGCCCTCTACCTTCAATTCCTGAAAAAATAATCTTTAATCTCTTTTTATTCTTTTTAAAAAAGTGATTGATTTTATTTTTAAATTGTGTATGTGTGTGTTTGTGTGTGTGTATGTGCATGTGAGTGCAATGACCACAGAGGCCAGAAGAGGGTGCTGGATCCCTTGGAGCTGGAGTTACAGGCAGTCGTGAGCTGCCCAGTGTGGGTCACTGGTTCAGATTCTTTGCCAGAGCAGCCAAGTGTTCTCATGCCTGAACCATCTCTCCAGCTCCTTCTCCTCTTAGTCTTACACAAGAGTTAGTGCACTATATGTGCTATTGTCTGTCATTTTCTTCTTTTTAATAGGCTCTTCAGGGCTTCCCTACAGTCCACAGACTGTCTTCACTCACACAACATACTCCACCACTCCGCACCACTGTGCAGCTGTGCCCTCATTTATCTAACCCATCTTCCCTGCAGGTGGAAAGCTGCCTGTCTGTAGACTTTTGTTGCTACAGACGGTATGGCTGTGCAGCACACATGCGTATTCTGGTTTCTGTGGAAAGTTCTTGGAGGTAAACTGGAGCTGACAGAGCAATGGCCAACTGACGAGAGTGTTGGTAATTTTGAGAGATTTACCATAGCACCTCCCTTTTCCATGGCCATCACTGAGGTGGACATTCGCCTCTCCCTGAGAGGGAGCTGAAAGTTCCAGATACTGAAAAGCTCATTGGATGGAGAATTCAGTGGGTTTCCTTTGCCCTGGTCATGGAGATGTCTTTGAGGGACACTAGAAAACCATGATGGAGCCATGGACACTCCACTTGAATATGTGGCTCACGGATTCTCTGGCTCTAAGAAACAGCATAGTGGAAGCTGAAGGATTTATTGTCTGCCTTTGTTGGGGTCTGGGTTATTAGGCAGGATCTGGGGCCAAGCTCTTTCCACAGGACTGTAGGTCTCCTTGGAGTTGAAAGGAGGAGCATGAGGCCGACTCTGTCTTTGTGGATCTATGGCCTGACATAGTTGTAGCCAGTGTATCTGGATATCTCTTGATGCCATGGAGGATGTCAAATGGCTGAAGCAGGAAGCCCCTGGAGTTTCCAAGTGTAGCCATGTTGGAGACATCCTTAGAATCCAGGATGTGGAGGAAGCCCACTGTTACCCAGATCACCAAATCTTATAGAAGAGACAGACTTCACCGGGCAAGTAATACTGAATACTAGCCACCCGAGGACACGCTGGCATAGGGCATTTTTAGGTGTGCCTATAAGCGTCCTGAGATGGCCTCAGTTGTTTAAAAGAGGTAGGCCCATGTGTTACAACCTTTGAACGTTCTCTCCACTCAGCCAGTCACTATCCTGGGGCCTTTCCAGGCACGGGCTCTTGAGGAGGACAGAGTGGGCAGGAGTACAGGGCGTGAAGCTCATCATTAAGATTTTCATTGTTCTGATGAAGTCCTTGAGTGATATGGGAGTGTCATATATCAATCTGTTGATTTCATTGGTTAAGCAATAAATAAACTGCTTGGTCCTGATTGGTTAGAACATAGGTGGGTAGAGTAAACAGAACAAAATGCTGGCAGGAAGAGGAAGTGAGGTCAGAAATCACGCAGTTCCTCTCAGAGCAGGACATACGCGATGAAGCTCCGACTTAGGATGGACGTAGGCTAGAATCTTCCCGGTAAGCGCACCTTGGGATGCTTACAAACCTGATTAGAAATGGGTTAGTCCAGGTGCGAGAGTTAGCCTAGAAGAGGCTAGATAGAAATGGGTCAAGCAGTGTTTAAAAGAATACAGTGTCCGTGTAATTATTTTGGGTAAAGCTAGCTGTGTGGGCGGCCGGGGTGCTGGGGACGCAGCCCCGCTGCTCATATCACTTCACTTGAGGACCCCAGAGGACCCCAGAGGTTATCCTGGTTGTAGAGGCCACTTCTACAGTGCACAGATTCCAAATGCTTAGACGATTGCCAGGGGTACCTAAAGTCAGATTGGCTGCAAGCAAATTCCTCCCAGGGAACATTCTCAAGACCCAGGGTCAGGAATTACTCTTGGTTGCATGCAAGGGTCAGGAGCCCCGTGTGAAGAATGCTTTTGCTCCCATCCATACCCTAGAGCACCCAGATACACACACACACACACACACACACACACACACACACACACACACACAGCCTTAAGAACCGAAGCAAAAATGACAAAGCACTGACCAAAGCTCCAGCCTCCGTTGCCAGCCTCCCTGGGTCTCCTCACCTGGCCCAGGTCAGGACAACAACTGCTTAGTTTATGAAGCGGATCTGTAGTGAGTAGCTACACCTGTGGCCCCAGGTGTTCTTTAGGGGGCTTCTGAAAAGCAGAAACTGGTGCCATTTCTGTTTGAAGCAGAAGGCTTCCCGCTGCTCCAGAGAGCACTCTGTGGGAGGGGACCAGGTGTTGCCTCAAGCGCCAGTTTGGCTATGTCTTCAAGTTGCAGGGTCTGGGAGCTGTTCTTGGTGCCAGAAGGCATGGGGTGGGGGACAAGAATTGGAACAGAAGTCTCTTACCTTGGCCCAGGGATCTCCAACATAGACCATATCCAGGTCAGCTGTCAGTAAGAACTGGGAACAGGAGCTGGGCTAGCGGTGTGCGCGGGGAGGCTAAAGAAACAAATCCGGGAGGCCGGGGGGGGGGGGGGGGGGGGGGGGTCTCAGAGTAAATCATGGCAACAGCGGCAGTTCCAGGGTGACAGTAGCTGTTTTCTAGGGAGCCATGCTACAGCCTGTTTTCTGGGATTTTAACCTTGGAGCAGAGGCAGCTTGTGTTTCTCAAGTCCTGACAACTGTCAGTACACAGAGGGCTAAGAGCAGCTGATCCTGAGGAAGCTGCTCATCTGCTCCCAGTGGCCGCATTCGGTTGAGATCTGATGTCAAGCTAACAGCCCTGGGATTCCTCAGTGGCGCCATCACCCAGGAAACACGCTGAGCTCCCAGATGGTGGTATAGACCATCTCAAAGTGCTAGGCAGCAAATATTTCTCACCTCCATGGTGTTTCCTTTCTCCCACACTCTGCACTGCTCCCCTCATCCCCAACAAGAGTGGACACCCACCTCACATTCAGGGTCACCCCAGGGTACCACCACTGCCAGTTTTCAGATGTGTGTGATGTTTTGTTTCAAATGGAAGAAGGCTGAATAAATGCTTCTAATTTTATGTCAGAGTCTCCATTTTGTCTCCCGAGGGTGAAATTATTAGTGGCAAGCAGCTGGGTGATGGAGGGGGCCTGGTCTCCAGTCCTACCTGCCACATCCAGGTCACCCTAGTAACGCTCTAGGTGAGTGTAGATATTTCTGAGTAAGTGGGTATACAAGAGGGTGCTGTGGCCCAGCCCCTCGGGATTGTTGGGGGTGGTGTATGTCTAGGCCTCTGCCACTCCGCTAGGGTAGAATATATAGTTTGGATATACCTGAAACTGTAGACTGTTGAGGTTGTCCCCACCACCGTGAGTCCCTTCAGCCTGGTGCAGGTGTTGAAGTCTTCTGTAAAGCTGGAGTAAAATTGCTCCTTAAGGGGCACCCCTGTGGGCGTCTCAAAGACACAGAGGGCTCATTGAGAGTGGATGGGGTAGTTAGTGTCCTCGTAGGAGAGAACAGTCACAAAAGTGGCTGTCTGGTCCACTGGTGCAGGGGCTCACGGGCAAGTGACACTGTTCAGGTCCCAGCTCACATCTACATCCTTGGTCTGCATGCCTGCAGGTGTGTGCCCTCCGTACAGGGCCACAGACGCTCGCATGCTGCTCTCATAGGTACTCTGACCTCTAAAGAGCACGTTAAAGATCTGCAGCCCAGAGGAGGGCTGTAGATAGAAGGGGGTACTCTGGTTTCTGTAGAGTCCAGTGCTCTGTTGTAGCTTGTAGCGGGGAGCATTGGGCTGGACCCCTTGAGGGCCAACCTTGCTGATAGACATGGGAAATTCAGCATGGGGCAGTGGATCCTTAGGAACCACTGTGCCCACCTCTCCATCTGCGCATTTCTGAACCAGTTGCTCTGAGTTGTTGTAGAACCTGCCCTTGTGCCCAAGCTGCTCCCCTCTCCAGTCCTGGACATCTGTGCTCCCATGACCCACTAGGACTTCCAGTCCATGGGGGCAGAGAAAGTGTCCTTTCGCAAAGGGTTGTGGGATAAACCATGTATGGTGCCTGCTAGACTCCACAGCATGAGGGACCACATACGTGAAGGTCAGGCAGCAGCCATTACAGTCCTGTAGTGAGAAGCCAGCGATGTCTAGAAAAACTCTACGAAAGCCTGGTGGCCTTCTTTAGGGTAGGAGAGTGCAGACTCTGCTTTGGATGGGTTTGGATGTTAGGACAGCTGATGCCCCAGCCTGGCAGCTGGTTCTCTAATGTAGATGGGCTGCGGCAGGGGCCTCATAGCATACATGGTAACACGAGGGAGCTCCCAGGTGCCAGAGACGATGACAACCCCAGGTTTTCCACATAATCTTGTTCCTCTTTCCAGAAAATTCAACGTGTTCGTCTTGGGCAATGTCTTTATGGGGAACACAGAGATCTTCCCCAAAGAGGATGGCTTCAGCTCCCGCTCCTTCTTCTTATCAGGAAGTTGAAGCTTTCAGGTTCCAGGACACCTGGGTCTTTCCCTATAGGGTACATCCGGGGCACTGCCACGGCTATCTATCTGTAGCACCAGGCAGCAGATACCTCACCTAGTGACAAGCTCCCTCTGGCCAGCCTGGACTCTGGAATACAGCAGAGCAGAAAAAAAAAAATCCAAAAACAAAAACAAAAAAAACCTTGGGTATTTCTCTCTTCTAGGAGCACCTCAGAGTGCCATGACCTGGCCTTGTTAGCATTTTATCAGCCAGGTGTCTCTGCTCACCATTGCCAAAGTCAGAGACAGTCTCTGGGTCTCCACCCAGATCCCCGTGCTTTCCAAGTCTCTCTGTGTGATTTAACTACTCCTCCTACATCCGAAAATTTCTCATAGTGTTTATATCTAGATGTGGTCCGTGTCTTAGAGTTAACTTGGTGGGAGAAGCACTCCTCATCCAGAGCACCGAAATCCCACCTGCCCAAGGCTTGCTCCGGAGGGGTCTGCTCATGTCCTGGTGGAGCAGAGGACTATCATGGCAGCAAAACTCCATGTTTGATGCTATAAATGACCTGTTAGGGGCATGCAGTTTGAAATTCCGTGTGGGCGTGTTCAAGGAGCCGCATCTGGGCTCAAGTTGCCTGGAATCAGATCCTGGGAAATCACAGAGCTAAGCACAACTTGGGTGACTTTGTATTGAAACTCTGGGCTTCCAGTCTCTTCAGCTGTGGATGGAAACAACACCATCAGTGTGCATGTCCCTGTAAAAGTAGTGTGTGGAACGATGTTGGCCTTCTGGAATGCGCGTCATGTTTTCTGTGTGTTTCTCTAAAGTGAACCCCGATGATCGCCTGGACCCCAGCACACAGGAGGTTCTAAGCACAGAGTAGACTATCTGGGCTGAGTCTTGGGGGTGAATCAAGGACGGGGGAAATTCTGCCTTGGCCAGCTTTTTCTGCCTTCCAATGGGGGCTTCAAGCTGGGGTCCCTTGATCATAGGAGTACCTCTTCATATCTTGCTAGGTTAGAGCCAGAATGAAGCCGTTCTTTTCTTCTTTTAAGGGAAGACATGGTGAGGGACCTCACCGTCTAGCACCATTGTCAAGGCATGTATCCAGGCCAGGTTGCTTATGATGCTGTCAACGTGTAGTAGCCTTGTCCTCCCTTGTGCCCGACGTGGGACTGCCCGCCAGACCCTGCTGTGCCCATAGTTTATGAGAGATCTTGGCTCTCTCACAGGTGGAGGCAGCTGTCACACTCGCCAGCTCTGAATTTTGCAGATCTTAACCCAGCCTTGATGCAGTTTGGCCCCTCTGGAAGACCCCAGCTGCAGCATTTCTCTACAAGAAAGGTACATTGTGCCTGTCTCAAGCTGGAAGCCTTGTTGTGACCCTAGGGTCCTCACTCTAGTAGGTTGGGGTGAGACTCAGTCTTGGCTTATGACTTGGGCCTGTGAGTGAGTGGAAGGCACAGGACCTTGTTGTCCGGGGTAATTCATTCCCTTTGTTTTTTTAGCTGATTAGAAAACTGTCTCCTGTTGAGAGAGAGACACGGAGAGGAACCCAGTGCTGGGTGCCCTCCACTATCAGGGGAATAGGGGCTGGAATCTGGGCAGGGAAAGACACAGGCAAGGGAAACTAATCAGGCATACTAGCAAGGAACTGGGCCACAGAATCTTAGTGTTGTGGATGCTTCGTGTTTTCTGTTTGAAAATGTGTTTCCTCGTTGGCCATATGCCTTTCCTAAGGGTCTGGAAACACATGCTGTGTGTACGCGAGAGGCCCAAATCTTCTGGAAGATTCTTTCTTCCAGATAAGCTTTCTCACTTAACTCTCTATGCCAAGTTTTACACTGTCTCTTTTCAAAATTAGCCAAAATCCTTCCCCATCAAGAAACTCACTGTGTTGACCTTGGACCTGACTCTGACCAGTTCCACTCACTGCCCCTCGGCACTTATGTATTTAGTCTGCAGAGAACAAGATCTCCTGACTGTGAAAGGTGTGTGCTGCACCTGCCCCATCGCCTGTGAGCTGCTGGGCTGCTGGGAGCTTCAGCATCGTGTCCTCCTGTCTGCTGGGAGCCTCAGCATCCTGTCCTCGTGCCTGCTGGGAGCCTCAGCATCGTGTCCTCCTGTCTGCTGGGAGCCTCAGCATCCCGTCCTCCTGTCTGCTGGGAGCCTTAGCAGCATCCCGTCCTCCTGTCTGCTGGGAGCCTCAGCATCCTGTCCTCGTGCCTGCTGGGCTGGTGGTTTTTGTCAGGACTGATTTGGGGGCTCCTTCGCACTCTCCTGGCCCCTTATCTGCAGATCGTCATGGTTGTTTGGCTCCATGGACGTCATGTGCTCCAGGAACTCCTCTCTTCCCTCATCTTGCAGCTCTGCTCACCTTGCCTTGCTCTGTAATTGATCAAAAAAAAAAAAATAACAAGGCTTCATGCTTTCAGGGTTTGTCTTGGCAGAAATAGGTGAGACAAGGGGCCTGGGTAAATCCAAAGTCAGGAGGACAGCGCAAGGAGTATCAGCGGTAGTTAAATTTAGTCATGCTGATTGCTCTTTGAAAAATTTTGTAAGTTGGATTTCACTTCTCTCTCTCTTTTTCTCTGTGTATACTAGTGTGTGCGTGTATACAGGTATATGTATGTGCGTATATGTGTATATGTATGTGTGTATACGTGTATATGTGTATATGTATGCGTGTACATGTGTATATGTATGGGCGTATATGTATGTGTGTATACGTGTACATGTATATCTGTGTGTGTATACACGTACATGTGTATATGTATGTGTGTATATGTGCACATGTATGTGTGTATACGTGTACATGTATATCTGTATGTGTATATACATGTACATGTGTATATGTATGTGTGTAACTGCTGTACATTCACTGTTATACACGCATGTGTGAAAGTCAGGAGACAAAGGAGTTGATCCTTAGACACCATCTACTCCCCCGCCTTATTTTTGTTCCTTTTCTTTACTTTATTATTATTATTTTTTTTGTAGACAGTATCATGTGAGCCAGGTTGGAATCTAATTTAGCTGTGTGCTTTTTGCCTACTTTCCCCAGGTCTGGGTCAATAGATAAATACCACCACACCGTACTTTCCTTTATTTCCATTTTGGGATAGGATCTCTTATTGGCTTAGAGCTTGACAGCCTCGCTAGGTGGTTTGGCTAGGATGCTCCAGGTATCTGTGTGTGTGTGTGTGTGTGTGTGTGTGTGTGTCTGCCTCCCCAGGTCGGATTACAAGTATGAGCCACCACACCCTCTGCTGTCCTCTGGGTTCTGGTTATTAGTGTGCTGTCCTTATTTTGCAAGGATGTCACTTAATTCAACTGTCTTATCTCTAGACTTCATGTAAAAATTCTTATGAGAAAATATGAATTTATATAATTTGTGCTGCTGTCTTCATACATGCACACAGTGCGGGCTTCCACCTTATCCTCCTTTCAAAGGAGCTGAATCACTTTCCTCTTCCCGGCTAGGCCCTTTCTACTTTCATGCTTCTTCTTTTTTCTTTTTTTTCCTTCTTTTTTTTCTTTTTGCTAACCCAATGGTTTCATTAGTGTGGCCTTGACAATGGGTGAGGCTTTGTGCACATGAGCATGGGTGACTTGCGAGGGGCTATACCACCGGCCAGTGGGGATAGAGGATGGCACTGTAAATAAGTGTGTTTGGGGGGTAGGCATGCTTCCTGTCCATGACAGGGTGTTGCTGGGCTTAATCTTGTACAGACCCAGACTTCATCTGTGGCTGTTCTAGGTTTGTGGTCACACTGAGGAGGAGGTGTAGACCATCACCCTCATCCCTTCCCCACTCCTTAAGCAGCTCCCACTCTAAGCATCCGTTCTGTAGTTCATGTACCACAAATGCTGAGCCACAGAGACACTCCATTCCTACCCAGAGTCCACGGCATAGTCCAGAGTACCTGCCTGCCACACCCTCAGGGGATCAGACACACAGAGGTGTGTGACAGGCACCCACTACTGCAGTGCCAGGGAGTGTTCTCATGGAGCCTCAATCCTCCAACTTCTCCTCGCTCCTCCCTGCCTGCAGTTTGGTCTCTGTCTCCCAGAAGTCTTTGCTGTTTTTCCAGAAGGGGGCTGGCACCTATATGGGGCAGCATGCATTTCCAATGCTTTCGTGTCCTTTATAGCTAGCTTCCTGCTTTTCAATCTCTTATCCCCAGATGTCTTCCTGCTTTGTCTGGAAGGCAGGAGGTTAGGAAGAGGCTGAGAACGATATTTTCCAAAATAACGTGGGCAGGCACAGGGAAAGACACAATGGCAATGGGACCCCTGCAGACCCTCCTTACTCTGGACAGGAGGCATGCCTACTTCCCAAACACACTTATTTACAGTGCCATCCTCTATCCCCACTGGCCTGGGCTCTTACTTTCTTGGTCTCTGGTCTTCTTTTCTCCTGTCCCTTGTATCATACATTGTCCCTTTCCTCCTGCCCCCTCCCTGTCAGACTTTTTAGTGCCCCCTTGGATACACAGTGAGCACTGCTCTACCTGCCTCTGCTCCACTCCACAGGCACCACTGAATCCTGTTGTACACAGTGCAAGGAGATAGCGAGGGAATGACAGGACAAGTATGAGGGGCTCTCACTTCTTTTATCTTTTTGTTTGTGTGTGCTATATATGTGCATTTGTGTCTCTTACATGCGTGGCAGTGTGTTCTTTGATGTATGTGCATTGGGGTGCAGAGCAGTCAATGTTATGTGTCTTGTTCTCCACTTTCGTTTTTGAGGCAGGATTTCTCCCTGAACTCAAGTTCACTGTATTCTGCTAGAATGGCTGACCGGCAAGCTCCAGAGACCTCCTGTCTTTGACACACCTAAGATCAGTGCTGGGTTACGGACATGGGCCATGCTCCTCCCTTTCTATGTGTGCTGGGCATCTGGACTCTGGTCCTCGTGCTTGAGTGTGAGCATGTTACCTGCTGAGCCTCTGTAGCATCTCCAGCCCTGCAGCTCTTTAGGAAGCACGGGAAAAAAATATGTTTCCTTGCTCTTTTCCACTCTTCATGAGCACCTGTGTGTATGTCATCTACCTTTCAGTCCCGAAAAAGTGAATTTTAGTCTCCTTCCATCCTTACATATATATGTATGTATGACTATATATGTGTGTGTGTCTCTCTGTGTGTATACACACATATATCTACATCTACATTTTTTATACTCTACACGTTAGTCTCTCTCTTTCGTTGCTGCTTGGTATGTCCTGTAGGGTTCTCTTGTAGTCCCCAGACTGTAAGACTCATGAACTCTTGTCACTATCTGACACCACAGTGGGGCGGTACCCTAGTTTATTGAACTATGCTTCGCTACAGATGGAAGTCAGTATCTCCAGCGTACAGATGGTGGCACAGTGGATCAGCACACACACTGGGGATGGGTCAGAGATGCTAGAGTCAGAGGTGTGGGTGATTCTCTTAGATTTCCATAGCAGCTCCCTTCTGCATATCCATCATTGAGGTGGGACAAGTCCCCGAAAGCAGGGGTTCTCAATCTGTGGGCCAGGACCCCCTTGGGGAGGTTCACATATTAGATATCCTGCATATCAGGTACTTACATTAAAATTCATAACAGTAACAGAATTATAGCTATGAAGTAGCAAGGAAATAATTTTATGGTTGGGGTCACCACAGCATGGAGACTACACTAAAGGGTCACAGTGTTAGGACAGTTGAGAAGCACTGCCCTAAAGCCTTCCTAAGAGGGATCAGAAAGCCCCAGACACTGATCTGGGGTCTCCCTGGGCTTCCTTTGCCCTGCTCGTGGTGGTCCTTTGGGGTACAGTAGGGACGTATGAATGGGACCTGTAACTACCCATCTGAGTACGTGGCCCATACCCTTCCCCTGTGTCTAAGAGGCAGCATACAAGGATACAAAGTAAAGAATTTGCTGTCTGTCTCTGTGGGGCTCTGGAGCTATTTGTCAGGAGCCAGGCCAGACTCTTCACACAAGATTGCGTGTCCCTTTGTCTCTGTGGAGGCATAGAGTGAGCCTTTCCAAGGATCTGGAGCCTAATGTAGTTGTGGCTTTTGTACCTGGATATCACTGGAAGCCGTGGAAGAAATCAAAGGGCTGGAGCAAGAATCCTGCAGAGTTCCCTGCAACAGCCATGTTGAGGGCATCCTCAGATTGGAGGCTGTGTGGCTACTGTCACCCAGGCCACCAGGTCCTATGGCAGAAACCTGGGCCTCAGTGGGCAGGGCAGTGCTGAATACTGGCTGCCCAAGGAGTCTTGGTCTATAAACTTCCCAAGATTTTCTCAGCCCCATTGAAAAAGAGGTGGGCCCATCTGTCCTGACCTCTGAACTTGCCCTCCACCCAGCAGCCACAATCCTGGGACTAGAGAAAGCTCCAGTCATTGATGAGTGACAAGACCAGAGGTGGGCGAAGGGGACTGGATCAGTGTTCAATGATTTCATTGTTGTGAATGAAGTCCTCAAAGACCATAGGGTAAGCCCAATGGTGGTTCTGGATGTAAAGGCTACTGTGGAACCGCCCAGATTCCTGGTACTTGGTCACTGCCAGCTGGTACCTGCAGGCAGAGAAGAATTTAAGGAGCTCCAGAAATAGGGTCTGCCTCTGATTCGCTCCATAGAAACACCCTCAGAGCCAAGGATAGAGAAACGAGTGACCATCTCCTAGGAACCAGAGAGACTGGCCATCTCCACCTGTCAGTCAGGATTCCTGTGAGCTCCCCTCCTGCAGGGCATTAGGGGGCAGAGCCAGAGGCCAACACAAACATGGCCTTGTGGATGAGGCACTGATGGAGCTCCTGGCCTTCCTCACCAGTTTGCCTGAGACCCCTCACCTGGGCCACGCGAAAGCTGGTGAGTTCTGCCAGCCTGGGGGCAGCAGCTGCTCAGCCATGGAGGGGACATGTAGGCGGTAGCTGTGACTGTGACCCAACACTCTCTTCCCAGCGTTACTAAAAAGCAGGTACTTGGGCAGAGTCTGCCTGAAGTGGAAGGCTGCCTGGCGCTCCCAGGAGTACTGGGTCTTGTCGTGGATGGCTTTGACCTGCTGGCTTCTCTGGCTCCAGGGATTGGTGATGTTTTCCAGTCTCATCTTCAGGGTCTGGAAGCTGTTCTTGGTGCCTGCATTGTGAAAGGTGGGTGAGAGTCAAGGGCTGGGATAGAAGCCTCCTCTTTCTTACATGCTCTCCCTGCTAACCCACATCCACGGCAGCCCGCAGGAAGAAGGGGCGCTGGGGGCAGGCACTGGGATACACTATAGGAAGAAGGGAGGCCAAGCCCTCTCATAACAGGTGAGCTAGGGGATAGCTCCAGGGCCAGTCATGGCCGCTGTGTCAGAAGGGTGACCTTAGCCTGTTTTCCAGAGCTCCGGTCTGCTTCCTGTGGTCTTAACCTTGTAGACATGGTAGCCTATGCTTCTCAGGCCTGAGGACCGTTGGTGTACTCTGGGATGGAGGGCCAAGTAGGCCTGAGAGGGTGGCATCTACCCATCTGGTCCTGGTAGCCATCTTGGAGACATTGTTCTGTTATAGGATTTGATGTCAAGCATCACAGCTATGCCATGCCTCGGTGGTGACATCATTTCTCCGAGACACACTGAACAACTGTAGTCATCTCTTGGTGCTGGGAAGTAGCATTTCTTACCTTTCATGGTATGTCTTCCCCCAACACTGTATACCATTCCACTCAGACCCAACAAGGGGAATCCACACCCCAAATTTAGGGGTGCAGCAATGTCTCTTTATGTATGTAGGCTTATTTTATACTATGGAGCTGTATCCCAATCTCCTGTTATGAAGTTACTGGAAATATGAAGTATCTGGGTGGGTCTGGCCTCAAGTCCTACCTGCTACATCCAGGTCAATGCGGTAATGCGCTAGGTGGGCGTGGACGTTCCCAAGTGGGTGGGCATGCAGGTGAGTGCTGTAGACCAGCCCTTCTGGGGTGTGGAAAGCGGCATGAACATAGCCAGTGGCATGCATCTTGCCCTCCATTACGCCACTGGGGTGGAAGATGAAGTCCCAGGTAATCATGACTGTGGATTGTCAATGTTGTCCTTAGAACCAGCGTAGGCCCATTCAGCCGGCAGAGGAACTGAAGCTATATCTAGGTTGGCATTAAAGCGCTGCCCAAGGGGAGCTCCCGTGGGCATTTCAAAGATGCAGAGGGCTCGTTGATAGAGGACAGGGCCGTCACTGTCATAGTAGTGGATGGCGTCCAGGAAGGTAGCTGTGTTGGGACAGTCAATGCCTGGAGTTAACTGGCGAGTGATGCCTCCGAGGCCCCAGCCCACATCTATGTACTTGGTCTCCCTGCCTTCAGCTGTTTGTCCTCTATACAGTGCCATAACCTCTTGCACGCCAATTTCATAGGCAATGAGCTCGCCCCCGAAGTACACATTAAAGAGTTGAAGCCCATAAGAGGAGTGCAGCTTGAAGAAGAACCTCCAGTCTCCATAGAGCACAGTGTTGTGTTTTAGGCTATATTGGGAATACTGGACTGGAACGCTTGAGGGCCACCCTTGCTGGTGGGTACGGGGAACTCAGCACTGGACTGGAATACTCGAGGGCCACCCTTGCTGGTGGGGAACCCAGCACTGGACTGGAACACTCGAGGGCCACCCTTGCTGATGGGCACAGGGAACTCAGCACTGGGCTAGAATACTCGAGGGCCACCCTTGCTGATGGGCACAGGGAACTCAGCACTGGGCTGGAACACTTGAGGGCCACCCTTGCTGGTGGGGAACCCAGCACTGGACTGGAAAACTCGAGGGCCATCCTTGCTGGTGGGCACAGAGAATTCAGCACGGGACTGGAACACTCGAGGGCCACCCTTGCTGGTGGGGAACTCAGCACTGGGCTAGAATACTCGAGGGCCACCCTTGCTGATGGGCACAGAGAATTCAGCACTGGACTGGAATGCTCGAGGGCCACTCTTGCTGGTGGGCACGGGGAACTCAGCACTGGGCCTGTAGGTTGAGTGCTGTGCTGACTATTGTGTAATCTTGGGCAATGGATCCTCAAGATCCACTGTGTCCACTTCTCCATCTGCGTATTTCTGAGCCAGTTCCTCTGGGCTGCTGTAGAACTTGCCATTATACCAGACCCGCTTCACTCTCCAGTCCTGGACGTCTGTGCTCCCGTGATCCACAAGGATCTCTAGCCCTGTGAGCTGCAGGAAATAGCCATTCACCAAGCGTTGCAAGAGAAACCAGCTAAGGCGCTTTCTGAATGTCATAGCACGAGGGGCAACATTGGTGAAGGTCAGACAGCCGCCATCACAGTCATGTAGTGTGAAGCCAGTGGTATCAAAGAAGAACTCTTGTAAAGGCCTGGTGGCTATCTTCAGAGTATGAAGGAGGAGGGCAGACTCTACTTTGGACATGGGTCGAGCTGCCCACGACAGCTCCTGGCCTCCCTTGCGGCTCAGTTTTTGCATGTACATGGGCTGTTCAACCGGCCCCACAGCATACTCTGACATTGGGATACTCCTGGGTGCCAAAGTAGATGAGGACACAGGCTTCCCATAAAGAAGGAATGGCTCCATTATCTAAAAAATTCAGTACCTCCTACTTCTTGGGCACCAGCATCTCAATGAGGAACACAGAGTTCTTGGCCAAAGTCAGTACTTTGGATGACTGCAGCTCCAACTCCCTCCTGCTCATCAGGAAGTTGTACACGCATTTCAGCTTCTGAGCATAAGGCCCGGGGCTTGGCATTCTGTGCCCGCCTGGAATGCCTTGCCATGGACATCTGTAACAAGATGGTAGTCATCCAGGCCAGAGCCAAGCTCCTTCCTAGCAGGTTCATGGCTGAAACACAGCAAAGGAGAGAGCTAAGGCCTCAGAGCACCTCGTTCTTAGGTGAACTTCTTCCCTTTATCCGGATGAAGCCAGAGCTGTTCTCAGTGCAGTCCAGGCCTCTCTTTGTGCATATAGCTGTTTCTTCCCTCATTTTCAAGTCTTTTATACTCTCTCTTATAGAGATAATGCTCTCCTATCAGCGCTGTCTCTGTGGGGTTGTGTTTATCAGCCAGGGACACAGTGAGCCACAGCAGCAGAGTCCTGGTCCTTACTGGCTACAAAGTACTTCTGTCCAGGAAGGGTCTCCAATTGTGCTGACAGCAAAACTGCCCTTTTAAAACAAATTACCTTTTAATCAGGATGCATTTTAAAATTCAGCGTGGCTGTTCAAAGTGCAGGTTCTGGGCTCTAGCTGTCTGTGATCAAGCCCTAGGAAATCACAACACTGAGAACTACCATGTGACCTTGACCATTTTGTCAAACACTCTGGGCTTCCTCTGTCTTCAGCTGTGAAGTGGAAATGATAGCAGCTGCACGCATGTCCCCAAGGCTGTGGGGAGAAAGAAGATAGTAAATCTGAGTGCGTGGAGCAGCAGTGGCCTTCTGGAACACACGGCATATTGGCCATGCTTCTCTTTAAAGGGAACCCTGATGATAGTCTGGACCTCACAACTGGAGGTTCTAAGCCCTGCAGACTGGCTGGGCTGAGTCTAGGCTGTGAAGCAAGGACAGGGAGAGTTCTGCCCTGCTCAGCTTTCCCCGTTTTCATGGTGGGGTAGTTGAGGTTATTTGACCTAGGATTACCCAGGTCATCCCAGGTACTAAGTCAGGGTGTGCCTTCCTCCCCTTCCATTGGGGAAGGCATGGTTAGAGTTTTTACTGTTTAACAAAGTTCCCCAAACAACGGGAATCTACTATGTATGTGCAGAGTGAAGGATGTCTTGCCATGCGGCTGTCATGCCGTTCCTTGTACTTGTGATTGATGTAGGCTGTCCAGTCATGTTGTATGTAGAACACATGGAGCCTTTGTCTCCTGTGTGCATGCCGTTACTGCTACCAGCCCTGGTTTTTCCAGCTCCTAACCTGATTTGGATGCTGCTGAGCCCCCAGGAAGCTCTTTGCTGTATACCTATCTACACAGAAGTGATCTCAACCTATCCTTGACTCCACATGACTCTTTCTGACCATGCAACCCTACTCAGTGATTCCTCTGGGTCTCTGGTTGTATCCCCTCTCCTGCAGGCTTTTGAAGCCCAGAGGCCTGGGATATGGTTTGGTCCTCAGGGTAGATGGGAGGATTCTGGAAGATCATTGCTGTTGCAGGTTAACTGCCTTTAGTTTCTCTAATTGACAGAAATCTGGAGAAAATGCTCTCTCCTGTTGAGACAGAGGCACAGAAAGAGGCTCAGAGTTCCATGTGTGTTCTCCACCAGCATGGGGCACAGGGGTGGCCACCTGGGTGGATTTCACCTAAAAAGGTCTTGCAGGATAGGAATTCAGCAAAGGGAAGTATAGACACTCACCAGGAACACGAGGGAGGACCTGGACCACAGGAACTGGGCATCATGGACACTTTGTGTTTTCTGTTTAGAAATGTCTTGTGTTGTATAAACCTATCATACATGTCAGGAAAAGCCTATATTCTCAGTTTAATTGGGGGGTCTTCCTTCCAGGTAAGCTCTTCCTTCCTTCCTTCCTTCCTTCCTTCCTTCCTTCCTTCCTTCCTTCCTTCCTTCCTTCCTCCCTCCCTCCATCCCTCTTTCTTTCTTTCTTTCTTTCTTTCTTTCTTTCTTTCTTTCTTTCTTTCTTTCTTTCTTTCTTTCTTTCTTTCTTTCTTTCTTTCTTTCTTTCTTTTCAGGGTTTCTCTGTGTTACAGCCCTGGCTGTCCTGCAACTAGCTCTTGTAGACCAGGCTGGCCTCAAACTCACAGAGATCCACCTGTCTCTGCTTTCTAAGTGCTGGAATTAAAGGCGTGTCCCACCACCACCTGGCCCTCCCTATACCATTTCAAAATTAGTTAAACCCTACCCTATCAAGGAACTCCCTGTGCTGACCTTGGACCTGACTCTGTCCAAGTCTCACTCACTGCCCCTCAAGACTTAGGTCTTTAGTCTGCAGAGAATGAAATCTCCTGACTGTGAAAGGTGTGTGCTGCACCTGCCTCATCGCCTGTGAGCTGCTGGGCTGCTGGGAGTCTCAGCATTCTGTCCCCGTGTTTGCTGGGAGCCGCCGCATTCTGTCCCTGTATCTGCTGGCTCTGGTGCTCACTGTCAAAGCTGATCTGGAGTCTTTTGTACTCTCCTAGCCTCCTAACTATGGGAGACCATGCTTGTTTGACTTCCTGGAAATAGTTCACCCCGAGGACTTCCCTCTGTTGCTCTGGTTCTGGTGGGAAAGTTCAGGGAACTCATATTACCTTATGCTTTGATGGCTCAGTCTGACAGGAGTGGATGAGATAAGAGGCTTCAGGGTGAACTAAGAACCAGGGGAGGCCATGAGCTTCACTGTGACACTACTATCTATCTCAGGAAAGATTTTTTTCATTTAAAATTATATTTAATTTCTTTATGTTTTTCTCTCTTTCTGTGTGTGTACATATGCACATATATATGTACTGGGGCATTTGTACTTTCTGTGTGTCTGCAGAGGTCAGAGGACAAGCTCAGGTCTGGTTCCCAAGCTCCCTTTTCTCCTCTCCTCTCCTCTCCTCTCCTCTCCTCTCCTCTCCTCTCCTCTCCTCTCCTCTCCTCTCCTCTCCTCTCTTCTCTTCTCTTCTCTTCTCCCTCTCTCTGTTTCTCTCCCCCCTTCCTTTCTGTTTTTTTTTTTTTTGTCATTGTCTCACATAACCCTGACTGGTCTTACATTTGCTATCTTGTTCAGGGTGGATCCTATGCCCGATACTGTTAACTGGGTCAAGTCCCCATGGCTGGCTAGGTCATAGGCCCTAGTAAGAAACCTGTTCTGCTAAATAGACATAGTCCCCTAAGTTCATATCTTTATATCACAGATTAGTGCATCTCTCACATCTCATCAGAGAAACTTCTTTCTGCATTTGATGGTGATTAATACAGACCCACGCCTGTCAACATGAAGCGATTAAGAGACCATGAAATGAACATCTATATTACACTTTCTCGCTATAAGTGATGAACCATTTGGAAGTGGGAGCAGAAAGATTGTAAGAACTAAGGGAGTAGATGTCTTCAGCTAAACAGTATTTTCTGGGCATGATGGGAGCATGGAACACATGAACTCACATCAGCTGTTCATGTATGCACAAGACGTGCTCAAAATCAAGCCAGCCCAAATCCTAGCATGGATAGGGGAGGGCTCAGGAAATCTCACCACTGCCCGAGGAACTATTAGTAACTGATGCCTGCTGGGGAAGGGAGACCCAGTTTTCTTCAGGAAAGTGGGCCCTGAGAGGCTACCAATGCTCCAGTAGAGGATCCCACACTCAGGCACACACAAGGAGAACTAAGGGGGGCCCAGTATGTGTTAAAAACAAAGGACACATGAAGAAGAAAGAGTAGTCGTATGGGGTAAAGACTTGGAGGGAAGTAGATTTGGTTGAAAAACATTAAATATGCACAAACATATATTTTTGGCAAATATATAAACACATAATATAATTCATATGCAAATTAATATAAAATAATATACATAATATTTCTCAGGAATGTTGGGTCCCATTGAGGTCCTCCCTCCTTCCATGACAGGGCTAGATCCCATAAAGATCGAGACTTCACGTCTTAGTTTGAGACAGAGCTCACTATGTAACCCTAACTAGTTTGGAACTTGTTATATTGATCTAGCTAGCCGTGAACTCACAGGAATGTGCCTGCTTTTGCCTCTCAGATATTGGGATTTAAAGCATGCAACACCATACCCAACTCAGAATTCTTGTTTTTTAAAAATTTGCTTATTTGTTCACAGTTTCCTAGCTCTGTAAAATCTCCTTTAACCATCCCCCAATTAACCCTCTCCTATGGTACCACCTCCAGCTAAGTGGCTTTCTCCTCCCAACAAATCCCTTTCTTACTTTCGTGTCTTTTCCTTGTAACTCACTGGGTTAATGAGGTTGCTTGCACAAGCACATTTGATGGTTATGTACTTGACAGGGTAATTATCCGCGGCTCCATCGCTGAAGGTGGAGCTCCAGCAACCATGAACCTCTCCAGGGAAGAATGGGCCTTATGACTCGCTCTTCCTCCCATGCTGCTGGGTCTGTACACGAAGTTTTCAGAGGAGTTTTAGCATCATAGCTGTTTGAGGAGGAGGAATTAGAGAGCTACTCCATGTCTCTGACCCTTTCCCCGAGCCTCTCCACTATCAGCATCCACCAGGATGGCCCACATGTGACAGCTGCTGACCCATAGAGACACACCATTGCCATCCCAAACCCATAATGTATGCGAAGGTTCATCTTGCCATACACTAGTGAACCCCGGCAAATGTATAATGACAGGTACCAGCCGTCACAGGGTTGGGGAGTGTCCTCTCCCTCCTGCAGTCACGCCTCTGCCAACCACTGATTGTTGCAGCTATTCTAGATAGCACAGAAGGGAGCGTGTTTTCCCCGTGTCTCCATGTCCTTCACGGCTGACTTCCCCCTTTGCAATCTCTTATCTCCAAATGTCATTTGCTTTGCCCAGGAGGAAGAAGATGAGGACAATCAGTTTAGAACCCTCTCCTCTGATGTAAGTGGGTGGCAAGGGGAGAGACATGGTGGCAAAGGAGCCGTAGGGTAAGGGAGAACTTAGCAGGCAGTGACTCTCCTGCTTCAGGTCAGAGACATGTCCACTCCCTGAAACCTACCTCCTGGCAGGTCTGTCTGTGCCCTCAGAATGCCCAGGAGTGACCTTCTTGTTCCTTTGTTCTTCCGGTTTTCTTGCAGCCCCTTTGGTGTCTTATTCCATGGGCCCATGAGCAATTCTCCGACTGACTCTGCCCCCAGTCAGCAAGAATAACTGAGTCTCCACTGCACGCGCAGCGCCACTGGTCAGCTGGGAAAAGACAGGGTAAAGGCAGGGGTGGCTTTTGGTCAAGCTATCCATTATGTAGCTGCAGTGGCAACACACACATATGCATGCATGCATACATGCACACACAAGTAGTTGCACACATACAGCTTCTTTAGGTATACCATCATTAAGGTGGGAACATTTACCTACAGCCTCCATGAGAGGGACCTGAACCCCTCAGACAGTGAAAAATTCAGTGTCTCATTTGGCTTGCCTTGCCCTGAACATGGAGGCCTTTGGGGGTACACTAGAAAACCATGAATCCATCCCACAACTGCTCATCTTAGTATATGGCCCATGTCTTCCGCAGCTCTAGGAAACAGCACACGTGGTAGGAGCTGAAGGGTTAACTGTCTGCCCTGGTGGGGCTCTGAGCCTATTAGACAGTGGATGGGGCTAGACACTTGACCCAGGGCTGTAGGTCCTATGGAGGTTGAAAGGGGAAGGCATCAGGCAGACATTGTACCCAAGGATGATAGAGAAGATTTTTGAAAGGCTGGAGCAAGAAGCTTATGGAGTTTCCAGTGAGGCCATGTTGGGGACAACCTCAGTAGGAAGAAGCCCACAGTCACTCAGGCCACCAAATCCTATGAGAGAGACAAGGGCTTTAGTGGGCAAGGAAGTTCTGACTACCGAGGACACTATGGCTGGGACATTGTTAGTTATGTCTGCAGATTTCTCCAGGTGACCTCAGCCCCATTGAAAAGAGGTTGGCTTATCTTTCATGACCTATGAACTTGCCCTCCATACACAGGCCATACTCCTAAGACAAGGGACAGGTTAAGTTAGAGGGTAATGATGAGTCCAGAGGAGAGAATGGAGGGGCTGTTTGGTACCCGGTCTTCAATCCTCTCATCGCTCTGAAGGAAATCCTCAAAGACCATGGGGAGATCCCCAGGGGTGGTTCTGATTGTAGATGCTGGTGTATGGGGTGGTGTGCACTTAGCTGGAGGTGTTGTATTTTGATCATGACATTAGTGCACAAAATGAAATCCCAGATGTAATAAAAATTGTAGACTACTAAAGTTGTTTGCAGTACAAAATGTGTCCATTCAGTTCCTCAGATGAGCTGAATTTGCCTGTAAAGTTGGTGTTAAAAATGGGTTTAGCATGTACCCTTATGGCCTTCTCAAAGATGAAAATGAACTATGGATAATGGACAAGGCTACCAGTGTCATAGTAGTGGGTGGACTCTAGGAAGGTCTTGGGACAGGCGATGGCAGGGAAGCTAACTCAGAGGTGACACTGCCCAGGCCCCTGCACACGTCTGTGGTCTTGTTCAGATCTCCTGCAGGTGTGTCTTCACTGTGCACAGCCATAGTCTCTTGAACACTGACCTCGGAGGCCATATGCTCATTCCCAAGGAGAGCAGCTCTAGCCTTGGTAGATCCTAGTGCTGTCTACTAGACTGTATCAGGGACCATTGGCTTGCCCCACATGGGGCCAGACTTGTTGAGGTGCTTGGGAATTCTCCACCAAGCTTGTTAAAAACTCATGGCTTCTCTGAACTCTTGGACAGTGGGTCCTCAAGGGCCACCATGTCCACTTCTCCATCTGTATATTTCTGAGCCAGTTCCTCTGGGCTGTTGTAGAGCTTGTCATTATACCAGATCTGCTCCACTCTCCAGTCCTGGACATCTGTGCTCCCGTGATCCATACGGCTCTCGAATCCTACGGACTGCAGTAGGTGGTCGTTCACAATGTGCTGCAAGAGAAACCAGGTGGCCCGATGTTTAGACTCCACACTGTGGGGGGTCACAAGGGTGAAGGTCAGGCACTGCCCAGTGCAGTCTTCTAGTGAGAAGTTGGTGGTGTCAAGTATGAATGAAAGCAAGGCTGTGGTGACCTCCTTGATTCCGTGCTAGGGAGACTATACTCTGCTTTGAACATGGGTTTGTGTGCCCAATATTCTTGCTTCACTGCCCTGGGGGACGCAGTTCTTTTATGCAGAAGGACAGTGGCAGGGAACCTAGAGCAAAGTCAATGACATTAGGGCTCTCCTGGGCACCAGTGAATCTGACAACATGGGCTTCTTGCACAGAACATCTTGTTCCTTCATCCAGAAACTCTAGGACATCCTTCTTCTTGGGCAGCAGCGCTTCAATGAGGAACACAGAGTTCTTGTCTAAGGCCTGTGTGCCCGATGGCTGCAGCTCCAGCTCCGGCCTGCTCATCAGGAAGCCGTGCACAGCTTCTATCTCTTGGGTGCTCAGGTCTGCAAACACCTGGGCCTTGTCATTCAGCATCCAGATAGGGTGCTCTGCCATGGCCATCTCTAGAACCAAGATGACGGCCATGCAGCCCAGCGGCAAGCTCCTCTGTGCCAGCCCCATGGCTCAGGAACTCAGCAGAAGAAAGGAGAGAACGTGGGTATTTCTCTCTCTATGCCAGCACTCAGAGCTCACTGTCTCTAAGCCCCACCCTCCAACTGTGCTTCCTCCCTTACCAGCTGAAGCCGGCATTGGGGTCTCTGGGTTCTGGCTCACAGTTCACAGTGCTGTTCAGGCCCCTGTGTGCAACCACTATTTCCTCCATCGTCTGAAAATCTCTTATATTCTTTCTTATCTGGACATCTCCCATTGCTTCCTCCCTTTTTAGTTTTCTAACAACTGGAAAACTTTCATGATGTAGGGGTACCACGAGTAATAGTAACCCAATGCTAGCCCAACCGATTCTGTCCTAGTGGGGCTCAGAACTTTAGAGACAGCAAAATTCTTTTCTAATGCAGCAAGTTACTTTTTATGGCGAGGCATGCTGAAAATCAGGCTTGTGTTTGAAGTATAAGAAGGGAGAGTGATACAGAAGAATAAAGGAGACATAAGGATGTTTGAAAAGGGAAATATTTTATATGGTTATTGAAACTACATTTTATATATTATATTATATATAGATATTATATAGTATATAAATGGGGTTATGTCACCTGAGGTGATATTGCTTCCCAATAATAATAATATCACACAAACAAAAATTCTAGTATAGGGACAGTGTGCTAGCTGGTTTTTTTTTTTTTGTCAATTTGACATAAGATAGAGCTATGCGGAAAGAGGGATCTCAATTGAGAAAAATGCCTCCATCAAATTTCCTGTAGGCAGGTATATAGGGCATTTTCTTTATTAATGAGTAATGTCAGAGGGCTCAGCTTACAGGGATGGTGCAACCTGTAGACAGATGGCCATGGCTGTGTAAGAGAGTAGTCTGAGCAAACCAGGAAGCAGCATTGGTCCATGGCCTCTGTTTCAGCTTCTGCCTCCATGTTCCTGCCCTGACTTTCCTCCATGGGAAGCTGGAAATTGTAAGGTGAAATAAATCTTTCCTCTCCAAGTTGGTTTTGGTTATGGCATTTATCACAGCAATAGAAACCAAACCAAGATACATGGAATACCATCCTTCAAATTGTCAGAGTGGTCAAAGAGACTCCCAAAATAATATATGGACTGCCATTGCTCCTGGTTGTCTCCTATAACCTGAAGGTCAGAACCTAGTGATGAATACACTCATACTTTGGACACAGGACTTGGAGGAATCGAGCTGGGATGGACCCACACCTGAGGACTAGTTCTCGCAGTGCCAAAAGGTGCGATTCCAGCTGCCACCGGAGAAAAGTAATCTAAAGTCCTACCCAGCTGTAGAGCCTATGTATCACCCATAGTGACCAGCCTGTCAAGATATGCCTGATGGTGCAATAGTGGCATTTTTATCTTGGAGTAACCAATGACTATCTAATTGGACTTAAGGTTCCCACAATAGAAGGTAATTCATGCTTGGTATTGTATACCTCACCAACTACCCATGGATTTGAGGTCATAGACCCTAAAGGAGAACTTATTACTGTCATTTTCCTAAATCAACATAATTTCTAACTATATTTTAAGAACTTACCCTTCTGTTCATGGATAAATACAGCTCTCACCCCCATCAAAGAAACTTCCTGGTGAAACAGATGGTAGCTGTTACAGACATCCACAACTGATCAACATAAAGAGAAAATGTTATCTTGGTGTACCCATTCCCACCTGGTACATCTATAACCCAGCTCCTAAGCCTCTGGGAGAGAAAGCTGGCAACAGAGGCTCAGTGAGGAGCCTCAGGGGTCTGTGTTACTGGGCCTATGCCAGGGAGCCAGGGTGCAGTCAGCAGTTCCCGTGAGGGTGAGGACTTGGGTGCACTTTAGTTAAAACCCAGTTGTAGAGCGGGGACGTAGGCAAAGGGAAGCGTAGGCACCCATCAGGGACGTGAGGAGGAGCTGTGCACAGAGCCTGAGCATCGCTGACACCACGGCTCCTGTTAGAAAATGTGTGTTCCTATGTCACACGCCCTGCTCACAGTATAGGGAACACAACACAGTGCTCAAAAAAGGCCTTCCTCTGTACAGGAAGCTTTTTTTCATTTGGCTCTTTACACCAAGTTTATATATCCCTGCTGCTAAGGTCAAAGTTGGCTTCCCTCGGTTGGAAACTTCTCCTCTTTTGGAGTTGGGGGACAAGGCCTGTGACCCACAATTCATTATGGTTTAAGCATCCAGTCTGATAGAGGTGGGTGAGTTGATATAGCATAGGCAGAGCAGGGCATGAGCTCAGCTCTGATTTTAGCATTTAATTTTGAAAAACAATGTAAAAGATTTACTTTATTTTGCCAGTGCATGTGTATGCTTGAGGGTTTGTATGTACATAGCATCTAAGTTTACCATGGAAATCTGAAGAGGCATTGGCTACCCTGGAACTGGAGTTATAGACAGCTGTAAGCTTTCATGTGGCTAATGGAAACCAAACCTGGGTCCTCTGTAAGGGCAACAGATGCTATCAACATCTGAGTCATCTTTCCACATTTAGAAGTCTGCTTTTTTTTTTTTTAGATAAGCAAAGTGGACTTCATTTTGTGTGTATTAATGTGCATTGGCTAAGGCATGTTGCTTCTACACACATTGGGTGTGAATTTCAGAAGAAAACTAAGTGTGAAATGAAGCACAGATGATAAAAGCTCAGAGAAAGAAATTGGGGTTCAACCTGAAGGTCTGAAAAGCAAACAGAGTGGCTCTTACCCCTGCCTCAGTCTGAAATGGCGAACCTGCCTCCTGGAATTTCAGAATGAGACTGAGAGCTGTCTCTTCCCATTTTATAATCCTCTCTAGGTTTGGGATTAAGGGCGTGCACCACTACCACTTGGTTTCCATGGCAAACTAGTGTGGCTACTGGGATTAAAGGTGTGTGTCACCATGACCTGCTCTGTAAGGCTAGTCAGTGTGGCTGTTTTACTTTTCTGATTTGCAGACAAACTTTATTTATTAAAATACAAATGAAATGCCACTGCAGCGTCGTTCTTCAGGTGGCCACCTGCCATTCTGGTTCTTCTCTTATTACTCTTCTTCTTCCTTTTTCTCCTCCTCCTCTTCTTTTGCTTGAAATAGGCTTTAATTTAACCAGAATCCAACTGATTATGTAGCTGATGATGACCTTGAATTTCTAATCCTGCTGCCTATACCTCCTAGTCCTGGAATTACAGGTGTGGGCCACCACACCTGAATTTTTTCTTTCATGACTTTGAGTATCTTATTGTCCCAGAACTACATCAGTAGGCCAGTGGGCTGGCCCGGATGTGCCACAGATTCGCCCTCTCTGTCTCTCAGCTCTGGGATTACAAGTATATGCTACCAATGCTACCAAACCCTGTTTTTTTTTTTGTTGTTGTTGTTTGTTTTTGATTCTGAGGATGGAGAACAAGTCCTGGTTATTGCAAGACCAGAATTTACATAAATGAACCAACTATCCTACCTCTAAATTAAAAATGATTTTTATTGGTATATTGATTATATATAATAGAACATATTTTCATATGGGTATATATGTGTTTTAATCATGTTTACCTGCTGTTGTCCCCTTTCCTCTCCTGCCAATCCTCTTCCTCTTCCCAACCAGCACACCAACTATTTTCATGCCTCTCTTTTTTTCTGACCCAATGAGTTTCATGAGTGTGTTTGCTTAAGCATGGCTCAGAGTCTGTATATGTGAACATAAGCAATCTTCCCAAGGCAGCACCCCTGTGAAAAAAAAGTCTCTTTCCTTCCACAAGTGTTTTATAGCTATATAAACCCTCTAGGATGGGAGGGTCCACGTGAGCTCCTCTTCTTTCCAAGCAGTGTGCTGATCATCCCAGTATCACAAAGACCTAGACTTCATTTGCAGTCTTGGTTTAAGGGGCGTTTCAAGTTTGTATCCAAATTGAACAGAAAGTACAGAGCACTGCCTGTTCTCTTCCTGGACTTACATCTCCCTGGCTACCAGCATCCACCCACTGGTCCATGTGCCATAACATCCCTTTCCACCCAGAATCCATATTGGACACCAGGGTTCCTGTTTGCTGTGCATCCAGAGAATCATGACAAAGGTGTGTGACAGGCACCTGCCACGGAAGTGCCAGAGTGCTCCCACCTGCCCCCAGCTCTTCCAAACTTTCCCTGTTCCTCCCTCTCTGAAGTTGTATCCGGGTCATGTACTGATAGTTTGTCTTCTAGAGGGCATACCTATAATCCTGCAGTGGGCAGTATATATTTCTTGTGTCTTCATGTCCTCCTGCTTTACAACCCCTTATCCACAAATACCCTTTCTCCACGCTGGGAAAGGAAGGAGATGTAGGAGAGAGGAGACGTGAGGTGACGGGAGCAGGATGTTATGAGGAGGTAGCTGGGGGACAAATGACAGAGGAGACATAGAGGCCAAGGCGGAACTTTCCAGTAAGTGACCCTCCCAGCTGAAGACAGGAAGCAGGCCTACTCCTTTTAGCCCACCTCTTCATAGGGACCTTCTCCATCCCTCCAGAGTGACCCGGAGAGGTCATCTGCTACCTCTTTCTCGTCTCGTCTCTTCTCTTCCTTCTCCTCCTGGCCTCTGTGTCTTTATTCCTGCTCCCCACACACCACGACTGCTCCACTTGCTGACCCTCTCTCCCTGCCATCAGATGCCCCTGGGAGCTCTGCTCTGTGACATGACTGTCCCCACTCACAAGTACCACCGAGCCCCACACATGTACATCATGGCTGGAAAGCTAGTGTTTACCAGTCCTAGAGTCAGCTTCAAAGGACGTCATTCTGTGCTCAGTTTTACTTGTGCTGGGAACTGAACTCAAGACCTCACGCCTTTTCCAACTGGACCTTTATTCCAGTTCTTCAAGGCTGTGTTTCTAAGGAGAATAATCAGTTTCCTTGCCGTCCAGCTTTTTGAGGGCATCTCAACACCTTCCGATGTCCACTCCTATAACCCGGATCTTCAGTATCCTCCCGTTCTTTCCCCAGAGTTAGCATATGATGCATGTTGTTCTCTGCCGTCTTCTTCTCCCACTCACTATATCCTGCAGGGTTTCCCACCAGTCTGCAGGGTTTCCCACCGTCTGCAGGGTTTCCCACTGTCATCACTCATGCAGTTTTTTTTTTCTATCACCTGGGACCCGGTACAGCTGTGCTCTAACATATTGTCCTGTTCCCCGATACAGACAGAAAGCCTGTTGTTACCAGACTTTCATGGCTACAGACAGCACCACAGTGATTCAGCATACAAAAACATTTTTAAAGATGTGTTTAAAAAGAGATCTTTGTGGTAAACCTTAGATGTTGGAACAATATCCAGGCGAAGGCATTGGTGACTTTATTAGACTTCCCATTTCAGCCTCTTTCTATTTGCTCATCATAGAGGTGGGCCAATCCCCCTGTACGAGAGGGAGCTGGAAACCTCAGACATTGAAAAACCCATCTTGTTGTAAGAGGGGCGGCAGGGCTGTGTCCCCGGCACCCAGCCGCCTGCACGGCACGGCTAGCTTTACCCGAAATAATTACACGGAAACTGTATTCTTTTAAACACTGCCTGGCCCATTGTTGGCTAGCTCTTCTCAGCTAACTCTCGCACCTGGACTAGCCCATTTCTTATAAGGTGTGTAGCACCCTAAGGTGTGCTTACTGGGGAGATTCTAGCCTGCGTCTGTCTGGAGTGGGAACATCATGGCGACTCCTGACTCAGCTTCCTTCTCCCAGAATCCTGTTCTGTTTACTCCACCCACGTAAGGGTTGGCCTACCAATGGGCTTAAGCAGTTTCTTTATTAATAAGAAATCACTCCCACATCACCATCTGATAGAGAAATCCAGCATCTTGTGTACATCATCTAGGAATGTGGCCGTGGTTCAGTCAACGGCAGGAAGTAACTCATAGTAACATGCCCAGGCCTCAACCTATGTTCATGTAGTGTGTCTGAATATACACTGCTGTGATGTCTTTTATAAATACCATAGCCTCTTGCATACTGATCTTGTAAGTGGCACAATCACCCCTTAGCGCCTCTTAAAGGTTTGCAGCCCAGAAGAGGACCTCAGCTGGAAGGAGGCACTCCAGCCTCCATACAACACACTGTTGCCCTCTAGGCTGTAGTGAGGGAAGTGGCACTGGTCTGTGTTGGGGTGCATGATGACATCTTCCCATATTGCTGTATGATAAACCTGCCATGGCTCTGGTGAACTCTACACCATGGGAGGGCCACACTGGCGGAATAACACACGCTGGTGAATGACACACACTGGTGAATGACACACACGCTGGCCATAACGTTTTTGTAGTAAGAAGCTGGGAGCCTCAAGAAAAGCAAACCAACATGGGCTTGTTGGCCCTCTGAAGCTTTGTAGAAGAGGCCATATTTTGCTTAAGAGATGGGTCTTGAAACTCAACACTCAGAGCTATCCCCCTGACTCAGGGGAAATTGTTGTAGTGTAGATTACATGGTAGGGCCTCACAGCAAACTTGGTGACACTGGAGTGCTCCAGGGCATCAGTGATGATGATCTGGAATGCCACACCAGGAGATGGTGTTCTTCATGGAGAAAGTTCAGCACATCTTTCTTCTCGGGCAGAATCATCTCAAAGAGGAGCACAGAGTTCTGAGTTGAAGTTATTATCTCAGATAGCTGCAGCTCCAGCTCCTTCGTATCCATCAGGGAGCTGTGCGCCAACCTCCACCCATCAGTGCTCAGGCCCCAGGACACATGTGGTTTGAAATTCAAGCTCTACCCGAATGGCCATGCGTAGCACCAAGGCTTCACACACCCAGTTCAGTGCCAAGCTCCTTCACATCACCCCCTCGGTGACACAGGTACCTTCCATCTCTGAGCCAGCACCTCCCAGAGCCTTGCTGCTAGGCCTAAACATTCCCCCACATCTCAGCTTCTCCTCTGCATCTAGCTGCAGCCTCAGCCAGAGCCTCTGGGTCTCCGCTCACAGTTCACAGTGCTGGCCAATTTCTATCGATTTCCTCCTTCACCTGTGCATCCCTTGTGTAGATAAACTCCCACTTTCCCCTTGGTTGGTGTTATCTTAGTGAGGGAATATGCTTTGGCCAGGGGCACGGCTTGAGCACAGCTGCCCAAGGCTTGGTCCCCAAGTGCCACTAAGTGCTCTCTCCTGGTTGTCCAGAAGGCTGTACTGCAAGCAGAACTACCTTTCAAGGATACAATTTACCTTTGAGAGGGATGCATTTTGAAATCGGTACAGACATTCAATTTCAGATTCTAGGGTCAAGCAGCCCTGGGTTCAAATCCTGGTAAATCACAATAGCAAGGACCGCCTTTGTGAAGGCTCTGAGACATGTTATCAGTGGCAGCTCCGGAAAGCACCGGAGTCATAGTGTTGAGGACAATGTAGGCTTCTCTATCTGTTTGTTCTTGTTTTCCTCTGCTCACAACCACAGGTTAGAATGGTCCACATCTACCTTTTAGTTCTCTGGGTTGCTCTAAACAATGTCCCCCTGCCCTGAGTAACATGTTCCTGGCTTAGGAGCTCTTTATTCCATCCCCACTTACCTACTTCCCCCTCTCTCTCCTTCTCTCTGAGTCAGGATTTCACTGTATAGCACTGGCTGGCCTAAAACTTGTTATGCAAACCAGGCTGGCCTTGAACTCATGGAGATCTGCCTTTGTTTTTCTGCTGAAATTGAAGGCATGTACCACCACAGCTGACTCTTCCTCCTCTTTTGTGTATCTTTACATGCCTGTGCGCATGCCCATGCTCCTGTGTGTGGCTTTGTGGTGAATAAAGTCTGTTGCCTGACTTTCTCCTCTTCATTTTGAGGCAGGGTCTCTCACTGAACCTGGAGCTCACTGATTCTGCTAGACTGGCTGGCCAGGGAACTTTAAGGATCTGCCTGTCTCCGTTGCTGCAGAAAAGGACATGGGCCACCGTGTTTCCCCCCTCTTCTGAGGACATTGGACATCTGACTGCAGCTTCTCATACCTGCAGGGCAAGAACTAAGCTATCAGTCTAGCTCCAGCTCTGGGGTTGTTAAAGACTGTGTTCCTGACAGAGGCACTTTGGAAAAATTCTGTTTCCTTGTTCCCTTCAACTGTTTGAAGGCAGCGATATACCTTTACCTTTGATTCCTGTACAGGGTTCTTAGTTTCCTCCTACTCATACACAGAAGCTGGCACACTGTGCGCATGATTGTCTGCCATTTTCTTCTGCTATGAAGCACACCCTGTAGGTGTTTCCTTATAGTCCTAGCTCACACACATTCCCTGTCATCTGGTGCCACAGCGGGGCTGTGCCTTAGTTGATTGAACTGTTCTGTTCTGCAGGTGAGAGTCCGTTGTCTCCAGACTTTGCTTGCTGCAGACAGTTCTACTGTGAATCAACACACACACGTTTGTTTGTTTGTTGATAAAAGGATCTTGGGGGCAAACTTTAGATGTTAAAACAACAGCAACAGAGTGAGATGCTGGTAATCTTGTAGATTTCCCCTTAAGAGCTTTCTCCTGCATGCCCAGTTCTGAGGTGGGACAATTCCCATAAAGTTGCCCTAAGAGAGACAGGAAAGTCTCAGATACTGAAAAACCCATCAGTATCTTTGTCCTGGCCGTGGAGGTCTTTTAGGCATACTGTAGGTTAGATATATGGAGCCCATGCCCACATATCTGAGTAAATGGCCCACATCCTCTACAGTTCTAGAAGCAACACAGAAGGGTCAAATGCCAAAGGTTTATTGAGCGTCCTTGTGGGGGCTCTGGGACTGTTGAGCTGGAGCTGAGGCTGGACTCTTGACACAGGGTTGTAGGTCCCACTGAGGCTGAAGGAGGAGGCGTCAGGCAGACCTTGTCCCCAGCGGCTTAGTGTTTGATGTATCTTTGGCAGTTGTATCTAGGTGTCTTCTAGCGGTATAGAAGAAGTTGAAAGGCTGGAGCGAGAAGCCTACAAAGCTCCTAGCTGCGGCCATCCTGGGGACACTTTCAGAATGGGGCTCATGAGAGAATCCCACTGTCACCCAGGCCACCAAGTCCTGAGGGAGAGAAAAAGGCTTTTGTGGGCAAGGAGGTACTGTGGACCCTGGAAGTACTGGGTCATTTTTTTTTAAATTTATTTTTATTATTACCAGCCTGATCACAGTTTCCCCTCCCTTTCTCCCTGCCTCCCCCCAGTCCTTTCCTCCAACCTCCTCTCTTTCCCACCCATCCACTCTCTCTTCCTTTCTATTCAGAAAAGGGCAGGCCTTCCATGTATATCAGCTAGCCATGGCATATCAAGTTTCAGTAAGACTTCCTACTGAAGCTGAACGAGGCAACCCAGTAGGAGGAAAAGGGTCCCCAAAGCAGGTAACAGAGTTAGAGACAACCTCCGCCTCCACTGTTAGGAGCCCCACAAAATGACACAGCTGTATCATGTGTGCAGAGGGTGTACATCAGCCACATACAACCTCTCTGATTGGCTGTTTGATTTGTCAGCCCCTATGATCCCAGTTTAGTTGAGTCTATTTTTTTTTTTTTTGTAGTAGGATGTGGTCATTTTAAAATGTGTCTACAAACTTCCCTTAGATAGCCTCAGCCCCATTGAAAAGAGGCTGGCTCTCTACATGGGAAGTAGAAAGTAGAAAAAGACAAGATCTCCTGAGTAAATTGGGAGCATGGGGACCTTGGAAGAGGGTTGAAGGGGGGAGGGTAGAGGCAGGGAGGGGAGCAGAGAAAAATGTAGAGCTCAATAAATATCAATAAAAAAACAAACAAAAAAAATAAATTTGGGACTGAGATTGGCTCATAAAAAAAAAAAAAGAAAAGAGGCTGGCTCATCTTTCATGACCACTGAGCTTGCCCTTCATCTGCAAGCCACACTCCTAGGACCAGCAACAGGTCCAGTTAGAGGGTAGTAACAAGGCCAGAGGAGGAGGGGAAGGACTAGTCCAGTACCTGGTCTTCAATACGCTCATCATTCTGAAGGAAATCCTCAAAGACCACGGGGGGATCCCAGGGGTGGTTCTGATTGTAGATGCTGGTGCTGAACCGTTCAGACTCCCAATATTTGGTCACTGCCAAGGAGTACCTGAAGATTGAGAAGCCGGGTGGCTCTGAGCACTGGGGCTGCCTCTGAGACTCAACTAGGGCTCAGGACATCCTCAGAGCTTCAGACACGAAAGTTAGTGCTTCCTCACAATGTGCGGTCATCTCCCGGGACTTTGCAAAAGTTCCCAAAGCCACCTGAGTGTCAAGATCCCCATGAGCACCTCCCCTCCCACCCCAAGTTCGTGAGGACACACACCCAGACCCACATGTGGCTCAGAGCCTGGAGAACAGAAGCACAGAGAAACATTCACCATCAGGGAGGAGCCCCCCCTCCTTCCCTGGACTCCTTACCTGGCCCAGGTAAAAGCTAAGTCCTCCTGGGATTCTGGGCTCAGCTTTTGCTGAGATGTGGAGTAGATCTGTAGGCGGTAGCCGCGCCTGCGTCCCAAGACATCCTTTTTGGGGCTGCTAAAGAGCAGGAATGGAGGCAGAGTCTGTCCAAAGGGGAAGGTGGCCTGGCGCTCCTGGGAGTACTGCCTATTCAGTGATGTGCGGCTGGTGGTGTTTTTCTGCCTGGTCTGCTGTGTGTGGAAGCTGTTGTTGGTGCCTGAAACCAAGACAGAAGGAGGAGGTTGAGAACCATCTTAGCTTGGACGCTTCCTCCCTCCTCCCTGGATCTCCAACATAGACCATATCCGCAGCCAGCTGCCAGCAAGAAGCGGTTCTGGAGCAGCAGCTGGGCTAGCAGAGTGAGCAACGAAACTAAGCGAACCCCAAAGCAGAGGAGCTGAAGGACAGCTCAGGGCTCAGCCCTGGCAGTGTGCCTCAGGCTGTTTTCAGGCGAGCTGTGATACAGCCTGTTTGCCATGGTTTTAACCCTGGAGAAGGGATAGCCTGTGTTAATGAAGGCCTGAGAACTGGCAATATATATATTCTGGGCCATAAGGACAAGTGGAATTCATAGATTACTGATACCCATCTGATCCTGGTGGCCTTGTTCTGTTGTTGGCTTTGATGTCAAGCATCACAGGCATGACACTCCTCTGTGGTGACACTATATACCCAGGAAACACACAAAGCCCCCCCTGATGGCACTACAGACCATCTTAGAGAGCTAGGCAATAGCATTCCATTCCTCTCTCCCATTGCACTTCTTCCTCCTCTCTGCTCTGCACCCCTGAATTCAGATGCAAGGCATATGCACACCTAATATTCTGGATAACACTAGGGCACCATTCACAGCCACTATTTCTCAAATATGCATCATGGGAAGCAACTGGGTGACAGGGAAGGTCTGATTTCAAGTCTTACCTGCCACATCCAGGTCAACACGGTAGTGCACAAGGTGGGTGTGACTGTTGACAAGTTGGTGAGTTAGCAGATGAGCTTTGCTCAACCCCTCAGGGGTGTATATGGTGGTGTGGGTATAGCCTGTGGCATGCATCTTGGCTAAGATCATGCCGTTAGTATAGAAGATGAAGTCCCAGATGTAATCAAAATTGTAGATGGCTGAGGTTGCCCGTAGCACCAGCTTGTGTCCCATCACATCTGAAAAGAAGTTGATTTTGCCTGGAAAGTCAGAGTTAAAGATGGGCCCAACAGGCACCCCTGTGGGGATCTCAAAGATGCAAAGGGCTCGTGGATAACGGACAGGTCCATCACTGTCATAGTAGTGGATGGCGTCTAGGAAGGTGGCTGTCTCTGGGCAGTTGATGCCAGGGACTAATTCATGAGTCACGCTGCCCATGCTCCAGCCTAGATCCATGGTCTTGTTCAGATCTCCTGCAGGTGTGCTTTCTCTATGCACAGCCATAGCTGTCTGCACGCTGACCTCATAGGCTATAGGCTCATTCTTGAAGCGCACATTCAGTAGCTGCAGCCCAGAAGAGGGTCGAAGCTGGAAAGAGAAGCTCCAGCCTTTGTAGGTCACAGTGTTGCCCTCTAGGCTGTAGCTGGGACCATCGCCTTTTCCCACATGGGGGCCAGACTTGCTGAGGGGCAGTGGGGATTCCCCACTAGGCTTGTTAAAGATCTGTGGCTGCTCTGTGTTCTCAGGCAGTGGGTCCTTGAGAACCACTGTGTCTACTTCTCCATCTGCGTATTTCTGAGCCAGTTCCTCTGGGCTGCTATAGAGCTTGTCATTATACCAGACCTGTGTCACTCTCCAGTCCTGGACATCTGTGCTCCCATGATCCACAAGGATCTCCAACCCCGTCGGCTGCAGTCGGTTTTTCACAATGCGCTGCAAGAGAAACCAGGTGGCCCGATGTCTAGACTCCACACTGTGGGGGGCCACATGGGTGAAGGTCAGGCAACGCCCATTGCAGTCTTCTAGTGAGAAACCGGTGGTGTCCAGGAAAAACTTTTCTAAGGGTGTGGTGGCATTCTTGATTTTGTGGTAGAGAAGGCTTTCCTCTACTTTGGACATGGGTCTAGATGCCCAGGATCGATGCTTTGCTGGCCTAGGGGACAGCTCTCTCAAGTAGATGGGCTGTGGCAGGGGCCCCACAGCAAACTCGGTGACATTGGGGTGCTCTTGGGCACTGAAGAAAATGACGACACGGGCTTCCCGCACTGGAAGTTTTGTTCCTTCATCCAGAAACTCTAGGACATCCTTCTTCTTGGGCAGCAGCGCTTCAATGAGGAACACAGAGTTCTTGTCTAAGGCCTGTGTGCCCGATGGCTGCAGCTCCAGCTCCGGCCTGCTCATCAGGAAGCCGTGCACAGCTTCTATCTCCTGGGTGCTCAGGTCTGCAAACACCTGGGCCTTGTCATTCAGCATCCAGATAGGGTGCTCTGCCATGGCCATCTCTAGAACCAAGATGACGGCCATGCAGCCCAGCGGCAAGCTCCTTTGTGCCAGCCCCATGGCTCAGGAACTCAGCAGAAGAGAGGAGAGAACGCTGGTATTTCTCTCTCTATGCCAGCACTCAGAGCTCACTGTCTCTAAACCCCGTCCCCCAACTGTGCTTCCTCCCTTACCCAGCTGAAGCCGGTGTTGGGATCTCTGGGTCCTGGCTCACAGTTCACAGTGCTGTTCAGGCCCCTGTGTGCAACCGCTATTTCCTCCATCGTCTGAAAATCTCTTATATTCTTTCTTATCTGGACATCTCCCATTGCTTCCCCCTCCCCACTTTTTATGATGTTATAACAGTGGGGAACATTCTTCAGCAGGGTGCACCGTGAGTCACAGCAGCCCAAAGCTTGGTCCTCAAGGGCTACTAATGGCCTGTGTTTTAGTGGCCCAGAGGGCTGTAGCGATAGTGAAATTCTCTTCCTGATCCAACAAATGATCATTTAGGGGGCTGTATGCTAAAATTTAGGTTAAATGTTTATAGTACAGGAAGGGGGTGGTGATACAAGAGAGAAATATAGGTGGAATGGAATGATAATAACGTTTAAAAAACCACAAGGAAACATTTTATAAGCTTACTGAAAACCACACTACACTACACTGTGACACAGACACACACAGACACACAGACACAGACACACTTAAGTGGAATTACACCACACCAGGTTAACGTGACCCCCTCACCCCCAAGGAGCTATCTGAAGAGGAACATGTTTGTGTCTTTGTATAGTATCAGCATTTATGGAAGAACAATAAATTCATACTGTCAATAACAGCAGTTTGTCATATGACCCTGTTTGCTTTGGAAACCCAGTCAAGGCAAATGCGGTTCTTTTGCCCCAGTCTTAATTACCAGTATCAACTCTCATATCACACAGTAAATAGGTATGTGTATCTGTATTAATATATATGGCTTACAAAATGAATACAAGTTAAAGAGACTGAAACAGAGTTCAAGACGTGAGCCGAGGAGTCTGGATCGATAAGATGAGGAGCCAGGCCTGTGCCGGGAGGAACAGCTGCCGGAGGTGCTGGAGTCAGGCTCTGAGAGATGAGCTAACCGCAAGGGGAAAGGTCAAGCTGTGGGTCAAGGGCAGGAAATGTTGGGTTCAGGTTCAGGTTCAGTTTCAGATGACTTAATAGACAGGCAGTTGAGCAGGCTGTGTCAACGGAAGAGGGCTAAGCGGATCCAAATTCCAAGGATAGTGAGAAGTCCTATTGTTGATCCTTGAGGCACACCCCAGGAGTCAGGTGACGGATTGGTGTGGGGCCACACCCTCGCAGGTCTAGGATTCCACACTGTAAGAGCGTTCAGGGGAGGGCTTTGGACTCTTTCCTTGATTTGATGTGTTCAGTAAATTCCTGGGTCTAGTTTCTCTGATATGCTTTTCATTGCTCATGTATTCATGTCTCAGTTCCCCTCAGCGAAATGACTGGGTAGTTCTCTTTCTACCCCCAAGAGTTAGTAATTGACCAGCCTCACAGAGGGTGAAGTTTCTGGGTCAACTCAGGGGCTGCAATCGTCCTTTTCCCCCAGAATGAAGTCAAAGTTTCTTGTGAAGCAGAATTTCTTAGGACAAGGCCCACCCTGTAAAACTGCTGTTTCGCACAAGGCAGAGCATCAGAGTAGTGCTTAGCCTGGTCTCAATGCAGGGAAGATTTAAACTGCACAAACCAACAGACCAACTAGGGTAACAGGACGGAAGACTCATCTCCTGTCCTGATGTTTACCATGACTTACTGTGTTTTGGACAGAAGGTGAGCTGCCCAGATGAGATGTTCCTTGGCACAGGGGGCAGTTGTCCCACGTGGATAGGATGCGGCAGCGGGACCCCCACAGCAAACTTCAAGACATTGATCCTGATTACCAAGATTCTTGAAAGAATGTCTTTTCTCTTTATCTGGAAAATCCAGGCCATCCTCCCGAGGGTCCAGAGCCGCCACCACTGTCAGCATCCATCAGCGTGGGCCATGTGTGGCAACTGTTAAGTGACAGGGCTACCTCATTGCTCCCCCAAATCTGTGATGAGTGCGAAGGCTGGGCGAGCATCCTGGGGATTATGGAAAGTATGGGATGACAGGCAACTGCACTGCAGTGATGGGGAGTGTTCTTACCTCTCCCCAAATCGTCAACAGTCTCCGTGTTACTCCTGACACCTGGACTTCTGCCGCTACCAGCCACTGAGCGTTCAATGTCTTTTCAGAAGGCTCGAGTATAAACCTTTAGTAGATAAGCATGCCTTTCTAGTTCATGTCCTTTCCAGCTGGCCTCCTACAGTACAGTCTCTCACCCCCCCCCCCCATCTCTTTCAGATTCACTTAGAAGGAAGGGGTAGAGAAGAGATGTTTAGACCTTTCCCTTGTGACATACTGTGGTTATCTGGTCAGGGAAGTCTCTTTGGTGTGTGGTGGACAAACATGGATGGTCCACATACTCTCCAGGTCCAAAAAGCAGCACGCAGTGGTGGAAATGGAAGGATTTGCTGTGTGTATTTATGGAGCTATGGGATTATTAGACAGGGCCTTGGGCCAGACTCTTCACACAAGATGGTAGGTCCGGATCATTGTGCCTGAAAGGAGGAGGCTCTCTCAAGCAGGCTTTCTCCTCAGGATGAAAAATCCTTAAGTGGTTGTGGCTGTTGTCATAGTTTTCTGTGAGGTACCATGATGGAAATTATGGGGTCAGAGCAACATGCTCACAGAGTTCCCAGATGTGGCTTTGTTTAGGATATCTTCAGAGTGGGAGATATGCAGGAGCATATCCTGTGGCAGAAGACATGGACTTCAGGGACCACGGGAAATGCTAATACAGGCTGCCTGAGGCCACTCTGGTTTTGGGGATTTTTACATGTGCCTAAACTTCCTGAGAGGAACTCAGCCTCTTTTAAAAGACATAGGCCCACCTGTCATGACATCTAAGCACCACCAACAATCTTGGGATCAGGAAAAGATCCAGGCAGAGGCCAGTGACAAGGTCAGAGAGTTATGGGGGGCACTGGACCCGTACCTTGTTTTTTATTTTCTCATGGCTTTGAAAGAAGTCCTCATATACCACAAGGGAATTCTGAGGTTGCTCTGATTACAGAAGCAGCCGTAGCACCCCTCTGACTCCTTGTGCTTGATCATGGCCACCAGGGTCCTTCAGGTTGAAAAGAATCCAGGAGGGCGCTGGAATTGACTCTGAACTCTTCCCAGGGAACACCCTCAGCCCCAAGAATGGAGAAGTTGCTGTTTCCCTACAGTGAGCCTTGCATCCTGGGAGTCTGTAAGACTCTATTGCCATCTGCGGGCCAGGAGCCCCACGAGCCCCACTACCCCCCCTTAGAGTACATGAGGATGCATAACCAAATGCAAACACACACGGAACCTCAAGGATTGAAGCATAGACAGACTCACACGATCACCTAGGCAAGTCCCTAACCCTCCTCTCCACACTCCCTGGATCTCCCTACTTTGTGCGGTAGCTTGAATGAACACTATCTCCCACAGTCTTGGTCATTTGAAGACTTAGTGCACAGTTGGTGGTGCTATTTGGGTGACATTTAAGAGGTGTGGCCTTGCTGGAGGAAGTACATCCCCAGGGAGTGGGTTTTGAGAGCTCAAGGCTCACCCTACTTTCAGTTGGCTCTCTCTACTTGGTGCTTATAGCTAAAGATTCCTCTTCTGTCACCATGCCTGCCACTTGCTACCATGATTCCTTGCCAAGGCAGATTCAACCCTCTGGAAAACCATACACCTAAATAAACGCTTCTTCATATAAATTGCTTTGGCCGTGGTGTTTCATCATAGCAATCGAAAAGCTAACAGCTACTCCAGCGATACCGCTCTGCTCCTGACAAGCCAGGGGCAGCACCAGCTTGATCTTGAGGTATATCTGAGGCTATACATGTGTCTTTGGCTCCAAAGGTAATTTTGAGGAAGGCTAAAGATGAAGTTCTTCAGAAGAGTCTTTCTGTGGTAGATGGTGGCTTGGCCCTCCATGGAGTGTTGGGTCTGCTCAACTGTGAGCTGCACTAGGTGATGTCTGTGTCTCCTCAAGGGTGGGTGAAGGTTTTTTCCTACTGATCATCAGAGTCTGGAGGTTGTTTTTGTGCCTGAAGGAGGAGAAGGATGGTGAGAACCTGTGCTAATGTTGGAACCTCTCTCATGGGATCTAAAATGGAGACCACATCCACAATCGCTCACCATGAAGAAGCAGTATGGGTGCAGACACCAGGCTAGCAGTGTGGGCAGGGAGGCCAAGCAGACGAATATCAGAGAGGCTAAGGGACAGACTAGCAGGGGTCAGTCTTGCCAACTATGGCAGTTTCTGTGACTGTAGGCTGTTCTCTGGAGAGCTGTAAGGCGTTCCCCTCCCCCACTGCTTTTAACTTTTGGTTTTTCTAGATAGGGTTTCTTTATACTTCTGGCTGTTCTTGAACACACTCTGTACACCAGGCTAGCCTCAAACTCACCAAGATCCACCCACCTCCCCCTCAGCCTCCCAAGTGCTGGGATTAAAGGTGTGAGCCACTACTGCCTAGCTCTGTTTTTAACTTTTGAGGAGGGGCAGTCCATGTGTTTGCAGATCTGAGGCCCGCCATTGTACAGTGGGCTGAGAGGGGAAGTGGGGGATAAGTGGGTAGAAGCCACCCACCTGGTCTTGACAGTCTTGTTCTGTTAGTAGGTTTGATGGTAAGAGCCGCTGCCATGCCATTTCATTGTGGTGACATCGTTTATCCAAGAAGCACATGGAACATGCTTGGATGGCACAGTAACCCATTTCAAAGTGTGGGGCAGTGGCATTTATCCTCCTCTATGGCACTTCCTCTTCCGTGTCACTCCACACCATTCAATTCTGTCCTCCCAAAGCAGCTGGACACCCCATATTCTGAGAAACTCTAGGATACCATTCATGGCCACCATTTTTTTGAGGTGCCGCCTGTTGTCCACCCTTTAAAGGAATAAGTACCAATGAGTAGCCTTGAGTTGATGCTAGAGATCCCA
Source organism: Microtus obscurus (assembly GCA_963919715.1). NCBI lineage: Eukaryota > Metazoa > Chordata > Mammalia > Rodentia > Cricetidae > Microtus > Microtus obscurus. The sequence continues at coordinate 49,965,045 of CAWTZC010002525.1, forward strand.
GGAGATGGAGTGAAGCTATGTTGGAAAACAGTTGAGTGACTGGGAGGATATGTTACTGAGTTCTAACTAGCATGTCCAAATCAACATGCTAATGTATAGGAAGGTACGGGTTTTGTCAAGGACATGTATGTGCAGGCGAGTGCTGTGGTCAGGTCATTCCAGGGTATAGAAGGTGGCATGGGCATAACTTGTGCTGTGCATCTTGGCCTTTATCATCCTGTTTGGGTAGAAGATAAGATTCCAGATTTAATTGAAACTGTAGTCGGCCATGCTTGCTTGCAGCATCAGCATGAACAGAGTTCATCTCCACATAGAAGATGAAGGCCCCTTGAAAGTTGGAGCTAAAGAAGCATGGAAGGGGCACTGACGTTAGCATCTCAGGGATCTACAGGGCTCATGTATAGCAGACAGAGCGGTCATTGTCATAGTGGTGAAAGGCATTCAGGAAGGTGGCTGTGTCAATGTGAAGGCCTAACTCACAAGTGACATTGCCAAGGCCTAAGCTCATACCCACCTGTCTGAATGTGTACAGGTGGTGTCATAGTTACATGCCCTTCTAGGCTTTATGCTAAACCCTAAAGTGCACATTAATGATATGCAGCTAGAGGAAGAACACGTCTGGAAGGGGAAGCCCCATTTTCCACAAAACACTTGCTGTCTTTTAGGTCCTAGTTTAGACAGTGGGAGTGGTCCATGAGGGGCCAGTTTTTTAGACAAACTCCCATGGGATTTGTAGTAAGAGAAGAGTGGGGGCTGCTCTGTGTTCTCGGGTGCCAGCCCACCAAGACCATTGTTTCCACTTCTCCACCCACAAACTTCAGAGACATTTCAGAAACAATGGCTGCATGATGAACCACTGTGCAAAGGTTGGATTAGATGCCGTGCTGGACTCATATGCCTGCCTGTAACAGCAGGGCACTTGCTGTTACAGACCTGAAGGGAGGAGCGATGATGTTAAGAGAAAACTGATTAAATGCTTGGTGGCCTCTTTCAGTGTATTGTAGAGGAGGCCACACTCTGCCTTGGAGATGAGTCCGAATGTCCAGGATGGTGCTCTAGGCTAGGGGATGATTCTTTTTTTTTTTAAAAAGGGACATCAAATTTAATTTAAAGAAAACAACCTGAAAGTAACTGCAAGAACAACGGGCAAACAACTCCTGAAGAGCGAGGAGGCTGGTGACACTGACAGGAGGCTGGAGAAAAGGAACATGGGATTTAGCTGAGAGGCTCTAAGTTACTCGGAAATGAACTTCCTTGAGGGTGGAGGGATCCTTGGGCCACTTCTGATATCAGAATGCATGTGAGCTTCTCTCTGTGAGTGTTCTGTCCATCTCAAGAGGCAAAGTCTCCATTTCCTACACAGGATCCTCTTCTGTGTCAGCCGACTCTCAATGGAGGGGCAACTAGAACGACACCATCTCCCTGAACGAAGAGCGTGGGGATGTTCCGTTTTTGTTGATTTATTTATCTCCTCATAGTCTCTTCATCAATCTCTATTGTTGTCACAGTTTCTTCCACATCTCCCAGGATCATATTTAAACGTTGATCATAAGCATGTAATCTGCCTCGAAGCTCTCTGTCGTTTCTCATCTTCACATAAATTCGCTCATCCAAACTGAGCCTGACGAGACCCAGGGGCTCCTCTACAGTATTGGTGGTCTGTTGCTGAGCTACGTCGTCCGCCATGTTTCAAACGCTGCCTACGGGATGATTCTTGCATGTAGACTGTTTGTGGCAATGTCCTACAGTAATCTCAGTGATGGTGGCATTTTCCTGGATCCCAAAAAGGACATGGGCTCCCATGCAGGATGTCTTGTTCCCTTATCCAGAAAATCCAAGATGTCATTTTTCTTGTGTGCCAGCATCTCATTGAGGAACGCAGAGTTCTTGGCCAAAGTCAGTGTGCTGGACGGCTGCAGCTCCAGCTGCATCTTGTTCATCAGGAAGGTGTGTGGGACATTCAGCTCATGGGCACTGAGTTCAAAGAACACCTGTTCCTTGCCATTTAAGGCCCACTTCCTGCAGGGCCCTCTTCTATGGTGCTTTGTGGCTCCAAGATGGTGGTAGTCTACCACAGTACCAGGACTTTGTTGCGCTACCTCCATGGTCTGGAAGAGGAGAGGACTTGGGTATTTCCCTAAGAGTCCCTTGTCCCTAAGCCTTGTCCTGTTCCTATCCACCAAGTTTCTTCCTGATGCTACAATTGAAGCTGGAACTGGAGGCTGTGACATCGTCCTTCTCAGCCACCCAGGTGCCATCATCATCTGCTTAGTTCCTGTCTCACCTGCTAATCTCTTATGCTATTTCTTATCTGAAGAAACTTCTGAGTGTTTCATTGGGGGACCATTTCCTTGTCAGGCACACTGTGACTCACAGAGGCCCAAGATTGTGTCCTCTAGGACTGCAATGTGGCTCAAGGCACTAGGAGCTAGACAGATCCCAGGCAGATAGACAGATAGGGAAGGGGCCACAGACAGGTAAAGAGGAAGGCAAATGTCCAGCTTCATCCTCACCTCTGACCCCAGACAAAGGTCTTGAAGGCTTTTACTCCCTCCAGCAGTCCCCCCTCTCAGCTGACCTCCCCAGGCTGGTCAAATATGCCCAAGGCTAGTCCTGAACTCATAAACCTGAAGTTACAGGTTTGGCAGCTACCCTTTCTTTGTTTAAACTGACCAACCCAGCATTAGGAGAAGGGGACCCATTCCTGGCCACCGTAACCACTTAGAAGCCCCATCTTTCATGCAAAATATACATTGTAGTTCCCAGAGTGCTTTTCAGTCACTTTCTCTGCCTCTCTCTCTGTCTCTGGGTCTCCCTCTATCTCTCTCTATCTGCCTCTCTGTATCTCTTCGTCTCTCTGCCTTTCTATCTCTCTGTGTCTCTTCACTTCTAACAGTTTGTATCTGTTGTTGCCTGCTGTGTCTGGAATCTACCTTACATTTTAATTCTCTAATTAACAAAGAAAGTGTCCCCAATCAAGACCTATATGTGGTAACACTTATGTCCTGATGGGACGGAAGATGGCGTTAATAGCTCAATCACCCTTTGATGTACCAGATAGCCTTTCTGAGAGGTGCATTTTGAAGTTCAGTTAAGTCATTCAAGTGCAGAGCCCTGAGTCAAGCTGCCTGGGTTCAAGCCCTGGAACATGACAACACCATGTGACCTGTGCGATCTTGGTCACACTGTTTAAGTGCTGGTCAATAAAGAGGAAGATGGCACAGGGTTTCTGCATAGGATGTGCTTTTTCTTTATCCAGATTATTCAGCAATCTTTACTAAGCAGCAGCGTCTCCCAAGGTACACAAAGTTCTTACCCAAAGAAAATGTCTTGGATCGCCCTAATTCCTGGTCCTCTTGGCTTATCTTGAAGGTGTTCACAGACCCTAACCTGTGACAACTCAAGTCTGTGTCTACCATTCAGAGTTCACTGGGGTCCCCTAAACACCAAGGTGGCAATCATCCATCTCAGTGTCAAGCTGCTGCTCAGCATCTACATAGCTCTGGAACACAGCAGAGACGAGCAAGGGCTTATCTTTTCCCACCATCTTTCCAACTGAGCTTCCTAGCCCCAGCTGAAGCCAGAGCTGTAGCCTCAGGTTCTTATTCACCATTTCCAGAGCTGTCTGGGACCCTGTGTGTGTCATTTCCTCCTTTTCTTGAAAATCTCTTAGATCCTTCCTATTTAGGTAACTTACACATCCCCCTGTTGAATTATCTAAGTGGGGGAACATTCTTCAGCTCCAGGTGTTCATGACTCACAAAGGCCTGGTGGTCAAGGGCTAAAAGACCTTCCGGTCTTTCTTTTTTTTTTTTTTTTTTGGTTTTTCGAGACAGGGTTTCTCTGTGGTTTTAGAGCCTGTCCTGGAACTAGCTCTTGTATACCAGGCTGGTCTCGAACTCACAGAGATGACCTTCCGGTCTTAATAGGGCGGAGGGCAATAGCGGAAGCAGACCTACCTTGAAACTTTACAAATTGGGTCTCTGAGAATTTCATGAAGTGCATTTTTAACACATTCACCCCTCTTAGTGACACAGATGTTATGGGCGTCACCAAGCATTATCTCATTGGATTGAAGGTCTTCTCCAGTGTGATGGAAGCCATACCTGCGACTGTTTAAGAGGCCAAGAATGTGTGGCTAAATAGGTCATAGGCCCTAGAGGACAACCCAAGACATCACTCAGCTATACTCCCCATGACAGTATTACACCCGTAGATCAGAACACATCTCAATTCTCATTAGTGAAGCTTCTCCTTTTAGAAGATGGTAACTGACAGAGACTCATGGTCAACAAGCAGAGAGAAAGAAGCCCGTAGGGCTCTCAGAACTAAAGTTTGATGCGATTACCCTTTGGGGGATGTGTTTTGAAGTTTAGTGTAGACTTCCCAAGTCAGTCTCCTGGATGGAGGTGTCTGGGTGTAAGTCCTGGGAAACCTTCCTTAGTGATGGATTTGTGGGTTGTCATGGTGAGATCTTCATATAATCTGAGAAGCATAGCCTTGGAGAGAAGTGCAGGCTTCCTTATTTGTTTGCCTGTTTTCTTCTGTCCACAGCACCAGGCTAGGAATGTCTGCATTCACCCACTTAGTTTTTTAGGTTGCTCTACATGCCTTGGGGTAACACTTCTTCATTTTGGAATTTCTGTTTGTTTTGTGGGTGTGGTGGATGTGTGTGTGTGGGGGGGGTGCGTGCGTGCGTGCGCATGCATGCATGTACACACAGCGTGCGCATGCAGGAGCAGGTACTCATAAATGTATGTGTGCATCCTGTGGAGGTCGAAAGCAGATACTGGGTGTGTTCTCACTGACTATCTAACTCATTTTTTTGACTCACTGACTCTTCTAGACTGGCCAGTGAGAACCAGGCATCTGCTTCTCTCCTTTGACCGCACATCAGTGAAAGGGTTACAGATAAGCACCACAAGGATGTTTGGGATCTGAACTCAGGTCTTGATGCTGTGGCAAGTATGCTACTGACTGCCTTAGGCCCAGCTCTGGGGTTCTTCAGGGCTGTGTTTCAGAGGAAGCCATGATGGAAAAGTCTGTTTCCTTCTGCTTTTCCAGGGTTCCTAAATGCCCTTCTACCTCCCCTTCATGGAATGATGGCTTTTTATTCCTTCCTCATCCTTACATAAAAGTCAGCTTACTATTCATGTCATTTCTCCTCCTCCCACTTAATACCCGGCTCTGGGCTTTCCTTATCATCTACAGGCTTTCCTGACTCAGTTTCCCATCACCCAGCACCGAGAGAATCCATGTCCCAGCTCAGCGTAGAAGGAAAGAAGGTTCCAGACAACAGGGCAATGCAGGAGCACACACACAGCTTCCGTATGGCTTGAGAGGTCTTAGAGACATCTGTTAGGTGTTGGTACTTTTGCTATTTCCCCCATAGTCTCTTCCTTCACACCAATAATGTCAGACAGTTCTTCTGTAACCTCCATGAGAAGGAGCCGAAAGCCTCAGACACAGAAAACCCTACTGATGTCTACTATCCCAGTGGACTTCCTTGGCCTTGGTCGTGTGTTCTCTGGGCAGGGGCTCTATACACAAACAAGAATGAAGCCCAAGGCCACTCACCTGTGTGGCCCATGTCCTCCATCAGTGTCCAAGAAGCAGTGTATGAGGGTGGAAACTAGAAGGGATTTTGTTTGACTCTGCGGGGCTCTGGGGCTATTAGCCAGGGTCTGAGGCTGGGCTCTTCACATGGATTGCAGGTCTCATCATAGCTGAAAGGAGGTTTTTGGGAGTCCATTGTCTGACAGTTGTGGTCACTGTTCACGGGTTTCTTGGAATGCTGCAGGAAAAGTTGAAGGGTGGAGCAAGGAGCCTACAGAGTTTCTAGGTGTAGCCATGTTGGGGACATCTTCATAACCAGGGCTGTGCAGGAAGGCCACTGTGATCCTGTGTGGGAGAGGCACAGGCTTCAGTGGGTAGGTAAGTACCGAGTGCTGAACCTTTGCGAATACTTTGGCTGGGGAATTTTTAGATGTGTCTACGAACTTCCTGAGACATTCCCAGCCCCATTAAAAAGGGGTAGACCTTTTTCACAACCTCTGAACTTGCCCACCATCAGGCAAACCACACTCTGAGAAGCAGGACCAGGTCCAGGTAGAGGCTGGTGACAGGTCAGGGGTGGGCAAGGGGACCTGGGTCAGTACCTCATCTTCAATGTTGTTCTCGAGGAAACTCTCAGGGGGCTCCCTGGGTGGTTCTGGTTGTATAGTTCGGGGATGGACTTCTTGGACTCCCTATATTTGGTCACTGCCAGGCAGAGCCTACAGCCAGACAAGAAGTGAATAAGATGTTACTTCCTCAGAAAGAAAGTTGTTTCCTCAAGTCTGAAAGCCTGCCCATCACCACCCAAGGTCCAGCAGCCCTGTGAGTCCCTCCACTCCCTCCTTAGGTGCTCACAGGTTGAGAACCCAGGCGGGAAGCATGGACAGACACAGCTGGTCACTGGATCTTTCTCCTTAGATTCCCTGGGACTTCTTACTTGGCCCAGGTGAGAGCACAGCCATCCCATTCTGGTGGTAACATCTTCTGAGCCTGGGCAGGTCTGTGGGCAGCAGCTATGTATGTGACCCTCGAGGTGTTTTTTGGGCTGTAAAGAGCAGCTACTGAGGCTGAGTCTGTCCAAAGTGAAAGGCGGCCAGACGCTCCCGACAGTACTGCGTCTGCTCAGTGGATTTGACCCAAAGGTGTCTTGTGTTCCCAGGGTTAGTGATGTGTTCCTATCTGGTCTGCGGCTTATAGAAACTGTTCCTGGTGCCCATAAGCATGGGGAGAAAAGGGTCAATTCATTAATCCACCTTTGGAACAGAGCTTCCTTGCTCTGCTCAGGAGCCTCAACATTGACCAAGTTGACAGTCAGTTGCTGGATGGAGAAGAGGTATGTTGGGAGAAGGCCCTGAGTACCAGCAGAAGGCTAAGTAGATCCCAGAATCTGAGGACAGCCCATGGGTCAGTCACAGCAAGAGTGGCAGATTCAGGGGGGTCCCACACTGCTGCAGAACTTGGAAACAGTCAGCTTACTGTGGTTTTCACCATGTTCCTGCAGGCCATTATATTCTGGTCCAGTGAAGGAAGTGGGACTGATTGGGTAGAAGCCACCCATTTGGTCCTCGTGGCCTTGTTCTGCTGTTGGATTTGTTGTCAACCATGCCCTTCCTCAGTGGTGACATTGTGTAGCCACAGATGACGCTGTAACCCACACTGGAGAGTTAGGAATGATATTTCTTGCCCTCCATGGCCCTTCCCCATCCCCCATCATTCTACTGAACCCCAACAATGCTAGGTGCACACCCCACATTCAGGGTCACCCTAGGATACAATTCGCTGCTGTCATTTTCCAGATGAGTATAATGTGGTTTTGGTGGGAAAGAAGGCCAAACAAATATTCCTGATTTTATTTCAGTCCCATTTTTTTGTGGAATGAGTGAGTGTATTTTGGTGACAATGAGGGTTGATCTCAAGCCTTACCTGCCACATCTGGGTCAGTTTGGTAATGCCATCTCTGGGTGGAAATAATGCCATTAGGCGGGTGAGCTGGGGAGTGCCATGGAACCGTGTCCTTCAGGAGTGTAGCTGTGGAAGCAGCTGGAGGAGTGTATCTTGGTCTCCATCATGCCCTTAGGATAGAAGATAAAATCCTAGACTGATGAGGTCATCTGCAGCACCAGCTTGGGTCCATTCAGCTCTCAGAGGAGCTGAAGCTGCATGTAAAGTTGCTGTTAAACTTGGGTCTAACAGGCATCTCTGTGAACATCTCAAAGAGGAGGAGGGGTCTTGGGTAATGTATAGGTCTGTCATTGTTATAGTACTGGGGGACATCCAAGACGGTGGCTGTGTTGGCATTGTCAATGGCAGGAATTACTTTGTGCCTGACATGGCCTAGTCCCTAGCTTACCTCCGTGTATCTGGTCTCTGTGGCTGTTATGCTGTATGTATGTTTTCCATGCAGTGCAAGGGCTGTCTGCTTGCTGACCTCATAGACAATAGGCTCATCCTCAGATCACACATTAAAGATCTGCATCCTAGATGAGGGTCGCAACTAGAAGAATGAGCTCCCGTCTCCATAGAGCGTAGTGTTGCCTTATAGAGTGTATAGAGTACCACCGGGATGGGCCAATGTGGGGTCAACCTCACTGAAGGACACGTGGTGCTGTAGAAGCTGGTGGTTGTTCCCTGCTCATAGGCAGTGGGTTCCCTGGGACGACTACATTCATACATCCATCCTCATATTCCTGAGGCAGTTCCTCTGGACTCTTATAGAACCTGCCATTATACCAGGCATGTTCCGCATTCCAGAGTTGGGCATCTGTGCTGCCGTGATATAAGAGGATCTCCAGCCCAGTAGGGTGCAAAATGTGCCTTCCACAATGTGCTGCAGCATAAACCATAAGACAACATCTAGACTCCACACCTTGGCGTACCATGTCCATGAAGGTCAGACACTGGCCATTACAGCCCTGTAGAGATGCCAGTAGTGCCGAGGGAAAACTCCTGCACAGGCTCAGTGGCTTCCTTGCTTCAGTGAATTCGTTGATGCAGAGGAGACTATACTCTGCTATGCACATGGGTCTAGACGCCCAGGATTAATGATTCTCTGGCTTGGGTGACAGTTCTCTTATGTAGATGGGTCTTGACAGGGGCCCCACAGCAAACCCAATGCCTTTGGGGTGCTCATGAGCACACACACACACACACACACACACGACAGCACATGCTTCCCACACACACAGGATGCATTTTTCCTTTATTCATAAATTCCATCACATCCTTCTTGGGCAGCAGGGCTTCAGTGAGAAACGCAGAATTCTTGTCTAAAGTCTGTGCAGGATGGCTGCAGCTACAGCTCCTGCCTGCTCATCAGGAAACCACGCATGGCTTCTATCTCCTGGGCGCTCAGGTCTGCCAACATTTAATGTCCAGATGGGTGTTCTGCCATGGCCATCTGTAGGATGAAGACGGTGGTTACCCAGTCCAGTGCCAAACTTCTTTGTGCCAGCCTCATGGCTCTGGAACTCAGCCCATGAGAAGAGGATGTAGGTAGGTCCCTCTCCAAGCCAGCACTCAGAGCACATTGTCTGTAAGGCCTGTCTTTCTGTCTTTCTCCCCCTGACCATGCTTTCTCCTTTATCCAGCTGAAGCCAGCGCTGAAGTCTCCGGGGCCTTACCCACAGTTCACAGCTCTGTCCAGGCCCTTGGGTACATCCACCTATTTCCTTCCTCATGTGAAAACCGTTTAAAGTCTTTCTTATCTAGATCACTCTCATGTCTCCCCCTTCTCTTGCTGTTATCTCACTGGGGAGATTTCTTAGTATGGCCTACCATGAGTCAGCAGCCCAAGGCTTGGTCGACCAGGGCAGCGAGGGGTTTATGTCCTGGTGGGACAGATGGCTGTATGAAGTGCACCATCATTTTTATAGTGTAAATTACTTTGTAGGAGCATGCATTTTTAAATTTAGGGTGTATGTTCAAGGTATAGTTTTTAGGGTTCAGCTGCCTGGGTTCATTTCCTGGTATATCACAACACTGAGGCCTACTTGTGTGAGCTTGAACATGCTATTTAAAGTCTCTAGGCCTCCTTCATCTCAACTGCGGCATGGGAAGGATAGGAGCAACATGCTGTTTTCTAAGGTTCTGGGAACGGGAGATAGAGAGTGTGTGGGACAATGCCAGCCTCCCAGGAGCACACTCCAGACACATAGCTCTTTAAAGTGAACCTGCAGATAGTCTGAACTCCAGTGCTTTGGAGAATTCGAGCCACACAGACTGTCTGGACTGTCTAGTCTGTGACTCCAGGATGGTCAGACTCTAGTTCCACTTAGCTTTCTCTGGACTCCAGTTGGGTATCAAAGCTGGTGTCTCATGACCACCAAGGATGTCAGATGGGACTGGACATGGGGGAAGCCGCAGTGATTGGTCTGGGGATTTCCTCTAGGGCTTGCATGGGGATAAGAGTTGCGGCTGTTCTTTGCTCTTGGGCAGTGGTTCCTTGAGGGTCGCACTATTCACTTTCCAGCCTTATGTTTCTAAGCCGATCCCTCTGTGCCGCTGTAGAAACTGCATTTGCACAAGGGCAGCTCCACTCTCTAGTGCTGAGCATCTGTGCTGCCTCATTCCCGAGTTCTTCAGCCCAGTAGGGGGCAGTAAGTGGCCTTCTATGTAGTTCTGCGAGATTAACCAGTTGAGCATTTCCTGGCTCTGCTACAGGGGCCTCATGCTTGAAGGCCAGACATCGGATGACACAGTCCGGGAGTGAGAGAATCTGGTAGTTTCAAGCTAAAAGTCATTCAGGGCCTCGGTGGCCTCCTCCAGCATGTCATAGAAGAGACCGTACTCTTCCAGAAGAATCTGGAAGCCCAGGACTGGTGTGATCCTGGTAAAGGGGTTATGGCAGGGGCCTGATAGCAAATGGACATTCGAGTGATCCTGGCCACCAAAGATGAGGACATAGAGTTCCTTGTGCTGAATGAGCTTTTTCTTTAGCCTGAACATTCAGCGATCCCTTGTTTAGGGCAACAGCATCTCAGTGAAGAACATGGAGTTTGTGGGCAAAGTTGGTGTCATGGATGGCTCCAATTCCTTCATGTTTTCCAGCAAGCTTTACAACCTTTGGCCCACAGACACCCAGGACCCAGAACACTCAGGTGTAGCAGGCTTTCTTGAACCGTCAGCCCCAAAATCATGACATGGAGACTTATTATTAATTATGAATGCACATTTTTGCTTGGCTTGTTTCTAGCTAGCTCTTTTTCTTTTAACTTAAATTAACCCATTTCTTTTCATTTGTGTGCTGGCCAGAGGCTTGTTTACCTCATCTACTTACTGTCCATCCTGATTTCCTGCTTCCTTGGTGCCTGACTGGTCCCCCCACCCCACTGGCAGGTTGGTTGGTTGGTTCCTCTTTGCTCTGTACCCGCCAGCCCTGCCTATTCCTACTCTGCTTAGCTATAGGCCATCCAGCTTTTTATTAGACCAATCAGGTGCCTTAGTTAGGCAAGGTAAACCAGGAACACATCTCTACATAGTTAAACAAATATTCTGTTCCACAACACTTAGGCATTGTCATTAGGAAGTCCACCTGGGGCATTGCCATGGCAACCTGTGACATCAAGAAGTCAGCCACTTAACCCTGTGCCTGGTTTCCTCAGGTCAGCCCCATGGCTGCAGAACTCAGTAGGACAGAGTACAAGACCCAAGTATTTCCCTCTCCAGGCCATCAGAATAGCTTGTCCCTAAGCTTTGTCTGCTTTCTCTGCTGTTTTAGCTTTCACGCCTAGCCCCAGCTGGGTCTGGAGTCCCTGGGTCCTCACTCGCGATTCCCTGGGTCCTCACTCATGGCTCCCAGTGTTATCTAGACACCTGTGTAAGTGCCCACTTATTTTCTCCCATCTATGAATCTCAGTTTTTACAATTTAGATAAACTCCCCAATTTCCCCACTTTTGATGTCATCTCAGTGGCTCAGTGGGGGAGCATCCTTCAGTCAGGTGCAGTCACAGCGGCCCAACGCTTAGTCATCTAGGGCTTCAAAGTGACCTTGTCCTGGTAAGAGAGGGGGCTGAACTAACAGATAAACTGCCTTTCTGATACAACAAATTACCCTGTAGGGGACGTGTTTAGAAAGTCAGTGAATAAGCTCTATTTCAGGCTCTGGGAATTAAATCTTGGGAACTCACACCACTAAGGGAGCCTGTGCCATCCTGGCTGTTTTAAACTCCTAGGGCCTCTGTTATCTCAGCAGTTAAACAGAAACGACAGCAGCAGCACACATATCTGTGATGGTGTGGAGAGAAATACGGCGGCAGTAAATATAGCTCAGGACAACGCTGTTGGCCTCACTTCTTTTTAAAGTGAACCCCAATGATCCTGTCTGGACCACAGCACACCAGATATTTTGAGGACTGGAAACTGGCTTAACTATGTCTAGGCTTGAAGCAAGGATGTGGAGAGTCCTGCCCTGCCAGCCATCTCTGGCCATCCAACAGTGCACCCAGGTTGGGGTCACTTTTCTACCAAGGCTACATGAGCTCACGTGCCATATAGGTCTGGCCTCCCTCCTTTCCAGACTGAAGGAATGCAATCAAGGTTTTCACCCTCTATCTCCTTCCTCAAGCTACCAGCTATTCATAGTGTGCATACATGCATGGTGCAGTCGAGTGTGATGTTCAGAGATATACATTGTGTGTGCATGCATGCATGGTGCAGTTGAGTGTGATGTTCAGAGATATACATTGTGTGTGTATGCATGCATGGTGCAGTTGAATGTGATGTTCAGAGACCCTGGTAGCTGCTTCTCTACTCATCTCTGTCCCTGTGGTTGGACCGCAGTGTGGTGGACCCTGCAGTGTACAATTGCCAAGTGATCTCAGCCCAAGCACACATGCTGGATGCTGCCACTGTCTTTAAAGTCCTGGTTTCTCTAGATCTTAACCTGAACTGGAGGGTTCTGGGCCCTCTAGGAAAGCCTCTCAGTATGTCATTCCTGGACAAAGGAGAGGTCTTTTTCCCAAGACTGATACTAGAAGGTTCCATTGGACTTTGGAATTTCACTCAAGTATCTCTTTGTATCTCTAGCTCAACTCTTCACAGCTGAAGGATAGGTGGGGTCCAGAGGTCTCACTTAAGTCCTAAACCTGTGAGAGGGTGGAAGGAATCTGTGGGGTCCTTGCTGTCTTCGGGAATTAATTACCTTTGTCTCTCCGAATGTAACCCTCAGGAGAATTCTGGACAACACTCTTTCTCTTGTTGAGAGGGATAAAGAGAGGGATCCGAGGTCTGCCTGTTGTGTGTCATTCACCTCCCAGATGGGGACAAAGCTGTGTGCTTGCTTGCAAGTCACCTAATAGTAGCTTTCAGAGCAAGAATTAAGCCAAGGGAGGCGTGGGTGCTCATCAATTAGACGAGGGAGGAACTGGACCACAGAGCCTGAGCTTCGGGATGCTTCGTGTCTGCTCTGTTTGTAGATGGGGTTTGTGTAACGTAGCTCACCCTCATGTACTAACTCACAGAAGAGTCTGTTTTCCGTCTGGATTCCTCCCTCTCGAGAATCTTTCCCACTTTGCTCTCTCTACCAAGTGCACATCTTAAGTCCTTGTTCAAAATCAGCTAATACCAGCCCCAATAAGGCTTCCCTTTTAAGTTTTGGCCTTTCTTTCTTTCTTTCTTTCTTTCTTTGTTTCTTTCTTTCTTTCTTTTTTTTGCCTTTATTTCTTTTTCGACAATAAGTTTTGGTCATGTCAATCCTTCCCCTCAACTTCCAGATCCACACTCCTACCCTATCCATTCAACTTTGTCCCTTCTTTCTTCTGACCCATCAAATCCACGTTGTCATGCCTAGATATTGGATGTATGGCCTTCCACTGAAGCGTGGTCAACATGCCAGTGACAATACTTTTTTAGACAATGCTTTTAATTTAAATGGAATTACATAACTTTTCCCTCTCTTTCCTCCCTCAGTCCTTCAGCCACCCTTCCTAGAGCACCTCCCATGTTGCCCCCACTCTCGAGTTGATAGCTTTTTCCTTTCCTTATATTTGTTACATAGATATGTGTGTATGCACAAATATATATAAATACAACTTTCTGGGTCCATTTTTGTTTTATATATGTACACATCACACACACACACTCTTAAATATTTTGACACACACATATAGTCTCAAGGCTGACCACCGTGAATTGGACAACCAATAAGGGGCTCGTCCCTGGGAGAGGCTAATTCTCTCTCCCAGCAGTCCTTAGTTGCCTGTAGTTCTTTGTCTAGGGGTGGACCAGGAAATTTCCCCTCTTCCAAGTTAACACATCCACTGATGTTACTATTGTTCTGGTCTTGTTTATCGCCTACTTCTAGAAGAAACTCCTTTACAGCAGACTTCCTGGTATTTTGGGTCTTAAAATCTTTCTGTTCCCTCTTCTGTGCTGTTCCTTGAGCTGTAGACGCAAGAGCTGTGATGTGGCTGTATCTGTTGGGGTTGGGCTCCTCATGAGCTGTTGATCTCGGCACAGTGTCAGTTAGGGTTTTCTATAGCAACAGATTTATTATATGAAACATTATAAACATATTTAAGTCTATAATTACTTCAATTATAAAATTGCTTTGCATATACAATAATGTTACTCTAGAAAACTGCATGCACAGTTCAAAATAAATTACTTTTTTTTTTTTCAGTTAGGGTTTTCTGTGATGTCTCCATTCACTGCAAAGACGGGCTTCTCTGAGGTGAACCCAAAGAAAAACATATAGTCATCTGCCTGGATATGGGAAGTAGACAAGATTGCCGGGCAAAAACTGGGAACTTGGGTGTGGGGTGGGATGGGGGTAAGGGGAAATGGGGGAGAGAAAAGTGAGAAGGGAGGATGGGGGGAGCTGGGGAGAATGGGATGGTTGGGATAAAGGAAGGTGGATATGGGAGCAGGGAAGTATATATCCTAATTAAGGGAGCCATCTTAGGGTTGGCAAGAGATTTGACTCTAGAGGGGCTCGCAGGTGTCCAGCGAGATGTCCCCAGCTAGTTCCTTGGGCAACCGAGGAGAGGAAACCTGAAATGGCCCTATCCTATAGCCATATTGATGAATATCTTGCATATCACCATAGAACCTTCATCTGGCGATGGATGGAAATAGAGACAGAGACCCACATTGGGGCACCGGACTGAGCTCCCAAGGTCCAAATGAGGAACAGAAGGAGGGAGAACATGAGCAAGGAAGTCAGGACAGCGAGGAGTGCACCCACCCACTGTGACAGTGGGGCTGATCTATTGGGAGCTCACCAAGGCCAGCTAGACTGGGACTGAATAAGCATGGGATAAAACCGGACTCTCTGAACATGGCGGACAATGAGGGCTGATGAGAAGCCAAGGACAATGGCACTGGGGTTTGATCCTACTGCATGAACTGGCTTTGTGGGAACCTAGCCAGTTTTGATGCTCACCTTCCTGGACCTGGATGGAGGGGGGAGGACCTTGGACTTCCCACAGGGCAGGGAATCCGGACTGCTCTTCAGACTGGAGAGGGAGGGGGAATGGAGTGGGGGGAGGGGGGAGAGGAGTGGGAGGAGAGGGAGGGAAATGGGAGGTGGGGAGGAGGCGGAAATTTTTTCAATAAATAAATAAATAAATAAGACAGGCTTCTCTGATGGAGATAAGGAGAAGATTGAGATTATAGGAGAAGATTTAGATTATAGGAGAAGATTTAGATTACAGGAGAAGATTTAGATTATAGGAGAAGATTTAGATTATAAGGATAAGATTTAGACTATAGTCAGGGATTATGCCAGTCTGGCAGAGTGAAGAAAAGAAGACAATTCTTTGCTAAGAACCATGTCCTCATTAGCACCCAGAAGCTGGTTAGGCATCTAGTACCAGGCATGATTCCTCTCCCTGATAGTGAACCTTGCGTCCAATCAAACAGCTGTTGGTACCAGCAAGAGACTGGCAACACTAGCATTAAAAAACCCTTCCCTCCCAGAGGCTACCAGTTACCAACAAACAGTTCCTCGGCTAGGAGTAGAATTTCACGCTTGCCTGTCCCCTCCATGCTGGAATTTGCTCTGCCTGGAACTTGCACAGGGCTTGTGCACACTGTCTCAGTCACTGTGAGTTCACATGTGCGGCTGCCCTGCTGTGCTCAGAAGACACCGTTTCCTTGTTTAGGTTCTTACACTTTTTCTGCCCTCTCCTTCACAGTGAGCCCCGAGCCTTGGGAGCAGGGGTGTGAAACAGATGCAAGAACCTGTCTGTCTTGGACCTGAATTTAACTCTGTTCACTTCCATTCACTGCCCGCCCCCCAGCACTTTATTATTGAGTCTGTAGAGGAATGAGCATCACTTGACAATAGTGAAAGACGTGCGTCACGCCTGCTCCTCAAGCGGTGAGCTGATGGGCTGCTGGGAGCCTCAGCTCTTCTTTTGTGTGTCTCCTGGCCCCCATGATCAGTCAAGGATGGATATGGAGGCATCCCTGGGATTGTCTTGATTGGAGGTGCCATTGCTGTTGAATTCCTAATATTTGCCAATGCCAGTGAGTATCTGCTTAGAAGAGAAGAAGCCAAGTGGCTCTGGTAATGAGACTACCAGTTAGCATCTTTCAGGAAACATATTGTGGGTCAAGGATGTGAAAGTTGCCTCTGCCCAGTATAGTGGTATATTATTTATATTTTAATAAATAAATCTTGCCTGAAGACCAGAAGCAAAACTAAAGCCATCAGAGGGCAGGGAATGGTGACACACTGCTTTAATCCCAGGATTTGGAAGACAGAGGCAGACAGGTCTCTGTGAGTTCAAGGCCAACCTGGGCTATGCATATCAATGCAGAAACAAATGCAGGTGGTGATGGCCTACACCTTATATCCCAGCACTCGAGGGACTATAAAATGGGAGAAGAGAGAGGCTTAGGCTGCTTAGTTTGTTGTCGCCCAGCCTTGGTAGAGGTAAGACTTCTCTAGTGACTTGGCTGTTTTGCTTTTCTGGTTTTCAGGTTGAACCCCAATTTCTGTCTCTCAGTTTTTTTATTAGTGCTCCAGCCCAGAATGAGTGATGAACTACCAGGAGTCTGGAAGGTGTCTCATCACACTCTGCCATCCAAGGGTCAGAATCTCTGCGAGTGCTTTCCCCTCCATCCTTGAGTACATGGTGACATACATTCAGATGGACATACAGACGTAGATCCTGGAGGTCACACAGACACTACAGTAGCGGGAGAACCTTTAGGCCTGCGCACCTTGTCCGGGTGATGCTCCCCTTGGAGCAGCACCTGCCTAGCTATAGTTCTGTTCTTTAGGCAGCAGTTGCTCCTATGGCTCTAGGGCTTCCCTTTGGAGCTGCTAAAGATCAGATACTCGGTCAGAGTCTGTCTGACGTGGAAAACCACCTGGTTTTCCTAGGAGCACTGGGTCTGCTCCACTGTGTGTTACATGAGGCAGTATCTTGGGCTCCTGGGGTTGGTGGTGATCTCCCTGATCTTCAGTGTCTGGAAGCTGTAGAGGCACGAGGGGAGAAGGAGGGTGGGAGTCAAGTGGTGAAGCAGAAGCCTTTTCTCTGTTCCCCAGCATCTCCAACATAGACCATACCACAGTCAGCGGCCAGGAAGACGCACTGCTGGGGCTGCATTAGCAGTGTGGGTCAGGAGGCTCAACAGAACCCCAATAAGAGCTGGAGACAGCGTATGGGTCAGTCCTGGTGACTGGGTGTTTTAGGGTAAACCCTGGTTATTTGCTACAGAGCTGCACTCTAGTCTGTTGGCTGTTTTTAAACTTGGAGAAGGAACAGCCATGTTTTCACAGTCCTAAGGACTCTAGTTGGAAACCACCCGCGTGGTCTTGGTGGCCTTGTTCTGTTAGTGGGTTTGATGTCAAGAATCAGAGTCATGCCATTCTTCTGTGGCGACATCATTTACCCCAGCAACACATTGATGTTATTGGAAGCTATCTAAATGTGTTAGGTAGCAGGATCTTATCCTCACAGGTGCTGACAGCTTCTCCATCATGTACACGCCAAGCCACAGACTAGGACAGATGCATATCCCACATACACAGTTACCGTAGGGCAAAGTTTACTGCCTACAGGTCTCAGGGACATGTGCTATTCCATGTTGCCAGGCAGCAGGTTGAAAGAATCGAGAGCCCTATCCCCCATCTCTGTGTAGTGAGGTAGTTAATGAGAAGCAGCCAAGCACAGGAAAGTTAATGTGGTGCATCACCTGCCACATCCCATCCAGGTCAGTGCAGTAACGCACTAGGTGTGTGTGGATGCTGCCATGCAGTTGTGTGTGCAGAAAAGTGCCTTAGGGAGGCCATGTGAGGGTTGTGCATCATTAAGTTATTAATATGCAATCTCGTCAGTATTTTGATGCAGGCACTTACTGTTACAAATTTTCCCTTAGGATTGCCTTCACTGTGGTCCATAGATTTTGTTATGTTATATTTTCATTTTCAGATAATTCTAGTGTAGTGATATTTTGTTTATGCTATCACAAATAAAGCTTGCCTGAAGATCAGAGTGCAGAGCTAAGTCACTAGTTAGCCGTAGTGGTGGCACATACCTTTAAATCACAGCACTCAGGAGACAGAGGCAGGTGGATCTCTGTGAGTTCAAGGCCACCCTGGGCTACATGAGACTGACTCTGTCTACAAGAAAAATAGAGCTCACACAAAGGTGATCCTAGCACTTGGATCATACACCTTTAATTCCAGCACTAGGGAGGTGGAGACAGGAGTGATATGGCTGGGCAGAAAGAGTAATATAAAGCAGACGGAGACAAGAGCTCAGATGAGGTCCGAGGTTTTGTAGGGACAGGATCACCCCTTTGGGCTGAGGATTTCATTGAGATCAGAATTAGTGGCTGGCTGCTCTGCTGCTCTAATCTTTCAGCTTTCGTCCCTGAAGTTGACTCCAGGTTTTTATTATTAAAACCAATTAGAATTCATGTGTTATATGGTGCCCAACTTTTGGGGTATGAATTCACAAAAAAGCTCTGTGAAAGCCAGAGCTACACGTGGCCAGAGTCACTGCCCTGCTGACTAGGTTTTCCTTTGTTCTTCCCTGGTGGACTTTCCTGGGAGCCCCTTTCTGGGGCTGCTCCCAAATTAGGTAGCTGCCTTGGAAAGCGCTCAGGCTTCTACTGTTCTATGCAGCAGCAGTCAGCTTCATACTTCATTGTCATCTGAATTATCATTCATCGGTGGCAGATTTGGTGAGACAATTGGGAATTCTTAAAAGTAGGAATTAAAAGAGGGAGTTTTTCTCCCACCTTAAAATGAGAAATACAATTATGATAAAGTTATGTTGCTGTATGATCACACAGTACATGATTTAAAACAGAGCAACTAAATAAAGGGATTATCAACTTAACTGGGATTGACATAATGTTAATTATCATCTTGATAATTCTTTTTTGTTTTGTTTTGTTTTTGAGACAGGGTTTCTCTGTGGTTTTGGAGCCTGTCCTGGAACTAGCTCTTGTAGACCAGGCTGGTCTCGAACTCACAGAGATCCACCTGACTCTGCCTCTGCCTCCCAAGTGCTGGGATTAAAGGCATGCGCCACCACCGCCTGGCTTCATCTTGATAATTCTTGGTTTATCTCTAAAAAGTTGTTTGGTATGAGTGCAAGATATAGGCCTTAGAAAAATTTAACGAAGCAGATCATAGAGATATTCAAATCCAGACAGGAATTTAAAGAAGAACCAATTTTAGTATTGCATTATAAGGTTAGAGTGGAACAGCCTCAGGTTTTTAAACAACATATATAGAAACTTAATATATCCAGTACCATTACAGGAATTGCCAAATGAAAGATATCCCAAAAACTGTGTAAGAGCTGAATGGACTCCTGTGAAAATGTTATATTTAAGGAGACTCAAGGAAGCTATATGGTATATATTTACCATTTGTGAAGCAGATATTAAACTTGTAGCCAACTTGTAACAGAATTATCCCTCAAGACTGGAGAGACTTGGTTACAGCAGTCTTGGAGCCTGGTCCACAATTGCAATGGAAGACTTGGTAAAAATAAAAAAGATTAATACCCTTGAATAACAGGGTAGAGATAGAGGTATGGAAATCTCCCAAGATCAACTTCTTGGAGAAGGACATTATGCTACTATATAAAGGTAATCCATATATGTTGGCCACATGCTGGCTTTATGTCACGCAGCAGATTTGAACACTTGAGACAAAATTGAAGAAGCAGGAAAGAAGATTGAGTCATTTACTAAAGTCATACAGGGCCCAAAAGAAACTGCAGATTTCTTACAAAAATTGACATCAGTAGTAAATAGAATGATACAAAACTCAGAAGCTAGACAAATAATAATTGAATCTCTGGCTTTTGAAAATGCTAATTCTCAATTCAAAAGGATAATTAGGCCTTTAAAGACAAGATCAGAACCCTTGGAGCCTTGGGGGAATGGATCCAAGATTCAATCAGTATTGAGTATCATGACAATGATGATGTTTGAATAGAAGAGGTGATTTCTAGAGGTTTGAAAAAAAAATCAAAATGTCAAGCGTTTCAATTGTGGCAAACAAGGTCACCTTAAAAGGGATTGTAAACAGGGTGTTCCTAGAAACAATGCTTTTTTTAAGTATACTTCAAACAGAATCCCCTCCCTTCTGGATTATGCAGGAGGTGTGGCAAAGGCAGGCATAGGACTAGTGAATGTATATCAACAAGGCAACCTTTTGTGGTTGGGAAGCCTCTCACAGGCCCCATGCCAAATTAGGTTCAGTTGTTTCCTGCCATCATAGAGGAAACTCCTTCCCAGAAGGATGTAATCAGGAGATGCCATCTGAGGATTTGTAGAGACAGGATCACCGCTTTGGTCTGAGCATTGGTAGAGGTAAGAACTCTCTAGTGGCTGGCCACTCTGCTTCTCTGATCTTCAGAATCAACTGCTATATCTGACTCTGGGTTTTTAATATCAATACCAATTAGAATTTGTGCTATACTCCATGAATCCACTCTGATGCAGCCCATCAACCTTAATTGTGTTTAAATCCTCTGGGAGGGTTGGGCCATATGAGTCTCCACTCCTTCCTTAACAGAGTATTGATGAACCTAATATTGTGTATACCTAGACTTCATGATTTTTTTAAAGCTTAAAAATGTATTGACTATTATAATTTTACACTTACATATATAAAATATACTTTGATCACATCTACTAAATTATTTTTTCTTATTTCCCTTTCACTTTGTCCAAGCATTCTCTTCTCAATCTCTCTCTCCCCACCACCTTCTTACCTGTGCATGGTATTTATTTACATTTTTTGACCACTTACAATTTGCCACATCACTGAAGAATATGACTTGCCCCCATCAAGCAAACATTAACTGCCTATGGCTCCTCAAGAAAGTGGGTCTTATGAACCCTTCTCTCATCCATGGTGGAATGTTGATGGTCCATGGCTTCACTTTTATAAGAGCTTTATCTTCATAAAGAAACCAAACAGTGGTTATGGAGTGCAGCCCCCTACCTCTGCCACCCCCACGATTAGCATCTATCAGCATGGCGCATGTGTGGCAACTTCTGAGTCATAGGAACAAACCCACTGTCACGCAGAGCCTGTGGTCCATGGCAGGGTTCATGTTTGGCATGCAGCCTGGGGAACATGGTAAGTGTGTGGTGACTGACACAAACACCTGCAGTGCCAGTGTGTGTTCCAGCTGTGCCCTAGTCCTCTCTACCAACACTTCAACCTCTGCCAATTACAGACCTTTTACTGTCTTTCCAGATGGTGGGGCCGGAAGCCCCAGCAAACTCCATGCTTTTCCACACCTTTGTGTTATTTATGGCTACTCTCCGTAATTTCTCATTCTGTAGCCACTTCTCCTAGGCCTTTTGTGGCTGGTCTACATAGCAGAGGATGGCGCTGAGCTTCTGACCATCCACCCCCCACTTTCCCATATCACTACATCTGGATTTCCTTTGTTCCACCTTGAGATTAGTTGTCTCATTGACCTGGAGGTCTCCAAGCAGGAAATCTGGCTAGTCAGGGTGCCCCTTGTAGTCTGCTTCTGTCTCCCCAGCTCTGGGATTCCAAATGTGGACCATCACAAGCAACTTTTTCCCCTGTAAGTTCTGGGATCAAGTTAATGTAGTGTGTTTCCAAGGCCAGCACTTTAGTGACTGAACTGTCTGTGCATCCCCTAGGTTTCAGGTTTTCATGGATGTTTTAATGGGCACATATGTAATGCTATGTTTCCTTGTGATGTTTCCAGCCATAAACATAATGCTTTTAAATCATACCCCCCTCTTTCCCCCTCTCATGAAAAAGTGAGTCCTGTCTACCCCTTTCCTCTTTTAGAAAGCTCCCTCTGTTTTCCTGTGTGCTGGGGACTCAGTGAGTCTCATTATAGTTGCTTAGAGGAACCCGAGTGAGGATTTGCATTCATGAGCATGGGCAACTTCCTAGAGGCTACACCATGAAAGAAAATGTTTTTCCATCCTCATCAACTACTAATCAGGTATGAAGCCTCAGGGAGGGGTACATCAGCCTGAGCCCCTCCCCTTCCATGACAGGAAATGAACAGATCGAGAATCCAGGATTTTTTTTTTTAGTGTTATAACATTTATTATTTTTGTTAGTTCTATGGGCATTTCATACAATGCATTTTTACACATCTCCCCAACTCCATCCAGATCCACTCCCCTTCCCTGCCTACCCAGCTTTGTATCCCGGCTTTCTTTTTTAAATCAAGCACAATTTGTTTCCCCATATACTCTTGATATGTAGCCTTCTGGAGTGTGGTTGAGAGAACTGCCTCTCTTCCTCCCAGCAGCCACTGGCTGCCAATAGCTCATCAGCTAGGGGTGGGGCTTTGTCCTCTCCTCCTCTGTCCATGCCAGGAGTCCTCCCTCCCTCTCCTTCTCGTCTCTCTTTTCCTTCCTTATTTTTGTAACCAACTACATTTGATCAGGTCACTTTCCCTGAAATACTCTTGGGGTAACATGTTTGACAAGGGTAGCTTACTCTTGGCCATTGATGAGTATGACTCCCCTACTCCCAACAACTCTTAACCACCTATGCTATTTATGGAGGGATGGGCCTTATGAGGTGATCTCTACTCCATAATGGAAGTTTGATGGAGCCATGGATTTTGTATTTGAGAGCAGTTTTAGGTTCATAGCAAAGCTGAGAAGGAGGATGAGAATGCTGCCATATACTTCACGTCCCTCCCTGATGGCCTCTAATATCATCATTCATCAGCATGGCACTGCTAAGCTACAGAGACATTCTGTTGCTACCCATAGCCCATGGTGTGCCCGGGGAGTGCGTTTGGTAAGTGAGCATCCCGAGGCCCATGACAAGTGTATAAGGACAGGCACCTGCCATTGTCTTGCTGGGGAGTGTTCCTATTGCCCTTAATGTCCTCATTCCTGTTCTACTCCTGCCCTGCAGCTCCCACTTTCTCGACCACCGAGCCTCACTGTTTGTTCTAGAAAGTGGTATTGGACTCCCAGAAGACAGGGTGCATGTCCAGTGCTTCCGTGCCCTTCATGGCTGCCCTCCTACTTTACAATTTCTCATCTCCAAATCTCTTTCAGCTTTGTTTACAAGGAAGGAGATGTGGAAGCATGGTTTGGTGCCCTCTCTTCCTGCATAACCTACGGAGAGCTGCAGAATGATGGTGGTGGGCCACCCAGCTCAAGAGAGAACTTGGTAATCAGTGATGGTCCCCTGCTGCAGACTGGAGGCATGCCTGAAGCCTACCTCTTCTTGGAATCATCTTCTATCACCTCAGAGGATTCCAGAGTGGCCCTTCTACCTCTCGCTCAGCTTTTGCACTTCCTGGCTTCGGTGTCATCAACCATCATTGGTGTCCAATCAGAGCACACCGTGAGCTCTGCTATGGATGCCTCTGGTCCCACTCAGGTGGAACAACCAGGCCCCCACTGCACACCCAGTAAGGTCAGACAGCTAGGGAAAGACAGAAACCAAGTTGAAGGGAGTTTTTTAGTTTTCAAGTTAACCTTAGCTTCATAAGAGTGGCAACAGTCTCTCTGTCTCTGTCTCTCTGTCTCTGTCTCTCTCTCTCTCACACACACACACACACACACACACAGAGAGAGAGAGAGAGAGAGAGAGAGAGAGAGAGAGAGAGAGAGAGAGAGAGAGAGAAAGGTCCACAGAAGGGACCTGCCCTCTGGTTTCTAATGTACTTTTTATGAACTCCTATGAGCCAGTTAGTCAGAGCCTTCCTTTCTTGTGGAGGAGAAGAAAGATGGGATCAGTTTTATTGAACCTCTGAGCTTTCATGATGGTCTCTTCTACTCTGGGCTTCTTGCTGGGGTCCTGACTCTAAGAGTTTTCATGAGTGACAGTTCCATGCAGACTGTTAGGGGGCAATGGCCGCAGGATGAAAGAGTTGATAATCTTTTTAGATATCTCCATAGTATCCCCCTTCCTCACTCTGTATGGCTGTCATTGAGGTGGAATATTTCCCCACAGTCTTCCTGACAGAGAGCTAAAAACCTCAGATGTTGAAATTCCTACCTGGTAGACAGTTCCAGTATCTCATGGGCTTCCCCTGCCCTTGTCATTAAGGTCCTTCTGGGGGCAGTAGACAAGCTTGAATGTAACCATGGCTACGCATCTGGATGTGGCCATCCTGTGTCCTCCCCCTGCCACTAATAAGCAGCATTCAAGGGTAGAAGCTGAAGGGTTTATTGTCTACACTTGTGCTGCTCTGGGACTGAGAAGTTGGAGTTGGGGCAGGACCCTATACACAGGGTTATAGGTCCCAT
Source organism: Microtus obscurus (assembly GCA_963919715.1). Taxonomy (NCBI): domain Eukaryota; kingdom Metazoa; phylum Chordata; class Mammalia; order Rodentia; family Cricetidae; genus Microtus; species Microtus obscurus. Next base: position 49,989,295 of record CAWTZC010002525.1, read on the forward strand.
TGAGGTTGAAGGAAGAAGGCACCAGGTAGGCTCTCTCCTCATGGATGCAGGGTCTGATGTAGCTGTAGCTGTTATACCTGGGTGTCTCTAGGAGCCATGGAAGAAGTCAAAGGGTCGGAGCACGAAGCCTGCAGAGTTCTCAGATGTGGTCAAGTTGACCTTAGAATGGGCTATGTTGTGGAAGCCCACTGTAACCCAGGCCACCAAATCCTATTGGAAAGACAAAGGTTTTAATGAACAGGGCAGTGAAGAGTGCTGGCCACCCGAGGTTTCTCCATCTTGGGCTGTGTTTAGGTGTGCCTGCCCACACCCTGAGATGTCCTCAGTCCCACTGAATAAAGCACACCCATCTTCCATGACCCCTGAACTCGTGTACCAGCCATTAAGCACACCTCCTGGGACCAGTGACAGGTCTAGGGAGTGGCTGGCGACAGGTCTGAGGTGGGCAGAGGATACTGGGGCATTACCTTATCTTCAATGTTCGCATTGTTCCGGATGAAGTTCTTGAAGGCTACCGGGGGATTCCAGGGGTTATATTGGTTGTAGATGCTGCTACTGCACCTCTCAGAATCCCGGTATTTGGTCACAGCCAACGGGTACCTACAAGTTGAGAAGAAGGTATCTCTGGGCACTGGGGTTGCATCTGGTCTCTTCCCAGGGAGCATCCCCAGTGTTGGGGATGGAGAATGTGGTCCTTCTCTGTAATGAGTGTTTATACCCTAGAGGGCTGGAAAACTGCCCATTGCCATCTCAGGGCCAGGATATTTGCAAGCACTTCCAGGAACTAGCTCTTGTAGACCAGGCTGGCCTCAAACTCCCAGAGATCCTCCTGCCTCTGCCTCCTGGGTCCTGGGATTAAAGGTGTGCGCCACCACCACCTGGCAAGCACTTGCACGCTTTCCTTGCGTGCACATCCAGATGCAAACACAGACAGGAGCCTTTCAGGACAGACGGCCCAGACAGAACATACAATCATTGTGGGCAGCCCATGGCCATGTTCCCCAAACTCACTTGATTTTCTCACCTGGCCCAAGAGAGACCTGGTTTCTTCTGCCAGCCTGGCAGCTCCACTCGATGGACTTTGGAGTAGATCTGCAGGTCGTAGCTGTTCCTGTGGCCATGATGGCTCCTATGGAGGTTGCTGAAGAGCAGGTAATTGGGAAGTGGTTTTCCGAAGAGGAAGGCTGCCTGATATCCCCGGGAGTAATTAGTTTGCTTTACGGTGTCTCGGGTTACAAGGTGTCTCAGGCCTTTGGTGATGTTTTTCCCTACGATCTGCAGTGACTGGAAGCTGTTCTTGATGCCTGGAGGCCGGAGGGGAGAAACGGTGAGAACGGTTGTTGAAAGAGACACTGCCTCCCTCTACTCTACGGTCTCCACCTAGACAATACCCATAGACAACTGCCAGAAAGAAAGTATGCTAGGGGCAGGCCCTGGGCTAGCAGTATGGGCTACCAGACCAAGCAAAACAGAAACCAGAGGAGCTAGAGAATGGCTTGTGGTCATTCCTGGCAACCGTGGCAGTTCCATTGTGGGCCCACCCTTCTCTGGAGAGCTTGCTCCAGCCTGTCTGCTGTGATTTTAGCTATGTAGAACAGGAGGCCCATGCCTGTTTCTGAGGCTTGAGGACTGTGTGTGTACTCCTGACCAGAGGGCCCTGTGGGAATGAGCGTGTGGAAGTTACCTATCTGGTTCTAGTAGCCTTGTTCCATTACGGGATATGAGTCAAACATCACATCTCTGCCATTCTTCTAGGGTGACATTGATAAGAAACAAACTGAGCACCCCCAGACGGTACTAGAACCCATCTCAAAGAGCTAGGCAGAGACTTCACTAAACCTCCATGGAACTCCCCCTCCCTTCCCCATGCACCATTCCACTCAGTCCCGATAAGAACAGATCCACACTCGGCAATCAAAGTAACCCTAGGGTACCATTCACTGCTGCCAGTGTCCAGGAATGTGTATTTCTCTTTGAGTGGAAGGTGGTTGAAGCAGTCTCCTGATATTATGCCAAAAAGCCTTAGCCCAACCTATAGAGTGAAGTTATATGTGGGTAGTATTTGAGTGTTTGAGTTGGTGTGGTCCCAGGTCCTACCTGCTACATCCAGGTCAATGCGGTAATGTACAAGGTGAGTGTGGATGTTGCTGAATCGGTGGGTGCGTGGTTGAGAGAAGTAGTTCATTTCCTTGGGCTGGTAGAAGGTAGATTGGACCAAGCCAGAGGCTTCCATCTTTGTTTCCATTGCCCCATCAGGGTAGAAAATGAAGTCCCAAGTATAATCATAGTGGTGGACTGTTGAGGTTGTCCGCAGCACCAGTCTGCGTTCCTTCATCCTGGCACTGGATTCGGAGTTAAAGTCGGAGTCAAAGTGACGTGTAATTGGTATTCCTGCTGGTATCTCAAAGAGACAGAGAGCTTGCGGATAGGAGACAGGCTTGTCTGTGTCATAGTGGTGGATGACTTCCAGGAAGGTCGCTGTGTCTGGACAATCAACGCCCTGGACTAACTGGTGAGTGACTCTGTCTGGGCCCCAGCCCACATCCATGTACTTGGGCTGAATGCCTGCAGGTATATGTCCTCCCAACTGTGCCACAGCCTCTTGTACACTGACTTCATATGCAATGCGCACACCCCGGAAGTGCACATTCAGGATCTGAATGCCAGAAGAGGGTCGTAGACGGAAGGAGAAGACCCAGTCTCTGTAGTACACTGTGTTGTTCTCTATGTTATAGGGAGGAAGGTGTTGCTCAGCCACGTTGATGGGGGAGAGTTGGGGCTGCTCTGTGTCCTTGGCCAGTGGCTCCACAATGACCACAGTAGCCACTTCTCCATTCTCATATTTCTGAGCCAGTTCCTCTGGACTGTTGTAGAGCTTACCGTTATACCAGACCCGCTCCACTCTCCAGTTTTGGGCATCTGTGCTCCCGTGATCCAGAAGGATCTGCAGGCCTGTGGGCTTCAGGAAGTGGCCTGCCATATAGCGTTGCAAGATAAACCAGCTACTGCGCTGGCCAGGTTTTATGCCCTGGGGGGCCACATATGTGAAAGTCAGACAATTCTGATCACAGTCCTTTAGCGAGTAGTTTGTGATGTCAATGAAGAATTGATCCAGGGGCTCAGTGGCCTTCTTCAGGGTCTGGTGGATAAGGCGGTACTCTGCTTTGGAGATAGGTCTGGATGCCCAGGATGGATGGTGCTCGGGTAAGGGAGCTATTCCTCGCATGTAGATGGGCAATGGCAGGGGCCCAACAGCAAACTCAGTGACATTAGGGTGCTCCTGGGCACCGAAGAAGATGACCACACGGGCTTCCCTCACAGGACTCCTTTTTCCTCTGTCCAGAAAATCCAGCACATCCTTCTTTCTGGGCAGTAGCATCTCCATGAGGTACACCGAGTTCTTGGCCAAAGTGGGTATTTCAGACGGCTGCAGCTCCAGCTCCTTCCTGTCCATCAGAAACTTGTGCACCATCTTCATCTCAAAAGGGGTCAGGTCCATGAAGACCTGGAGCTTGCCCTTCAAGCTCCACCTGGGGCTCTCTGCCATGGCCACCTGTAGCAGCCAGACGGCAGCCACCCAGGCCAGTGCCAGGTTCCTGTGTGCCATCTTCATGGCTCTGGAAGACAGCATAGGAGGGCAGATTTAAATATCTCCCGCTCCAAGCTTGCTCCTCACAGTGCCTAGCCCTTCAGTCTCGTCCTTTCCTACTGACCCGACTTCTTCCCTCTCCCCAGCTGCACTCAGCTGACGTCTCTGGGTCGTGGCTCACAGATCTCAGTGCTGTGCTGGTCCAGGTGTGTGCATCTTCCTCCCTCCTCTGAAAATCTCTTATAGTCTTCCTTATCTTGAGAAACTCCTGTTTTCCATTCTCGGTGTTATCTCAGTGGGGGAACATTCATCAGCTGTGAGGACCGTGAGTCACGGCAGCACAGGGTTTAGCCCTCATGGGCTACAAGGCGCTCGTGTCTCCTGGGGCAGAGAGCTGTACTGACAGCAAAACTACCTTTTTGAGAGAGATATTTTGAAATTTAGTGTAGATGTTCAAATGCAGGCCCTGGGCTCAAGCTGTCTGGGTTCAAGTCCTGAGAAGTCACAACACTGAGGACTATCCGTGTGACCTTGAGCATGTTTGGACTCTCTGGGCCCCCCATTGTCTCACTGTGAAATAGAAATGACAGCAGCAGCATGCAGGTCCCTAAGGCTGTGGAGCCAAGCAAGCTGAGGCTGACAGTAATGTAAAAATGTTTAGGACAATCCCAGGCTTCCAGGAACACAGGATTACTGGTTTTGCTTCTCTTTTAGGTGAACCCCGATGGGGACTAGAGAGCCAGCTCTGTGGTTAAGAACACTGGCTGCTCATTCAGAAAACCCATGTTTGATTTTTAGAACCTATATGGTCAGCTCACAACTATTTGTAACCCCAGATCCAGGGGATCCAATACCCTTCTGGCCTCTGTGGTCACCAAGCATGCGTGTGGTGCACAAACACAAATGTAGACAAATATACTCACAGACATAAAATAACAATTACACAATTTTAAAGTGAACTCCAATGATACAGTTTGAAACTGGAGTTTCTGGGCAGTTACTGTCTAGACCAAGCCTGGGTGCGAAAGAAGGCTGGGGAAGAGTCCTGCATGGTACTCAAGTCAGGGTCTCCTTTCTGTAAGTTTTTGGGAGTACCCTGTCAGCCCATCTCAGATAGTGAATCAGGATACCCCTCTCCCTTACCATTTGGTGGAAGGCACGGTTGGATTTTCCACCTTCTAATTCTCTGTCCAAACTGCAGCACAACACTCTGTACTCACGGAAGTTGGGTTTGCTTGCAGCGCTGGAAGAACTGGATGGCTGTTGCTCTGTCCTGGCCTGTACCTGGCGGTGGAGCTGTCTGACAGGCCTTTCTGTATAGAGTCACAGGCAGACCTCTTCCCTTGCACATGTGCTACAAGTTGTCACTGTCACAAGCTCTGAGTTCTCCAGATCCTAACCTGACGCTAATGCTGCGGGTCCCTGGAGGAAGCCCTTTCCAGGTAGCGTTTCATGGCAGATGATCTGCCTCGCACCTGCCACTGTCGCCAGAAGGCTTCATGTGACTGTGGAGTGCACTCAAGTGTCCCATTGACTTTCCAGCTGCACTCTTTATAGGTGACAACTGCTGAGTGACAGGGATACTCCCATTACCACATCGAAACCAGTATGTGTGCCTTTGAGAAGCCTTCTGTCACTTGCTCTGGGTTTTCACACTTGCTGGTCTCCTGCTCTAAGGCATGTCTTTTTGGCCACACCCCTTCCATGCCAGACACACATAGACCTTCTGCTCCTAGTCAAATGGTAAAACTGAGCCCCACCTGCATGCTCAGTGGGATCAGACAGCCTGGTGGCAGAGAAGAAAGTGAGGGGAGGCTTTTAGTCCCAATGCTACCATCAGTCACACACACACACACAGGCACACACACACACACACACACATGCACACACACAGGCACACACACACACACACACACACAGGCACACACACACACACACACACACCCCTCTGCAGGAGATGCTTGTGAAGATACTTGCCCTCTCATTTCTAGCCCATTTAGCTCTCCTGGAATGCTTGTCTAAACCAATCAGAGCTTTCCTTGTGGAGGAAGAATCCTTGGATTAGTTTTGTTGAACCTCTGGACTTGGCTGCCTCTCAGCTCTCATGACCGCTTCTTCTGCTCCTGGTTCTTTGTTAGGCATCCTGGATTTAAGTGTTGCCAAGAGCGACAGCTCTGCTTGGCCTAGGAGTCATAGTGTTGGAACCCAAGAAATGGGTTCCTCATCTGTTTGCTTTTCTATTTTTCTCTGTCTGCAGGCCTGGCTTAGGAAAGTCCACACATACCTTGTTAACCTCCCTTTTTCTTTTTGTTAGTTTGTTGAGAACGTCTACAGTGCATTTTGACTGTGCTCATCCCTTCCCCATTACCCCCCAGATCCATATCCTCTTTCCTACCCACCCAGATTTGTGTCCTGTCTGTCTTTCCCCATAAAGTCCAATCTCCGCTGCCCATATACTCATGGGTGACTGCCCACTACTGTGTGGGGTGACCTACCAGTGGCGATACTCTTTAAAGAAATTGACTCTCTCTTTCCTAGATGTGATCAGTTGCCAATAGCTCCTCAGTTAGGGGTAGGACTTGAGGCCACTGCCACCCCAGTGCTGGGATTTGGTATGGCTTGAGATTTCCTGGACCCTTTGTACACTGTAACGATCACTGTGAGCTCCTATGTGCAGCTGACTCATTCTGTCTGGAGAACATTTTTCCCTCATTCGCTGCCTCTGGCTCTTACCCTATTGCCCTCCTGCTCTGCAATGATCTCTTAGCCTTGAGGGAAGGAGATGCAGTCTTATGCCACAGGATGCAACCTAGACCTGGTATCCTTGTTGGTGCAATAGCCTGTGACTAGATGCGTCATTGGCCCTAGGGGAGAGCCTGTTGCCATCATTTACTAAGTAGACATGTATTAAACTGACTCCCAGTGACTTACTTTTATGTACACCAATTAACATGCTCCTCAGAGAAGCTTCTGCAAATGCCGTAGACAGTGATTAACAGAGACCCATGACTGACCAAGGTGCAGAGGGTAAGCCTGAGGAATGCTCCACCTGATTAGTTCGTGTTGCTCTAAACAATTTCCACAACCTTGGGGTAACCTCTCTTCAGCTCTAAAGCTCCTTTAACTTTTTTTTTTGATCTTTCTTTTTTGTATGTGTGTGGGTATATATATAGGTATGGTTTCTTGTGTGTGTGAGTGTGTGTGTGCATACGCATGTGTGTGCAGATGCATGTGTGAATGTTGTGTGTGGAGGTTGGAGGTGAACACCGCTGTTCTTCACCTTATTGTTTTGCGGTAAAGTCTCTCACTGAACTGGAACTCACGGAGCTCTTCTGTTTGGTAGGTTGGTCAGGGAGCTGCAGGGATCTGGTTGTCTCTACACTCTGACTCCAGGGCTGGGGTTACACACGTGTTCTGCTGTGGCTGATTAACCTGGGTGCTGGGGATCTGAACTCAAGTCCTCACGCTTGCAGAACGAGCAGGTTCCTGACTGAGCCATCGTCCCAGCAGCAGCTTTGGAGTTCTAGGCGTGTGCTTCTGAGGCAGCCACGAAGGAAAAGTCTGCTTCGTGTTCTTTTTAGCCTCTGGAGGCATGCACACGCCCTTCATCTTCCATCCTTGTAAAGCTGGACCTTTAGTCTCCCCGTTCTTAGCTAAGAAGTAGCACGTTACCCATGTTGTGGTCGTTTGCTTCTCCTAAACACACCCTGCGGGATCTTCCTACAGTCTGCTGGTTGTCCTCGCTCATTCTTTCCCCATCTGACCCTGCAGTGTGGCTGTGTCCTACGTCATGGAAATATCTTCCTTAGTGAGGGAGCGCTGTTATCTCCAGAGTTCTGTTGTTATAGACAGAATGGTAGCGAATCAGCACACATGTGTATTTTTCTGGTGTTTGAAGAGGGATCATGGGGATAAGCCTTGGATGCTAATACAATGGACACAGGGTGAAGGTATTGGAAAAGTTTTTAGATTTCGCCATAGTAACTTCCTCGTACATGCCAATCACTGTCTGAAGTAGGGTAGTTAACCTGTGGCCTCCCTGAGAAGGAACATTCCATCTTATACAGAAATTCAGCATCCCGATGGGCTTCATCTACCCTGATCATGGAAGTCTTTTGTGGGGGTGCAGTAGACAACACAAGTGGAACCTGTGGCCATCCATCTCTGGGTGTGGCACTATGCCCACCCCAGCTCTAGGAAGCTGCATACAGTGCTTGATGGTAAAGGGCTGTTTATCTGTCCTTGTGGCTCTGGGGCTGTTAGGAAGTATCTGGGGTGGACTCTTCCCACAGGACTTCAGGATTCATTGTGCTGGAAAGAAGGAGGCATAAGGCAGGCTCTGTCTTCAGGAATCCTGTGCCTGTCAGTTCTTGTCACTGTATATGGGACACAGGATTCCTTGTCTTTGGGGGTCATGGACAAGTTCTATGGAAAACTTGAAGGCCAGAGCAAGAAGCCTACAGAGCTTCTGGATGTGGGCAGAGAGGACTGTGCAGGTCTGGTTTGACTGTTCCCACATTATTGGAAAGTGGAGTGAGGATTGAGGAAAGAAATAGACAAAAGACAGAAGAGAGAGTGGGGGGGGCGGCTTCCAGGGAATACTATAACAGAAGCCCTGAGTTTATCACTCATGGTCCTTATCTAACCCAATCAAAAGGAAGGACACAAGACCTCCAAAGAACAAGCAAGCTTAACTACCTCCTTACCTCTCAAAACACCAGATAACCATGCCCTAAGTCAAGCATCCTTTTGTCTGGCTTTTGAGTAGCAAGATGTCCAGTAACCACACCTTTGGTCAAATATCCTGTTGTTTGTCATTGAGGAGCAAGAATAGTTTTGAACTCTCTGACCTTCAGCCAAGATGGAATGGATTCAAAACTGTGGATTCCTACAGGACTGGAGTAGTGATTCATTGTCAGTGCTCTTGTTCTTCTGAAGGAAGACCTCGGGACCATGGGGGAATCTCAGTTCCATAGTGCTGAGTCACTGCCAGGGGTGACCTGCTGGCTGGTCACCAGGTGTCTGAGCATGCTAGTGGCTATCTCTGGACAGTGGATATGCAGGGTTAACTTGGCAGTGACACTGACCAGTCCCCAGACTGTGTCCATGTGTGTGATTTGCATGTCTATAGGTGTGTCCCCTCCATACAGTACCACAAAGCTCTTGTAACATTGACCTCATAGGAAGCTTGCTCACCCTCAAAGTGCGTGCTCAGTAGACGCAGCCTAGAAGGGAACCATAAGCAGGAGAAGCTCCAGCCTCTCTGAGCATTATTTTGCCCCCTAAGCTGTCACATGGAAAGTGGGAATGGAGAGCCACTTGGTGGTCACAGGAAAATCCCACAGGGCACACAAGAGGAGAATGATGGCTCCTTCTGCTTTCAGGCAGCGGGTCCTGGAGAATCATCGTGTTCATTTATTCCTTCTTATATCTCCAAGTCGGTTCTTCTGTGTTATGTCAGAGCTGCTTCAGTCTCCAGACTTTAGACCCTTGTGATCCCAGACCAGGATCTCCAGACCTGTGAGATGCAGGAAGCCTACATGTTACAAGATAAACCAAATGCAAAACTGGCTAGATTCCAGGCCAGGGGCAGCCATGTTGGTGAAGATTAGACATAGTTAGGCATGGAAGTAAGAAGCTGGAAGTGTTGAGGGAAAAATAATTCAGGAGCTTGGTGGCCTTCTTTCATGAGTCATAGAGGAAGCCACACTCTCTGCTAGAGATGGGTCTGAAAAGGTGTGCATGGGATTTAGCTTATATGGAGCCAGTCTCACAACATGTCGGCCCTGCCAGCCAGGAGCCCCGAGTCAGGTCCTGAGATTACTCTGCCACGGCCATGTATAGTGCCCTGTCCAGTGACAAGTTCTTCTGCAGCAGCCCATCCTCCCTGGAAAGCAGCAGAGGAGAGCACCTAAGCATGTCCCCCTCCAAGCTCTCACATCTCAGAGTGCCTTGTTCCCAGGCATCAGGCACTGCCGGGAGCTTCCTCAGCTCGCTTCAGCTAAGACACAGCTTGCGTCCTAGGTCTTCACTCATGCTTCCCAACCCTGCCCTGGTTCCTATGTGGGTACTCTCTAATGGTCTCCTCACAACCCTCCTATAATCTCTCTCACTTAAAACCATTGCTATATTTTGACCTTTATTCAAGGTTATCTCAGTAGGGGAACATCTCAGTCGGACCTGCTATGAGTCACAACAGCTCAAGGCTTGGTCCTCCAGGGCTCCAGCTGCCTACATCCTATTGAGGAGAGGGCTATCCTGACAGTGAAACCAACTCTTGTGCAACAAAATGATTTTTAGATGGCTGCATTTAAAAATTTACTCTGTATGTTCACAATGCTGACTCTGGGTTTGAGTTCTGCCTGGGCTTGATTTCCAATAAATGACAATGTCACTATGGTCATGTTGCTCAAACTCTTCACTGTCTCAACTGTGGAACCAAAATGCCAGAAATAGCCCTCCAAAACCCCCAAAAAACCAAACCATGACCTCCTAAGTGTCCTAAGAAAAACAACCCAACAGTAAGTACAAAGCACACCGGACGTCAGCCTTCCAGGAAGATAGGGAGTCTTTGTCAGGCTTCTCTGTAAAGAACACCCCAATGGGAACACACGGACCTCAGCACATCACAGGTTCTGAGTTCTACGTATTGACAGGACGGAGTCTAGGCTGTGAAGCAAGGAAGGGAGAACACGGCCCTGCCCAGCCGTCTCTGGGCCCCCAAGTGGAGTACTGGAAAGTGGGGGTTAGTTTTTTTTTCTTTTTTTTTCTTTTTTTTTGGGGGGGGGGTTAGTTTTTTGACCCGAGGGAGCACCCCTGTCAGGTCATTCCAGACCATGAGCCAGGCCAATGTCCTGCTTCCTAAGTGTTCGAGGGAAGAGATGGTCTGAGTCTTCATGTAGGCAGGATTGTCAGGAGAGCTTGGTTACTGTCGTTCTACCCACCCTTGGACCTGGGCATGGGCTGTCTGCCAAGCTCAGCTGTGTGCAGAGCTCTTGGGAGATCTCAGCTCTTGCACACCTGTTAGATACTGTCATTGTTATTGGCCTTGTTTAATCTAGAGCCCAACCTGACTGCAATGCTGCTGGGTCCCCCTGGGAAGCTCCCCTCAACTGCATCTCTTTATCAAGGACCTGTCTCGTTCCTGTCACAAGCACACAGTCAGCCTTGGAAATGTAGAAGAATGTATGCATGCACACATACACAGAAAAGTGTCACAGCAACTGCTTGCCCCCAGGTCTTTAACTGGCCTTCCTCTGAGATCAGGTGCATTGCTGATCTAAGAACTAGTTTTCTTTGTAATGGGGAGAAGATGGGGTTGGTCTAATGAATCCTTGGACTTGGCTGCTGTTGAGCTTCCATGATTGTCTCTTCTGCTTCTGGCTCCTCAGTGGTCTCAGCTCTGGAAATTTCCATGGTTCCATGGGTGACAACTTTGTGCAGTTTGGGGGTCACAGAGCTTCATGAAGGATCAGTGTGCAATTTGGGGGTCACAGAGCTGAAGAATCAGTGTGGAGTTTGGGGTCACAGAGTTGAAGGATCAGTGTGGAGTTTGGGGGTCACAGAGTTGAAGGATCAGTGTGGAGTTTGGGGGTCACAGAGCTGAAGAATCAGTGTGAAGTTTGGGGTCACAGAGCTGAAGAATCAGTGTGGAGTTTGGGGGTCACAGTGCTGAAGAATCAGTGTGGAGTTTGGGGGTCACAGTGCTGAAGAATCAGTGTGGAGTTTGGGGTCACAGTGCTGAAGAATCAGTGTGGAGTTTAGGGGTCACAGTGCTGAAGGATCAGTATGGAGTTTGGGGTCACAGTGCTGAAGAATCAGTGTGGAGTTTGGGGTCACAGTGCTGAAGGATCAGTGTGCAGTTGTCCATCTGTCTGCTTTGCTTTCTCCCTTGTCAGCAGACCTTAGCTGGAAATTTCTATACCCAGCTCAGAGTCCTCCAGCTGTTCTGTCCTGCTCCCACCCAACTGGGGAAACCTCTCTCTTCTGAAGTTCTTTAATAGTTCTCCTTGTTTTGTATGTCTCTTTCTTTACTTGTCTATGGAATATGTTGGGCATGCAATGTTTTGTGAATCCGCTAGTATTTAGGGTCCTCGTGTGTTCTGGTTAGTTTCTGTCAACCTGACACAAACTAGACATGTCTTGCTTCTATTAGATTAACTTGTGGGGCATCCTCTCTCTCTCCCTCCATGTCCTTCTCCCTCTTCCCCTTTACCTCCCTTCCTTCCTTTTTTTTTTTTTTTGACAGGACCTCACTGTGTAGCTTTCGCTGGCCTACACTTCACGATGTAGACCAGACTGCCCTGGAATGCATTGAGATCCCCATCTCTGCTTTCTAAGATTTCTAAGATTGCTAGGATTAAAGGTGTGTGCCACTCACTAGTCCTGGCACAGGGCATTTTCATGGTTGCTAACTGACGGAAGAAGGCCTTGCCTCTGTAGGCAGAGCAGTCCCTGGGCAGGTGGTTATGGAGTGTATATGAAGGTGGAGTTGGGTGAAGAACAGAAAGGGAGAGCCAGGAAAGAGATACCTAAAAGAGGGAGCCATTCTGGGGTCAGTGAGAAACCAGGCACTAGGGAAATTCCCAGGAAACCACAAGGATGACCGCAGCTAAGAATCTAAGCTATAGTGGAGAAGGTACCTAAAATGCCCTTCCCCTGTAATCAGATTGATGACTACCTTAACTGCCATTAAAGAACCTTCATTTAGTGATGGAAGCAGATGCAGAGATCCACAGCTAAGCACTGGGCTGAACTCCTGAGTCTAGCCATAGAGAGGGAGGAGCAATATTATGAACAAAAGGGCCAAGACCGTGATGGGGAAACCCACAGAAACAGCTGACCTGAGCTAGTGGGAGCTCACTGACTCTGGACTGACAGCTGGGGAACCTAGATAGGACTGAACTAGGCCTTTTGAATGTGGGTGACAGTTGTGTGACTTGGGCAGTTTGTGGGGCTACTAGCAGTGGAACTAGTGTTTATCCCTAGTGAATGAACTGGCTCTTTGGAGCCTATTCCCTATGGAGGGATTCCTTATTCAGCCTAGAGAAAGCAGGGAGGGCCTTGGCCCTGCCTCAAGGGATGTGACAGGCTTTGTGGACTCCCCATGGGAGGCCTCACCTTCTCTGAGGAGTGGATGGGTGATGGGGTGAGAAGAAGTTGGGGGGAGGGGGAGGGGAAGTGGAGGGAGAAGGCACTGGGATTGGTATATAAAATAAGATTGTTTTAAAAATGAGAAACAAAGAAAGCTAGCTGAACGTGAGCCTGGAAGTGAGGCAATAGTCGGCGTTTCTCTGTGGTCTCTGCTCCAGATCCCTGCTTGAGCTCTGTCCTGACTTTCCTCAGTGGTGGACCTGGAAGTGTAATCCAGATAAACCCTTTCGTCTCAAATCTCTTTAGTCAGTGGCGTTTGTCAGAGCAACAGAGGATCTAGGTAAGACACCGTGCAGCACGAACATGTGCGTGCATGTGTGAAGGGCAAAGGTCTCAACTGTGTTTCTCACTCAGCTCTTCTCCATCAATTCGGTGACACGGCCTCTCACCGAACCTGGTGGCCGCTGCTTCAGTTAGACTTACTGACCAGTGAGCTCCAGAAATCTGTCTGTCTTGACAGCATTGAAGTGACACTATGCCCAGTTTTACAGGGCTTTCAAGGATCTGAACTCAGGACCTTATGTTCAGTTATGCAAGTGCTTTGCTAACTGAGCCATTATCCCAACACCAGCTCTGGAGCTCCTCAGGGCTGTGTTCCTAGGGGAGGCACTGTGGGAAAATTGCCTTTTCCCATCGCATGGGGGGCACCTATATGCCTTCCAACTTCCATCCCCGGAAAGACAGATCTAAAGAGTCTTCTCTTGCTTCTTAGAAGCTGACACACTATCTAGGTTACCTGTACTGCTTTCTTTTGCTATTGACTAGGTCCCGCAGGCTTTCCCTACAGCCAGACCATCCCAGCTCCTGCCCTTATCATCACTAAGTGTGACAGTGCAGATGTCCCCTAGTTTATTGAGTTCTTCTTCCCACAGATGGAAAGTCTGTTGTCTCCAGGCGTTTGTTTTTATAGACAATACCTACACATAAACACATACTTATAAAGAGATCCTGGGAGTAGATCATAGATTCTGGATCAGTGGTCAGAGAATGAAGGTTTTGGCAAGTCTGTTAGATTTTCTCATAACAGTTCCTTGTGTATGCCCATTACTGACATGGGACAGTTCTGCTGAGAGCAGCTGAAAAAGTCATATGTTTATATCCAGTATCTTGTGAGGTGGGTTCCTTCCCCAGCAACGCTCCCCCACCCCCCGCCAGATGTGGAGCACTTTGGGGAGTCACCTAGGAAACACAAAAGTAGTCCTTAGCTGCCTTGATGAGCAGGTGACGCTATGCTCCCCATCAGCATTGTAAAGTGTCGGTCTGCCTCTCTGGGGCTTCATGCTACCCTCCAGAGGCCAATGCTGAAGCTGTCACACTGGGTGGTAAGTACTATTGTCACTGAAATGGGGAGACACCATACAGGTTATGTTCTCAGGGATCCAGTGCTGGACATGGCTGTGATCTTTATCCTAAGGCCACAGCATCAGATCTCTGGATGCCATGCATGGGACCTCTGAGATGAACTTAAATGGCTGGAGCAAGAAGCCCACAGAGTTCCAGGGGAAGCCTGGGGGACATTCTCAGAGTGGGGATTGTGTAAGGAGCCCACTGTCACCCAGGCCACTGAATCGTGTGGAAGAAACCCAGACTTCCATGCCATGGATAAGTTGGTGCTGAGTATCAGCCATCTGAGGGAACTCTGGGTATTTATAGATGTGCCTCCAACCTTCCTGGTAGGTCCTCATTCCATTTTATAGATTTAGGGAGAGCTATCTTGAACTCTAAACCTTCCCTCTTCACCCTATGCCGTACCACACTCTGGGGACCAGGGACTGATCCAGGAAGAGCCAAGGCCAGAAGCAGACAGGGCAGACTGCTTCAGTGCCTCTTCTCCAGTGTGTTCACTGTTCTGAAGGAACGACATTGGGGTTGGGATGCGTGTCTTGTTCCTTTATCTAGAAAATTCATCTTACCCTTCTTGTTGGGCAGCAGCACCTCAATGAGAAACACAGAGTTCTTAGCCAGTGTCAGTGACTCATGTGGCAGAAGCTCCGTTTCTTCCCACTCATCAGGAAGGTGTACACCGACCCCAACTTAAGAGCACTCATGGATCAGAATACCTGGGCTTTATCATCAGGGTCCCTATGGGACACTCTCCTGATGCTGTCATGGTGATCTCTCCTATTGTATCACTAAGATGGCAGCTGCCCAGCCCAGTCCCAGGCTCCTTCATGCCGACCCCATGGCTCTAGAGTGCAGCATAGGAGGAAGCAGAACTTGAGTACTTCCTGCTCCAATCTGGCCTTAGAGTAGCCATTTCTCACCTTTTACTATCACACGCATTTTGCCCTCTAAGCCAGAGCTGGAATCTCTGGGTTTCTACTCAGTTTAGCGCTGTTCAGACCCCGTGAGTATATCTGCCTGTTTCCTTCCTCATCTACAGACCTCTTGTGATATGTCTTATGTAGATAAAGTCTCATCATTTCCCATTTTCTTTGTGTTATCTCATTGGAAGAATGCCCATCAGCAGAACTACTGTGAGTCAAAGCAGCCCAAGGCTCGGTGCTAAAGGGATCAAAGGGCTTATGTCCTGGAGGAGCAAGCGGCTATGCTGACAACAAAACTACCTTCTAATATAAATTTTAGAGAACACATTTTAGAAGTTTAGTGTAGATGTTAAAAATACAGGCTCTAGGGTTAAACTGCCTGGGTTGAAGTCTTGGGAAATCACGTTACTAAGGTCAACCTGTGTGTTCTTGGCCACATTGTTTGAATTCTCTGGGCTTCCGTTGCATTAACAATGAAGTGGAAATGACAACAGCAGGAAGCACATTGCCTCAGTTAGGGTTTCTATTGCTGGGAAGAGGCACCATGACCACGGCAGCTCTTACAAATGAAAGCATTTAATTAGGGCTGACTTACAGTTTCAGAGGTTTAGTTCATTATTGCCATGACAGGAAGCATCGCAACATGCAGGCTGATATGGTGCTGGAGAAGGAGCTGAGAGTTCTACATCCAGATAGGCAGGCAGGAGGAAGAAAGCTGGCTTGAGTTTCTGAGACCTCAAAGCTCACCCCCTAGTGATATACCTCCTCCAACAAAGCCACATCTACTTCAACAAGGCCATACCTCCTAATAGTGCACTCCCTATGGCTCTATGGGAGCCCATTTTTATTCAAACCCACTACACACATCCTGAAGGTTGTGGAGATTAAAAAGCTCACACACAGTAAGCATAAAGTGTATGGGACAATGCTAGTTTCTAGGAATACAAGGAATGTTGGGTATATCTCTTTAAAGTGAACTTTGAAAATTTGGACTCCAGCTCATCAGACTTGTTGGACTCAGGCTGTCAAGCAAGAATGGAATACTCCTGCCCTGTGCAGCCTTCTCTGGCTTCCCCGTTGGGTACTCAAGTTCAGGTATCTGTGAAAGCTGTAGGAGTTAGATCATCCCAGGTAGACGAGTTGGAAAGATGCTCTCCTCTTTCAGTTTTAGGGGACGGGCATGACCAATATTTTCACAGCCTAACCCTATCCCAAGCCACCAGTACTGTGTGCAGGGTGGGTTTGCTTGCAATGCCGGCAGACCTTTGTGGCTGTCACTCTGTGCACCCTTATATTTTGGGGTAGGGATGTCTGCTGTGTGCAGGCTTCTTGAGAATCTTAATGCTTGTACATCTACTGGCTATTATCACTGTCACAGGCCCCGGTTTCTCCATGTCCTAACCAGCGGAAGCCCTTCTTCATGGATATTCTCTCAGGGGAGCTGCCTTGTGCCTGTCACTGATACAAGGAGGCTCTATCTGACTGTGAATTCCCACTCGGGGTCCCTCTGGGTCTCTAACTGCACCCTTCACTCATGTAGGTAGGGTGAAGTCTGGAGGCCAGGCTTACTCCTTGGGCCTGTAAGCAGGTAGAAGGGTTCTGAGAAGTCTTTGCTGTCACGGGTGATTAACTGCCTCTGCCTCTCCAGATGGCAATCCTCAAGGAGGAATCTATGGAAAATCCTCTTTTCCTGGTCAGATAGAGACAGAGAGGCTCAGAGTTTCGTGTTGCTGCAGTCCTCCACCAGCAGGGGCACTGCACTGGGGTACGTTTCAATTAAAACTGGCTGGCAAAGTATGAATTAGAAAAGGGCAAGCTACAAAGAAACAGGCCCACTGGTGCAATACTGTCTGCCACAAATATCATGGGAGGAGCCAATCACAAGTTGAAATTCATACCTGAAGCTATGATCAGGGCCAAGAATCTGTGATTAGCAGGTTGTAGGCCCTAGGGGAGAAATTACTACTATTGTTCTGCTAAATTGGCAAATATTAAACTGAATTATCATTCTGATAGATAGATAGATAGATAGATAGATAGATAGACAGACATATAGATAGACAGATATGTAGGTAGATAGATATGTAGGTAGATAGATGTGTAGGTAGATAGATGTGTAGGTAGAGAGATATGTAGATAGATGGATGGATGCTAGATATAAACAAATATACGCACGATGCAGTATAACATATAGTAAAGAGAACAAGAAAGGATTGGATTTAGGTAATAAACATAAGTAATGAAAGATGATATAGAGCTAATTGCTTTCTATTTCTAGCTCTGTCATGGACTTCTTATTTTTTGCAAGTGGACAGTGTATAAAATATATTTGATAGTAAAACTACAAAACCCAGTGTGAAGCTCCACAGCTTCTGCTCCGAATGGCTATCCTAGCAGATGCTCATTGAGTTGTATAGTCTTTGGGTCTGGTTAATTTTGGTGTGATATCTTTTTTTAAATTTTCAAAATAAATAATTTTATTATTTAAGTAGTGTTTATTTTAAATAATAAAGTTTAAAATAAACACACACACATTAAAGGAGTTATGTCACGCGGAGTGATAATGTTTGCCACAAGACTATCTAACAAAAACCTCAGTGCTAGGCCGAGAAAAATCTTCTTTTTAGTATCGATCAGTGGAATCCAAGAGATCCTCAAAGCAATATAAGTTTGAAGGTAAGGCTTTATTGTTGAAGACAGCACCCACTTTGGACACAGGACTTGGAGGAACTGAGCTAGAACTGGCCTGGAAGACTCACCTCTGAGGTCTAGCTTTCTCAGTATAGGAAGGTGCTATGCAAGCTGCCAAGGAAAAAAAGCAACCAATCATCCTACCCAACTGAGAAGCCTACCAACCACAACAATGACTGGCACGGCAAGCTATCCCTGGTGGTGCAATAGCGACACTTTTATCTCCGGGATAGTCAACGGATGTCTAATTAGACTTAAATCCCATTCACTAGGAGGCAATTCACACATGGTACTGTAAACCTAGCCAGCTACCATGGCCAGAGAGGTCATAGGCCCTAGAAGAAAACCCACTTCTTCACTTTCTTAAACCAATATGGTTTCTGTCTTCTAAACACTTATCCTTATACCCTCATTAAAGCTTCTTGAAATGAAAGGGTCCTATCCCAGAGATCCATAGCTGGTCTGTAGAGAGTAAGCGATTGTGGCTGCCCGACTCCAAATGGTACATCCACACTGTGGCTCCTATACCTGAGACTCAGGAAAATCCCCAAAGGATCAGAGGACCAGTAACGTCTGTTGTGAAATAAAGAAGAGGTCATGGATTTGAGAGAGGGTATAAGGCATGGCACCTGGGGGACTTGGAGGGGCAGGTGGAAGGGTAGACATAATGTAAATAAATTACTCATAAAAATTAAAAATTTCCTTCCACAATTTTATACATAGATAACATAACACACACTTTGCTAATAACGTCTTCATTATCCTCTTAACCTCCTGCCAAACTCCTTCCCGCTAGGTCCCCTCTTACTCTCTTGTCTTCATTCATTCATTCATTCATCAATCATTCCTTTTATAGCTCACTGAATTTTCTTGGGTTGAGAGGTATTTACTAGAGCAAGGGTAACTACCAGTGGTTACATCAGTGATGAATATGACTTAGCAACCACTGACTACCTAAAGCTCTTTAGTGGGATGTTGATGAAACCATAAATTTTCTTTTTTTAAGAACAATTTAGATTCATAGCAAACTTTAGGAGAAGGTAGAGTGCAGCCCCATATCTCCTGAGCACTCACAGGTCTCCTTGATGATCAGCACACTGGCATTGTCCATGTATGACAACTGTTGAGACGCACACACACACACACGTGCGCACACACACATACATACACACACATGCACGCACACGTACACACACACATGGGGTGGGGTGGGAGGGTGCATAGTTCACATGATCTGTTTATCTTTTGGTTTTTATCACCCTGTTCTCTCCCGAGTGCTCTAAAAATGCTTTTTAAAGTCAATTATAGCCTTCTTTCCTTCATAGTAAAGAGAAGGCTGAAATCTGTTTTATTAGCCCATTGGCCTTGGGCTTTTTATATTTTATAGACAAAACTACAACAAATCAGCATATGTGTTTAGAAAGAGATCATGAGGTAAACCCAGACACCAGACCAATGTCTAAAGGGTGAAGGTGTAATTTTATTAGATTTCCAAATAACAATTTCCTTGTGCATGCCCTTCATTGAAGTAAGACAATTTCCCGGAAGCCTTCTGATAGGAAGAGCCTCAAATGTTAAAAACAAAAACAAAAAGCCACAACCCATCTGCTAGAGAATTTCAGCATCCTTCCTTCGCATT
Organism: Microtus obscurus; assembly: GCA_963919715.1. Lineage (NCBI taxonomy): Eukaryota > Metazoa > Chordata > Mammalia > Rodentia > Cricetidae > Microtus > Microtus obscurus. The sequence continues at coordinate 50,008,634 of CAWTZC010002525.1, forward strand.
GGTCATGGAATTCACTGGCAGGTGCGATACTGAAACATGAATAGAGCCCACGGCCAGCCCTCCCCCTACTGCTAATAAGCAGCATACAGGTAGAAACGGAAGGATTTACTGCCCATCCCTTAGGGCTCTGGGGCTATTCTGCAGAGGCTGGGACCAGATCCTTCACACAGGCTTGTAGGTGCCATTGTAGCGGAAAGGAGGCGGCCTCAAGCAGTCTCTGTCCTCAGGAACCCAGCGCTGGACATGGTTGTGGCCGTCTTTGTTCCGGGGCCACACTATCACAGTGTCTCTAGATGCCAGGGACGGGTCTTCTGGGAAGAAGTTGAAGGGCCGGATCAAGAAGCCCACAGAGTTCCCAGGTGTGGCTGTGTTGGGGATGTCCTCGGAGTGGGGGATGTGCAGGAAGCCCACTGTCACCCAGGCCACCAAATCCTATGGGAGAGACAAAGGTTTCAGAGGGTAGGGCAGTGCTGAGTACCAGCCATCTGAGGGCAGTTTGTTTTGTGTCTTGAAAGATGCCTCTACAAACTTCCTGAGCTGTTCTCAGTCCCATCAGAGAGGCGGATGAATCTATCATGACCCTATCTTACCATGTACTAGAAAAATCACACTTCTCGGAACACAGGGCCTGAGGTGGGCAGGGGTGGGGATGGGGTCAGTACCTCCTCTTCAATGTTCTCATTGTTCTGAAGGAACTCCTCAAAGACCACAGGGGGATCCCAGGGGTCATTCTGGTTGTAGAGGCTGCTGCTGTAGCGCTCGGACTCCCGATACTTTGTCACAGCCAGGGGGTACCTGCAGAGACAAGAAGTCAGGTGACTCTGGGGACTAATGCTGCCTTTGAGCCCTTCCAGGGAATATTTTCAGGTTCAAAGACGGGCAAGTTGTTGCTTCTACAGAATGACTATCTATCTCCTGGGAGTCTTCAAGAATTTCCATCAGTACGCAAGGGTCAGGAGCCCTGTGAGCACCACCCTCACCCCTCCCTCCCCAAGAGCAAGAGAAGGCATGCCCACAAACACACAGACTCAGAGCCTGGAGGACAGAGGCACAATCAGGCACACATAGTCGCTGAAGGGAGCCCCTGGCTGTCCCTGGATCTTCTCACCTGGCCCAAGTGACAGCCCGCTCCTCCGGACAGCCTGGTGGCAGCACCTGCTCAGCCATAGAGTGGATCTGCAGGCGGTAGCTACGCCTGTGGTTCCAACAGTTCTTTTGAGGGCTGCTAAAGAGCAGGTACTTGGGCAGAGTCTGGCCAAAGCGGAATGAAGCCTGGCGCTCCCGGGAGTACTGGGTCTGCTCGAGTGTGGGTTGGACCACGGAGTGACTTGGGCTCCAGGGATTGGTGATGTTTTCCAGCTTTGTCTTCAGTGTCTGGAAGCTGTTCTTGGTGCCTGGGAGCATGAGAGGAGATAGAGGGTGAGACTCAAATATTGGAAGGGAAACCTCGCTGTTCATAAGATATCCACCCCAGACTACACCCAGAGCCAGCAGGAGAAGATGCAGAGCCAAGGGCAGGCAGGCATTGGTCCAGTGTGGGGCACCAAGGCGGTGGCAGTGACAAGGAAGATGAAGCCAGAGGAGTGAGAGGTCAGGTCACAGGCCAGTGATGGCATGAGGTGCATGCACAGGATATCCTTCAGAGCGTTTCCTGTGCTCTAAACCTTGGCGTGGGGCAGCCATGTTTGTATAGCACTGTCAGGATACCATGGGTCAGAGGTCAAGTGGGGCCAAACAGGTAGAAACTATTCACCTGGTCTCAGTGGCCTTGCTCTGCTCTCAAATCCGATATCAGGTGTCACATCCCTGCCACTCTTCTGTGGAGCCATCATTTATCCATGAAACCCACTGGGCAGTTCCAGATGGCCCTGGGCCCCATTTCAAAGCACTAGGCTTCGTAATCTGTAACCCGCCTGTACACTCACCCCTTCCTCAGTCCATGTATACCAACCCACTCAGCCCAAGGCAAGGACAGATGCACACCCCACATACAGGGTAAGCCTAGGATACCGTTCACTGTCTCCTTTGTCAGGAACCCATGCTGCTTTATATTGCTAGGAAGCAGACAGAAAGAATAACCCTAATGTGACCGAGAAGCTCAACCTATCCCCGTGGAGTGAGTCTGTCAGTGAGAAGCAGCCAAGAGATTGAGAGAGTCTGGTACTGAGTCCTACCTGCCACATCCAGGTCAACACGGTAGTGCACGAGGTGGGTGTGGATGTTGCCAAGCAGGTGGGTTTGTAAGCGAGTGCCATGGTGCAGCCCCTCAGGGGTGTAGAAGGTGGCATGGACATAGCCAGTGGCATGCATCTTGGTCTCTATTACACCGTTAGGGTAGAAGATGAAATCCCAGATATAATCATAATTGTAGACTGTTGATGTTGTCCGAAGCACCAGCGCATACCCCTTCAAACCCGCGTAGAAGTTGAAGCCCCCTTTAAAGTTTGAGTTAAAGTGGCGCCTAAGTGGCACCCCTGTGGGCATCTCAAAGAGGCAGAGAGCATGTGGATAACGGACAGGGCCATCGCTGTCGTAATAGTGGAAGGCGTCCAGGAAAGTAGCAGTCTCCGGACAGTCAATGCCAGCGGCCAACTCATGAGTGACACTGCCCAAGCCCCAGCCAACATCAATATATTTAGTCTGCATGCCTGCAGGTGTGTGTCCTCCATACAGGGCCACAGCCTCTTGCACACTGACCTCGTAGGCGATACGCTCACCCCCAAAGAGCACATTAAAGATCTGCAGCCCAGAAGAAGTTCTGAGCCGGTAAGAGAAGCTCCAGCCTCCATAGATCACAGTGTGGCCCTCCAGCTTGTACCGGGGGCCATTGGGCTGAACAATGTGGGGGCCAGAGACGTTGATGGGCATGGGAAACTCCCCTCGGCGCTTGTAGGAAGAGAAGAGAGGTGGCTGCTCTGTGCCCTCAGGCAGCGGGTCCCCCAGGACCACCGTGTCCACTTCTCCGTTTGCATATTTCTGAGCCAGTTCCTGTGGGCTGTTGTAAAACTTCCCATTATACCAGAGCTTCTCTACTCTCCAGTCCTGGTCATCTGTGCTCCCATGATCCACAAGGATCTCCAGACCCGTGGGGTGCAGGAAGTAACCTTCTACATAGCGCTGCACAATAAGCCAGCTTCTGCGCTGACCAGACTCCACACCACGGGGGGCCACATCAGTAAAAGTCAAGCACCGGGCATCACAGTCCAGGAATGAGAAGCCAGTGGTGTCGAGGAAAAACTGATGCAGAGGTGTGACAGCTCTCCTCAGCATGTGGAAGAGGAGGTTGTACTCTGCCGCCGAGATGGGTCTGGATGACCAGGACAGATGGTGCCCTGGCCTGGGGGATAGTTCTCGAATGTAGTGTGGCAATGGCAGGGGCCCCACAGCAAATTCAGTGATATTGGGGTGCTCCTGGGCACCGAAGAAGATGATGGCCCTGGCTTCCCGAACAGGGCTTTTTCCTCCTTTATCCAGAAAGTTCAGCACATGCTTCTTCTTGGGAAGTAGCAGCTCAATGAGAAACACTGAGTTCTTGGCCATAGTCACTTTCTTGGATGGCTGGAGCCCCAGCTCCGTCCTGTTCCTCAGGAAGCTGTGCACAGCCTTTATCTCTTGGGCGCTCAGGTCTGCAAACACCCCCACTTTGTCATGAGGAGTCCTCAGGGCAGGTTCTGTGCCTGCCATCTGTAGCACCAATAGGGCAGCTCCCCAGGCGAAGACACGGCTCATTTTTGTTAGCTTCATGGCTCTGGAACACAGCAGAAGGGAGGAGATGACTTGAGTACCCTTGCTATACGGAGCACCTCACAGCACCTTGTCCCTCAGCCCTGTCACTTCCCTACCCACTAGCTCCCTCCTGTCAATCAAACTGAAGGCAGAGATGGGGTCTCTGGGTCCCCACTCGCGGTTCCGAATGCGTTGCACGCATACGCTGATTTCTCCTCTCTTCTGTTACCTCTTAGAGTAGCACAGACTTTCTTGTCTACATACATCCCCGGAAGTTTATTTCGAAAGAGGAACATTTTCCTCAGCCAGGAACATGAGCCACAGCAACACAAGAACTGAACCTCAAACATCACAGACTTGGTGGAACAGATGGTTATACTCATTGCAAAACAACTGCCTTTTATGAAATTGTTCATGTGTGTATGTGTGTTTGTATCTGGGTAAGGCTGTGTGTGTGCATGTGCTATGTATTTAAGCATGTGTAGGGGAGAAGTCAACTTCAAGTGTCCTTTTTTTTGTAAGGCAAATTCCCTGACTTTTACCTGGAAATCACTCATTTCATGAGACTTCCTGTAGCGACATTTTATTTGTATTTTAATAACGAAAGCTTACCTGAAGATTAGAGAGTAAAACAGCCCTACTTATCAGCCATGCTTAACAGGCTGTGGTGGCACACACCTTCAATCCCAGTAGACACACTAGTTTACCATAGAAACCAGGTGGTGGTGGTGCACGACTTTAATCCCAGCACTAGAGATGAATATAAGACGGGAGGAGACAGGTTTGAGGCTCAGTCTCATTCTGAGGATTCCTGGAGGCAGGATCACCATTTGTGACTGAGGTATAGGTAAGATCCAGTGGCTGGATGTTTTGCTTTTCTAACCTTCAGGTTGAACCCCAACATCTGTCTCTGGGTTTTTATTAATCGTGCTACAGCTTGCCACCAAGCAAGCTTCAGAAATGTCCTGTCTCCGCCTCCCTGGCATTGGGATCACAAGCATGTAACATCACTCCCGGACTTTCAAGTGTTTTTTGGGGATCAAACTCAGGTTCCTGCCCTTGTAGGGCAAATCCTATCATCTGAGTCATCTCCCCAACAATAAAACCCCCTGTAGGGGCCACCTTTTGAAACTCAGTATAGATGTTCAAAGTGGGTTCAAGTCCTGGTAAATGACATCATCTTGACCATATTGCTTATGGTATCCACGGTCTCAACTGTGAACAGGAAATGACAACATCATCATGCTCCACTCTAGACTTGTCCAAAATATGCAAATCAGATGTGAAGTAATGAATTTGGAACAAAGCTGGTCTTGCGGGAACATCTGGAGTGCTAACTGAACACCTGGAGGGCTAGCTAACCTATTTCTTTAACTGACCCCTGATGATACAGTCTGCACACAGCACACTGTGGGTGGTAAGCTCTGCAGACTATGTGGGGGAGCATAGGGACAGCCAGGTCCACCTTCTCTGGCCCCTCATTGTAGAGAGGGGATAGAGATAGGACCTTCCTTTTCCTCTTCCTTTTTCTAACCCTGTCCCCAAGCCATCAGGAAGTATTTTGTATGTTCTCAGAGCAGAATCTCTGGGATGCTAGGATTCTTAAGTGTCTATCTCTCTGAACTCCCTTGTACCTGGAGCGAGGCTGTCTGTCAGGCCCTGCTGTGTTCAGAGTTCCCAGGAGGACCTCTGCCCCGGCACATATGTTGGCTTCTGTCATTGTCACGAGCTCTGATTTCCCAGATCCTAACCTGACCTCAATACTGCTGGGCCTCAGTAGAAACCCCTCCCAGTGACATTTCTCAACACAAGAGCTGCTTTATGTCTGTCACCGACAGCAGAAGGCTCAGGCCAAGCCTGGAGTCCTACTCAGACATTCCACTGGTCTTCTGACTGGACTCAATCCTAGACTTCAGTTTTGAGAGTGTTTTAGCATCATAGCTACCTTGGGCAGGAAGTGTAGAGCACTGTCCCATGTCCCCTGCCACTTCCCCCAGCCTCCTGTGCTATCAGCACCCACCAGCACATTCCATGTGTAACAACCGAGCCACAGGGACAATTGATTCATTAATACCCAGAGCAGATGGTACATCCAGAGGATCCTGACAGATGTAATGATGGGCACCCGCCACCATGGTGTCAGGCAAGAGTCTTACTGCACCCCCCACTTCCCAAATTCTCCAAGCTCTCCACATTCCTCCCTTTCTGCAGTCCACCTTCTACCAACCACTGATCTTCTACTGTCTCTCTGGAAGGTGGGGCTGGAATCCTAATGGAGGCATTGTGTGCTCCTAGTGTTTCCATGCCCTTTATGGCCAGTCACCCTCTTTACAATTTATCACCAATCTGTTTTTGCTTTAGCCAGTAAGAAGGAGATGCAGAAGACGTTTACAGTCCTCTCTTCTGAAGCCAAATGGGCAGTATGAGAGAGGCACCTGCTGCAGACTCATAGAGGCAAAGGAAAACTTGGCAGCCTTTGACCCTCCTAACTTCAAATGAGAGGACTGCCAGCCCCTTGCAAGCCACCCTCTTAAGGGCCCTCTTTTCTCACCCCAGAGTTGCCTGTAGTGGCCTTCTGTAGTCCATCCTGTGCTCTTGAACTTTCTAGATCTCCTCCCTCGGTGTCTTCCTGTCGCCCACCACTCACACTGTGCCTTGTCACCTTGCTCTTGCCCCTTCCCTGCTGACCTGTTTGGTGTCCCATCGGAATCCACCTGTGTGCTCGGCTCTGTCGCACCCCCTCTGCTCCGTCGCGCCCCAGCTCCCAGACTTTGTTCCTGGACACTGACCCGAGAAGCCTTCTTGAAGATATTGGACCCCGCCCCACAGGGAGGGACCAGATGAGGTATGGGTCAGCCCAGCTGGGGATCAATAGCTCATGGGTGCTGGAGTGATGCTGACTGAAGTACAAGTGTCCTTGGGCTGTTTCCCGGTGACTTCCTCTTTCCCAGTATCACTTTCGCAAGGATTGTCTTCAACTTTCTCTGTTGCAAGCTGTGTAATGTCTTAATTTGTTAGAGCAAAAGCTGTGGGGAAATTTACTAGCCAGTTCTTTCTTTCAGCTTTGTTATTTATTTACTTTATTTATTTATTTGTTATTATTTACTTTGATAATATATGTTTAGTATGTATACCCAAATTTTAAAATATACTTTAATTAAAACAGTTACATTGTGTTACTCCTTTTCATCTTTTCTTTTAAGAGGGTTTTTTTTATTAGGAGGTATCCTCCCTCCAACCCCTCTCATTCTCCCAGCTCTCAAATCCATACATAGTCTTTTTTTCTTTGATTGTTATTGTTACATATATGCCTATATATGTGTATATTTATGATTGATATTTATGTACAAATAAACAAACACAATCTGCTGAGTCCGATTTTATTGTTTATGTGTGTATGGTTTCAGGGCTGACTATTTTGTACTGGATAACCAATAAGGAGGGTTCACCCTTGGGAGAGGCTAGTTTTCCCTCTCCCAGTAATTATTAGTTGCCTATGGTTCTTTGTCTAGGGGTGGGGCCCTGTGAAAATCCCCCTTTCCACATCAGCATGTCTGATATTGCCATAGTTCCGGTCTTGTTTACACAGTCGTTTCTAGGACTGACTGCTTCACAGCAGGCTTCCTGGCTTTCTGGCTCTTAGAATATTTCTGCCCTCTCTTCCATGCTGTTCTTTGAGCTGTAGATGCAGGAGCTGTGATGTTGATTCACATGCTGGGGCTGGGCTCCCCATAGTCTATTGATCTATTGTGTCCAGTGTGGCTGCCTCTCATGGGTTCCATTTGCTGTAAAGAGAAGCTTCTGGCCAGATCCCAACCACACACGTTCTAGGACTTTGAGTGGAAATAGTTTTAACACCACAATAATGACAGACAGTGAAAATGAAAGTTTCTGTCTTTAGATTTGGGAATTCTTTGTGGGCTCAATAATTTCATAAAGAGTTCAGGAGGGCTGGACCAGAAGACAGTTCCAGGAACAACCTGACAGTGGAAAGGCTAGTCCCTGTACTTTATAGAGGAAAACAGCAACATGGGAAGATGCTTGCACAAGTTACAAGTAGAGGGAGGAGTAGCCTACATAAGGATGGGGCTGGACCCCTATCTCACAGCTCACTTGAGATGGATAAACAGCCTAAATATGAAGTTAGAAGCATGGAACTCTCAGAAGGAAACAGAGCCCAAATCTTCCTACTCTCTGGTTTGATATATAGCAAATAAGTAGGACCGCAGCAACACGCGCTTACACACTTCAAAGGCGCCAGGGGAGTGTTCATCAACCCTAAGAGAATGCCATCTACAAAGGACTTGGTACTCAATAAGAGAAGGACAAACAGTTCAACAGTTTGAAATGGACAAACAGGGCTGGAGAGACAGCTCGGTGGTTGAGAGCAAGTGCTGCTCTTGGAGAGGGTCTGAGTTTGATTCCTAGCTTTTAGGTTGCCTGTAATTCTGGATCCAGGCACCAGAAGCCTCTGGCTTCCTCATGCATCTATGCTCGTGTGCACCTACTGTCCCTAACACACACACACACACACACACACGCACGCACGCACGCACATAATTGAAAACAAAAAAAAAATTCTTAATTTAAAAAGTGGCAAGTGTTTGAGTAGGCATCAGTCTGAAGAAAACACCTTATCAATTTCAGTCACCAGATATGTGCACGTCGATGCCACGACAGCTTCAAACTCCTGTCTGCTGCTTGGAAATAGCTCATTGTTGCCAACTACTGACTTCTCACTGTGCTATAATGTAGACGAATCCATAAGAGCCAGTTGAAAGGGGTAACAAAGATTTATTAGGATACATTACACAACCAGGAAGGCGGCTACCGTGGTCCTCTGTTCTGCCTGGGAGTGAATGGCACCAGCAGTCTGATCTCCAACCACCAGGCACAAGAGAGCATGACTGCCTCTCTCTTTCCTTTAAAGGAATCACACTGGCAGATCAGAAGCACTGTCTCCATTGGGTCAGATAGCCAAGGTTACGGGTGGAGTGAATACCCACTACACTATATACACTGAAGGTCATTCCATTTATCCAACTGCGTCTTTAAACTAGCCCCCTCTACACCCCACCTCTCCCTAGGCTCTGTTGACCATTATACTATTCTCTAATGTTGTTGTAAAAATCAGGGTTTTTCTCACTATGTGGTCCTGGCTGGCCTAGAACTTCCTATAGAGACCATGTTGGCCGCAAACTAATAGAAATCTGCCTACCTCTGCCTCCCAAGGACTGAGCTTAAAGGTAAATGCCACCACACCAGACTCTATTCTCTACTTCTATGAGATCAGTGACGAACTTTTGGACTTCCATATATAAGTGAGAACACAAAGAATTTGTATTTCTGTGCTGGGCTTATTTCAGTTAGCATAATATCCTTCAGTTCCAGTGATGGAATTTCTCAACGCAAATGACAAATGACAATCTGAGATGACAGACATGCCCAGTTTCCTGATAATTACATATTTTATCCATGTATTTAAACGTCACCTTTTATTTCATAATATCTACAATTACTGTGTGCCAAATCAGATAAAAATATCAATAATAGCAATGAAATGCATAGAACAGAAAAACGTGATATATTAATAAGCAGGATGGGGTGAAATCTGAGCCCTTATGCATAGTTGGTGGTGTTGTAAAATGAGGCAGCCATTTTGGAAGACATGAAGGACACGAGCTTTCCATATGACCTAGAAATTCCACTGCTAGATAAGCACTTAAGACAAAAAAAATGTTCATGCAGATGTGTGCACAAACATGCTAACAGCAGCATTAGTCACGATGGCCAAAAGGCAGAAGAAATTCAGATGGTTTACAACAGATAAACAATTATTCATTCACAGAGAGGAAGAGATACTGATATGTGCTACAGCATTTTTAGACATTAAAACACTGTGTTACAATGGAGTACTATGTAGCCAAGAAAAATAATGACACCTTGAAATTTGCAGGCAAATGGATGGAGCTAAAAAAACCATCATATTGAGTGAGGTAATCCAGACCCAGAAAGACAATTATCATATGTACTCACTCATAAGTGGTTCTTAAAATAAAGCAAAGAAAACCAGCCTACAAATCATAATCCCAGAGAACCTAGATAACAGAGAGGACCCTAAGAGAGACATACATGGATCTAATCTACAGGGGAAGTAGAAAAAGACAAGATCTCCTGAGTAAATTGGGACCATGGGAGAGGACTGAAGGGGAGGGGAGAGGCAGGAAGGAGAGCAGAGAAAAACGTAGAGCTCAATAAAATCAATAAAAAAGGAAGAAAAACCCCACTGTGTTAAATGAAAGAATCCATTTACAAAAGGTCACAGATTACATGATTCTATTTGCAGGAAATATCTAGGGAAGCCATCATCTCCGGAAGGGGGGTGATCTGTAGAGTGGATCAGACGTGTGTTGGTTGCTGAGGGCTGGAGATGGGATAGAAAGATAGGGTGAGATATGATAATTGTGGGTTCTTCTTTTCGAGCTGAGAGCAAAGTTCTAAATTGCTGATGGGTTGCATGTCTCTGTCATATATCACAATCCGCCAGTGTGCACTCTTTAAAACAGTGAATTGTGTATACAATTTCTCCAACAGAGCAGGATTTTAAAAATGTGATTGGATGGACTAATATCTAGAATACACAAGGAATGCTTGAGAATCACTCAGAGAAAGCAATCTCTGTGGAGTCCTGGGCAAAGAATGTCAAAGGTAACTTTACAGAGAGGACACTAAAAGGTCTCAGGATTAAGTGTAGTAGCCATTTGAAAAAACCCAAAACATTCAATAATGAGATCTAAGCGAACACCCACTAACGGCAGACATCAGAGAGCTGGAGGATGCCAAGCGTTGCCATCGAAGTGCAGAGAAGAGGAGCCTCTGGGGCAGCTTGTGGTGGAGAGGAGTTGGTACAGAAAGGATGCTGCACACATGCCCTGCAGGTCAGCAGCTCTGCTCAGTGGTGCATATGGTAGAGGTTCTGACAGGCCCAGAGGTGGGGGAGGGCACACTTGTTGTAGAGATGGGATGCTGGAGGGTGCTAGGCTCATCACAAAGACAACAGCCTCCATGCAGTTGTGGACACAAAGTGTGAAGGGGTCTAGCAGGCCCAGGTTTGGGAAACACGATGCAGAGGGCTTTGCCCTTCCCCGATCTGTCTCACTTGTAAAGTATAGATGACATCCCTAAGATAGCCATGAAGGTCCTTATGTGGACACTTTCTTATGCCGGACTCATTCCTGAGGCTGGCCACCAATGTGCAGCCATCAAAAGCTCCCTTTGGCTCATTTAATTAACATGCCCAATCAAAACATATCAGATACTAGCACATCCTAGCCCATTTTAACACAGCCCCTTTTGCTCTTCTTAAAATTACACCTGCAAGGTCATTCACTGCTGTTTATCTGCCAGAGTCAGAAAGCAGCCACTTTAACTTTCCTTCCCCACTTAATAAAGGATCTTTCTGTGAAAATGAGTGTTTGGGTGTGGTTGGTGCCTAATCTGGGTTCTGGGAGGGAGCTCCTCATTGTATGGGGTCCCCTTCAAAGTGTTCACACAGAAACCAACAGGAAAGGAGTTCAAGATCATGGGAAGAAGAAGGCTGAAAGGCAGAGCACGATGCTGTTACATTAAAATGGAAGGGAACGCACACAAAATCACTGGACGTATTTTAAAGAATCAATACACACAAAGACCAACATTCAACTCACTAGAGCAGCTCCCTGAATGCTGTGTGATTTTTCTTGGAGAGATGAGAACAAACATCTATTCATCCCCAGACACCAATGGCAGACCAAAGACAGCCTTCCACCTAAGTCTAGATGGGTGAGCCAATGTGTTTACAGGAGTTACTTAAAGGAACATGAGTAACTCAAACGCAACTCATGAAGGCTGATCCCTGGCTCTCTCTGTCTGAAGCTCCACAGCAGAGGGTCTCTTTCTCTTGGGCAGTTGCTTCCTGTTTATTAACCCTGGGGAAGAGTCTTATAACTTTCTGAACTTCCTGAGCCTTGCATACTGTTAGCTTCCCAGGTCTAAGGAGCCTCCTTCCTCCTTCCAGTGGGCAATGCTTCATTTAGGAGGAAATAGGTTTATAATTCCTGACCCCTTCCTCTGACTCTTACATTCTTTCCGCTCCTTCTTCTGACATGTTATCTGAGTCTTGGGGGTGGGGTGCGATATACAGGTCTGATCATTTTCTTCCTTTTATGGTTGAGCATTGGACTTTACACCACGGTGAGAGCCATATATTCTCAGCAGTTTGACCCGCTAATAATATCTGCAGTAACCACCACCCACTGTAAAAAGGAACTTTCTCTTAATGGCCAAGGCTGACAGAATTGACAATCTCCGGGCAGAAACACAAGCGTTTAGAAGGCAGCTTACTAGGCCAATCGCATCTGTTTAACAAAGCTACAGCAGAGGGCTTTTGTCATTCCGAATTACGGATCTTTGCTCTGGATTCAGTACCAGATGTGGTTGCTTCCTGCAGAGTGGACCGTAAATCCAACAGAAAAGCTGTTGTTTCTACCCCAAAGTCGTTGTGCCGCTATTGCACCCGCAGGCACACGTTGTTTGGCATGTGGGTCCATAGCTGAGCAGAGCTGATGGTAATACTTCTCTTCCTAGTCATTTGCACTCCTGGGACTACAAAAGCCAGCCATTGGGGGAAAGAGCATCCAGTTCAGCCCAGGTTGGTTCTCTATGCCCTGTAGCAAAGGCATGGGGTGTCTTCAGCAATGGGACTTATCTAGTCAGGGAGTATAATCAGTAGTACCGGCCTTAGCCTGGATGGTGTGAGAGACTCGGGATTTCCCCTGGCCTTCATTCTTAGCAAGGCAGACTACCCTTGGCACTGGAATCTTCGCTCAACCATTCAAGGGGTTCTGGGTGCCCCTTCCTACCCACATGTTTGTTCAAACTCCTGAACTGATGTTTTTAGTGTCTTTCCGGATGCTTTGCCAACTGTGCATGACACTCAAGGGTTAGCAGTATATGAAAATTTCAGAGTGGGAAGGATCTATGAAGGCTCAGTACTGCCCATTCTAAAACCAGAAATGCCAGTTGTTCTCAGATGTTTAAGAAGGTACTGAAAAAGAAACGTCAGCAAGGGCCAACATAGCACAAAATGATCCCATCACCTCTACCAGCCGTTTAGTCGGAAGAGCAATAACAGCATAGACGAGACATTACCTCATCTAGTCCTCCATAACCTTGTCATTGTCCATGAGCCATTTGGCCTCCTCTTGGGGGAGGATGAGGATGCTCCTGCTTCCATGGCTGCTGCTACCATTTACTCTCTGATGTTGACAGGCTTTGGCCCAGGGCTATGAACATCACCTCTCTGTTGACTACACCTGACCGCTGTAAGCGCCCTGGGGTAGGGAAACAGTTTCTTCCTTGAGAACCCTTTCTTAAAGGGGGGAGACTTGCACAGCATATCTGGGGGTAGGGATCACTGTGCACCCGGAGGATGGGGTCATTCTTTCCCACCGGCACCACTCTGTCATTAACTCCTCCAACTGAACGGCTGCTCAGGCTTTAAAGCTGCCCAGGCTCACAAGCACTGAGTTTCACATCTTGATAATATTTTCTTTAAAAACTCTGGTCCCATAAAGTTGCGGCTACATTTGCCCGAGAGTGAGCCAGATAGATCTCTTTGTCTGCTTGTTCTTCTTTCACCCCCTTTTGATTGATCTAGTGTTTTATGAAAGCGGTTTATATGTTGTTTTTAACCATCCAGACCTACCAGAGCATCCCCCACCTCGTAAAGATCGTGACCCACCCTGGGGCTCAGCAGTGCCTCTAAAACTCTCTAACAGTCCCTGCTGAACCAACTCCACTTCTTTTCTGTGGACATGTCCCTACCTAGAGTCATCAAATACTGTGTCTTGCATGCCACTACTCCCAGTAATGATTGTCATTTTTATCTTGGCTTCTAATCCCCTACTTTTACAAGGACCTCACCCAGCCATAACAAGTGTCCCTGGTCTCTCATATGAGCCAGTCCCTCGGGGACTGAGTTCCCTTGTATTGAATCAGGAGAAATAGTCTCTGTCTTAGGAAGATGGGTAGCTGTATTACTGTCTCTGCTTCCACAGCACTCAGACAAACCTCATCTGCCTACGTGTCCCAAGGCTTCATAAACCTGACTATAGAAGGCTCTTTAGTTCTCCCATTTAAAAGTTTTCCCCAGTTTAAGCAGTCGAGATGCTGAGTGTTACCTGGTTACCATAGTTACCATACTGGACCATTATTTTGATCTCTGTCTGCTTGCTGGATTGTAGAGTCCCCTGTGTGTTAACAGTTGGATCAGAAGGGCATCTTTTATCACTTTTACCACTCTCCTTCTTCCTCCTCACTGTCTGATTATTTCCGGAAATTCCAAATTTTGGAGTTCTAGAAATGCTTCTTTAGGATCTAATTTGTACTCTTTCCCTCGCACCCTGCTAGCTGTAAGAAATGGCAAGCCTACACTCTGTCTCATTCTCCCCCTTTCTCGCTGTTCCTGAAACCAGAGGCTAATGTGGAGGAGATTCCCCACATGGCACTTTCTTGTTGTAATTCCGCCTTTACACAAGCAAGCCTTTTCTGGGAAGACAGCCAGGCCTTAGTTACATGTCTTATTGCCCACATCAAAGACTAAGCAACAGCTGCCACAGTCTGATTATGGTCCCATCCCAAATGTGCTACTTCGGGAATGATATGTTTTCTAGTTTACCAGCTGATTTGAGGATGCCTCCTACTTGCATATCAAAGCTCACTCATCAAGCAGACATGCCCTTCCACACAGCACAGAGGAAGACAGGTTCCCTGGGATCTCCCCCTAAGCATGTTCCACTCTCAGACACTTGGTATTGCCGCATGTCCTGCCACTCGTCACCAGGAGCATGTCACTGCCATCACAGTAAGGAGGCACACCATCCCAGTACCGTAAGAGAAAGGCAGCCATGCTGGGGTTGTCCCTGCAGAAAGTCACACGCAGATCCATCAGCCTTCATTGTGTGCCTCATCATGCATAACAGGGGCCATGCAACAGCTCTTCCTAGACACATTTTTGGTTCTGTCAACGTCACTTCAGTTAGACACTGTGTTATGTGACCTTTTCCTGGGGATCCACCAACAAAAGGACACCAATGACATTTCACATTACTCTACCTTAGGAAATCCATGGTGTTATAGAAGTTCCAAATAGGAACACAGGTGAGGGGTTCCTGACAGGGGCATGGGCAACTCAAAGACAGCCACATCACTGTAAGACCTATCCAAGTGTGGATGGTGACTCACAAGAGTGGCATCCCTAGAAGCTCCCTGCCTAACGTGCTGTTTATAGAAACTTAGTGAGGGGCCTTGTGAGAACTTTAAGAGCTTCCTGGGCCTTGTAAGAGCTGCACAACATTGCTGGAGACAGCAGTGCTGATTACAAGGTAGCATAGAATAAGTGCGATAGAGCAATTCTGGAGAACCAGCTGTGGGATTGGCATTTCTCTCCAGTCTGTGAGCCCTTGAACCTCAGGACTGCCATGTTAGCCTACTTGGGATGTTTCTACAAAGTACCAAAACCCAGAGCATAAAATAGCAAATAGGATTCTCCAAGACAGTTCTGGAGGCCAGAAGCCTGAAACCAGAGTATTGGCAGGACCACATTCTCTCTCCAAGGACCAGATCCTTCCTGCTTCTTCCAGTGTTTGGAGTTGGTATTATCTTGACACCATTGTTTATCCCCTGGCTTATAGATGCAATATGCCAGTCCCTGGGCCTGTCCTTACTGGTGTCCTGCCTGCACCTCTGTCATTTCTAATGGTCTAGGGACAGCAGTTACTCACTAATGTCTCACCCATCTTGCTCTATCTTAAATAATCCAACTGTAATGATTTTATTTCCCAATGGACTCACATTCTGAAGCACAGGAATTATGCAATTTGGAGATGAACACCATGTAACCCTGCACATCCTCTTCTTTCACCTCATTGTAAGGAGCCCAGAGCAGGACAGGTCGGTGACTTCCTAGGGTTGTGCTCTGGTGTGGATCGCTGTGGCTCCGAGAATCCACAGAGAGGAGCTCAGGTAGGTACGACAGAGCTGAGGAGTAGAAGAAGGACTCTCCTCAGCCAAAGAGAGGTGATAGTAGAGTCACATAGCTGATGCGAGTGCTGTGTTCTTCATGAGGTTTGCATCACTGGGCTAGGGAGATAGGGATGAAGGGGAGACTGAAGTAGGGAACTCCTGGAATGTGAAGTATGAGGGGCCTAAGGAATCCCAATGGAGATTTAGAGGAGACGCCTTTGAAAGAGTGCCCAAGGGACAGGGGCAAGTGGGCAGAAAAGCCAAGGCGACACCATTCTCTAGAGTGCATGTGTGGCCCACAGGGGCTTTGAGTTTCTGGTGATTCTCTTGCCTTAAATTTCCGTGTTGGCTTACACCATGCCTCACTGAGGCCACTGGCCTTGATGTAAGTGTATTGAATATGGTGACTGGGGGAAGTGAGGGGTAACATCTGAGGATTCGGGCTCTGTGGCTGTGCTGTCCTTTCTTCTGGGCTCACTATGCTACATGTCCAGCTGCCAGGTCTTTCATGTCGATGACCTCAACTTCAGAGGCGCAGCCCGTTCCTCCTGCAGTTAATCATTGGTGAGAATTACAGATAACATTTGGGCAAAGATTGCAAGCCCTTGCCTGTCACCTCCTCAACTGCATGTCTTTCTTAAAGGCACAGAAACAAAGGACTTAGGGACACACTGATGCCACCTGGGAGTTCAGGGAGGAGACACTGTGCATGAAGTAGAACCAGAGTTCACTGTTCAGTTGGCTGATGTAAAGATTGACTTCAAGTGTAAAAGCTTCAGGAGAGACTTGAATGCCAGGCTCACAGAGGACAGGGATCTGCTCCTTGCTCTGTTCCATGTGATGACAGTCCCCAAACGATACTTCTTTAAAATTTTGTGTGAAAGTACAGCATTTCTTCTAAGGATTACTGTGATTCCCAGATAGAGAGGGATGCGACACAGAGTGAAGTATATTAAATAAATAGTGAAAAAACTGACCCAGGGGATGGAGAGATGGCTCCATGGTTTAAAATACTGAGTGCTCTTTCAGAGGACGTAGGTTCAATTCCCAGTACCCAAGTAGTGATTAGCAACTACCTTTAACTCCAGTTCCAGAACATCCGGAATCCTCATCTGGCTTCTGTGGGCTTTGCACACATGCTACATAGGCACATGTGCAGGCAAAACACCCACACACGTACACCCCACTCATACACCCCACGCATACACCCCTGCACATACACCTCCACGCATACAATTTTCATTTTTAAAAGGAAGCTTCATAGAAGGGGCAGTCTTCTACTCTCTATTTTTCAAACTGTCCCAAATATCTAAAAATTACAGAAACTAAAATTAAAACCCATCACTCTCACTTCAAATTCTGTGGAACTGGTCAGTGCCTGAGAGGCCAGAGCCAAGGGAGAGGAAAGGCTTTTACCATGTCAGAACCCAAAAGGTTTTAAGAACCTCCTCATTTGGGGATTTAAAGGAACCTCTCATTCACACTGGGTCACCTAACTTCTGAGGGGGAGATATCCAGGGGTTGTGCTCTTACCAGTGTGTACTCTGCGGAGGAGAGGGGAGTGTCCCCAACGCATCCAACGTAAGTCACGTGCCCAGAGAGACCCTGAGCCTTTCTGAAAACCAGCAGAACTGAGAGGGTGAAAATGCTAAAGATGCCAGTGGGTTCCTTGCAGGCACTACGAAGCCTATGTGGGCTTGACTGGTAGAAAGGAAGCTGGTCAGGCCTGGGCCACCTCTTAGACCCCCTTCAATCCCCAGAGGGAAAGGATATTGGTTGGTGGTCCAACCGATAACACTAACTAAACCTAAAAGGGGCTCTGAGCAGGGCTGCTGTCTGAGAAAGACGCCGGTGGGTGTGTATTCAGGAAGAAACACAATTCCAGTCATATCTGTAGCATTGCCCCCTGCAGCCATAACAGGCTCTCGGTTTTCCCCGATTCAGATCTAACCTCTTGAGCAAGTCTGTCTCCAAGGCAAAACAGCAGTGTAAACATTCTGGCCCCCAAATGTCATTTCACCACAAACTGACCTTCCGTTGCCTACTGCAGACCTTCTAACTGGTTGTCTGAAGCTGGTCGCTGCAAGAACCTTGTTTTCTAAAGATAAGATCCTAGGTCCCGGGCCTTCAGTAAAAACTCTGATAGTTCAAATCAAGTTGATGCTCACAAATGGTTTCCAACCAATCTCAGTCTGTCTTGCTATATCGGGCAGAAAGGGATTTCTGCCTCCAAGGGCGAAATCCAAGGTCAGTGCCATACGTCAACTGCTGTAGCCAAAGAAGATTAGAGAATTGGCTCTTTCTTCTCCTTAAGGTTAAGGAAAAATGGGGCTGAAGAGATAGCTCAGTGTTTATTTATTTATTTATTTTTTACTTTCTTTTTTTTTTATTTTTAATTTTTTTTATTTTTTGGTTTTTCGAGACAGGGTTTCTCTGTGGCTTTGGAGCCTGTCCTGGAACTAGCTCTGTAGACCAGGCTGGTCTCGAACTCACAGAGATCCGCCTGCCTCTGCCTCCCGAGTGCTGGGATTAAAGGCGTGAGCCACCACCGCCCGGCTAGCTCAGTGTTTAAAAGCACTTGCTGTTCTTCCAGAAGATCTAGGTTCAGTTCTGATACCGACCTGGTTCACAACCACGGCCTATAACTCTGGTCCCAGGGGACCTGACACCCTTTCCTGGCCTCCGTCAGCATCAGGTACATACATGATGCACAGACAGACATACAGACAAAACATCCTTACAATAACATAATTCAATCTTAAAATGACTAAGGAGGAAGAAATCTCTAATGGAGGAATAAGGTCGATGGAGGAAATGAGGTCACTGCAGAGGACCCGGAAGGTCCATTATCAGCGGGTACCAGAAGGAGAGGCTCCGGGCAGATGGGCAGTGCCAGCTGATGGACAGCTGAAGTCAAAGTCTCAGACCACGGGTTCTGGGCTTCGATCTTGCTGATGTACTTCTTCCTCTTCCAACTCCCAGTCTTTCAGCTCTGTTCCGCTTAGCGTCCCCACTTGTTGAGGCAGTAAACCCGAAGCAAGGAATCTTCTCGAAGAACAAAATGGTGCAGGGCTGGGGCTGAGGGTGGCTGAGGATGAAGGTGAGGCTGGGGGGGCCTGAGGATGAAGGTGAGGCTGAGGGGGGCTGAGGATGAGGCCGGGGCTGAGGGTAAGAGTGGGGCTGAGGGAGGCTGAGGGTAAGAGTGGGGCTGAGGGAGGCTGAGGATGGACTGGACAGAGAAAGCGAGAATAGAATGGTGAGCATCTGCATCTATCTGGGCCTCAGGAAGCAGCTGACTAGGCAGAAAGTCATATTTTAGCCAGCAACCGGCACCTGAAAATTGCAAGAGAGGGACTGGGAGATGACTCAACCGGCAAAGTGCTTGTGGTACAAGCATGGGATCTCAGTTTGGATCCCCAGCGTTTGCAAAGACTTTTTAAAAGCTGGGCATGGTAATATATTCCTATAACCCCAGCAGCGGGGAGCTTACTTGCCATTCAGTCTAGCCAGTGTGTGAGCTTCAGGTCTAATGAGAATCTGTCTCAAAAATGTAAAGCAGAGAATGAGCAAAGAAGACATTCTACGTTGACTACTGGCCTCCGTATGTATATGTTCAAACACACACACAGACACAGACACACACACACAGACACACAGACACACACACACAGACACACACAGACACACACACACAGACACACACACACACACAGCAAGAGAACATAACTCTGGGGTTTTTCACCACCACAGTTTCCTAGGAGCTACTTATCCAACTCAGGGCCTTCTTATATTTTTTCCAAAAGGTAAGAGATTTTAGTAAACCGTAAGAAAAAACTTAACACCGCTGCATGTTATCTACCTGAACAAAGAGACGCATGGGAATGAGCTCAGGTGAAAAGTCAACCCTATGTGCAGGATGGATGGGGCCAACCTTGGATCGCATCTTGAGTGACAATTGCTTGTTTCTTATTTTACTGTCGGAATCAGGTAGAAAATCACATTTTAGCAGCTGGTGGCCCCTCCTAAAGCAGAGACCCTTCTCCTACTCAGTGACTCTGATCACTCCATGAAGAAGACAGAAGCCCTCAAAGGGACAAGAAATAAATAGGTTCTTGAACCTTTAGCTCCTACTCTGTAAACATAAATATGCCCCTTCTTCTCTTGTTGAAAGTACACAGAATGTGCTCACCCTGTTGTAGTCCTGGCTCCTTATCCCATTCACCTCAGGGATAAAATCTGCAGACTAATGTCAAAAATGAAACAGGCTACTGGTACACACACACACACACACACACACACACACATATCTTATATGAGGAAAAGTATTATGAAACACAAGGAAGTAGCTGTTTTAAAAGGCCATTTTCACGAGCAGTGGAAAATTACACAATCCTAGAGATGCAGGAGTGACATGCCATCCCAGAAGAGTGCAAGAAGGACTTGTCTTTTCCTCTAGACCCCCAGCTGATTGGACAGAACCACCCACACTGCAGGCACAGAGCCCCAGCTGATTGGACAGAACCACTCACACTGCAGGTAGGTCTTCCCCCACTCAGTCCACTGAAACACCTTCATAGAACACCTAGGAACAATCGGTACCAATTCTCCTGGGGTTCCTTGCCCATGTGTTTTGCTGCTGGCTGCCCTCTTCATAATAAAGAAATGACCCTAGAAGGGAGGCTGTGAGATGTTTGTGCAATATGGAGGAAGGAACACATAAGAGAACAATTCCTAAAGCCCCTTTTTGGAGGAGGGAAAGGTTTATTAACTAGACCCTCCAACCCCAGAGGGAAAAGCCTTAATGCGGGAAGATTTCATCACCCGCCAGCCCCTGACATAAAAAGAAAACTCCAAACACGGAACCTCAGGTCATCTAAACAGGCTAGTTAGATCTGGCCTTTACTGTCCAACAATGAGGACATAGAGGAGGGAAAAATCAAAACAAGGGACAAAAGGAGGGCTCAAAAATTAGCAACAGTAAAAGGAGCTACCCTGGGCAGAGATCTCCAGGTCCAGAGAAGCCTGGAGGAACTTGCTTTGAATGCAAGATGGGACCCTGGGGAAAGTCTCAACTGACACTCTACCCTCTCTATCAAGAAACTGGGTTGACACCTGGCATTGGAGAACTGACTGTCCCAAGTCTTGGAGGACACAAACGATGTCTAGAACTTTGATGGCCGTGGAAGGCATGGAAGGCTTGGGAGGTCTGGAGGGATCTTCATTGTCCTCACTGGAGAATAATCATCACCACCTCTGAGGAGCCCAGCGCAGCTCTGGCCATTATTGGGAAGCAGATTCATCTTCTTATAGATACAAGGGCAGCTTATTCAGTTTTAGCTGTATTTGCAGGTAAACCATCCTCTCAGCCCACAATTGTTACTGAGGTGAAAGGTCATATAATTCATATCCCTAAACAGTGACTAATGCCAAGGGCCATCAAGAGACACAGTGAGACTTCTGAGGGCAGTAGAAAAATTGACCATTGTAGGAGTCTCTGCAACCTCAACAGGCTGCAGTGTGGCAAGCCATGGGAAACAAGAAGACAGTTTGACTCACCATGGCTCAGTAGCAGTGTTGGTTCAAACTTCGGGAGTCCAGGT
The DNA here is from genome assembly GCA_963919715.1 of Microtus obscurus. Lineage (NCBI taxonomy): Eukaryota > Metazoa > Chordata > Mammalia > Rodentia > Cricetidae > Microtus > Microtus obscurus. The sequence continues at coordinate 50,030,023 of CAWTZC010002525.1, forward strand.
GGTTTATTTCAGGCATATTTAAGCACAGCACTGTTTGGTGAAAACTATTCTGGTGATAATGAACTCAATCTTGCACGCACAGCAAGCACATGCAAATTCCCTTCAGGAACAAAGGAAGCCAAATACAGATCAGATGTGAGTACCCAGAAAGTTTTGGAAAGCCCATGAAGATAGGTTTTATAGGTTGACTGAGAAAAAACACATCTACAATAAGAGTCTTGGGGAGGGCCCAGTGCTGTAAAATCTCCAGCTGCACAGATAGTGCAAAGGTCACCAGGCTAGTGGGCACGCCTGCTCCAGCTTTCTAGGTGGATAACAGCTATTGCATTTCTTCTCTTGAAGGAGCAACCCTTGAATGTGCTTAACATTCCAGGCTCCCCCAGTGCTTATCTGTGAACACAAAGACCTCTGTGCCTCCTACAGACCAGGAAGTCAGGGCAGCTGCCATAAGGATTCCTCCTATCTCACCTATGCTGGGTCTTACCAGAAATTAGAATCAAGATAGACTGGTGGAGAGGAGACCTATTGGGGGAAAAGAAGATTGAGAGGAAGAATGTGGGGCCGGGGAGATGGCTCAGTCATTAAAGACTAGACTCATAACCAAAAATATAAAAGAGAACGAATGTGATTGGCAAGCACAGGAGGAAAAGTTGGTGTTGCCTAAGGCAGGATGATGGCAGGCTGCTCAGGCCTTTCATGATACCATTTTGCAGGCTAGGAAACCACCATGACAATGGATTTGAGGAAGCTGATGGGGAATCACTGTGAAGCAATGTACCATGCTTGTCTCATATGTCTGTCTAACAACCAGGAACCCAAACCTCCTTCATGGTTGAAAGCTGTTCAGGGGCAAGGCTTACCCAGGAGATTATGGATTAGAGTTCATTCCCATGCCAGTCTGCAGAGGCCGTCAGTTACATATTTCCCGATTGCAGGAGAGGATAGCTGGAGCAACCTGCCCTTTGTCCTCAGAGGCCATCTTGTTCTTGTCATAGTCCATACCGCTGGACTCTGAGGCATTGCACTGAGGTAGAAGACCTCTGTTTTAGTTGGATTCATGAGACTGTGAGACCTTGAAATATTTAACTGAAATAAGACTTCACAGGCCCCATCTTAAAGATGGGACTTCTCTTAAGATGACTGGTGGAAGAGAAACGCACAAACACTACTATTGAAGAATAACTGGAGTTAACAACCACTAATCATTAATATTGCTTAATATCAATGGACTCAATTCACCTACCAAAAAACACAGGCTAAGAGAATGGATACAAAAACAGGATCCAGCCTTCTGCTGTATACAAGAAACAAAGACAGACACTACCTCAGAGTAAAGGGTTGGAAAAGGTTTTCTAATCAAATGGACCTAAGAAACAAGCAGGTGTAGCTATCCTGATATCTAACAAAATTGATTTCAAACTAAAACCAATCAGAAGAGATGGAGAAGAACACTTTATACTCATAACAGGTACAATTCATCAAGATGAAGTCTCAATCCTGAACATCTATGCCCCTAATACAAGAACACCCACATATGTAAAAGAAACATCACTAAAACTTAAATCGCACATCAAACCCCACACACTAATAGTAGGAGACTTCAACACTCCACTTTCACCAATGGACAGGTCAACCAGACAGAAACTTAACAGAGAAATAAGAGAACTAACAGATGTAACGAATCAAATGGTCTTAACAGATATCTATAGAACGTTCTACCCAAACACAAAAGAATATACCTTCTTCTCAGCATCTCATGGAACCGTCTCTAAAATTGATCACATACTCTGTAACAAAGCAAGCCTCCACAGATACAAAAAAATTGGAGTAATCCCACGGGTCTTATCAGCTCACTAGGGATTAAAGTTAGAATTTAATAACAATTCCACCCCCAGAAAGCCTACAAACTCATGGAAACTGAACAGTCAACTACTGAACCACCCCTGGGTAAAAGAAGAAATAAAGAAATTAAAGTTTTTCTTGAATTCAGTGAAAATGAAGGCACAACATAGCCAAACCTATGGGACACTATGAAAGCAGTGCTAAGAGGAAAGTTCATAGCACTAAGTGCCCACACAAAGAAAATGGAGAAAGCTCACATTAGTGACTTAACAGCACACCTAAAAGCTCTATAAAAAAAGAAGCAGACTCACCCAGGAAGAGTAGAGGAAAGGAAATAATCAGATTGAGAGCTGAAATCAACAAAATAGAAACAAAGAAAACAATACAAAGAATCAATGAAACAAAGAGCTGGTTCTTTGAGAAAATCAGTAAGATTGACAAAGTCTTATTGAAACTAATCAAAAGGCAGAGAGAAAATATCCAAATTAACAAAATCAGAAATGAAAAGGAGACATAACAACAGACACTGAGGAAATTCAGAGAACCATTAGGTCATACTACAAAGCCCTGTACTCCATAAAATTAGAAAATGTAAAAGAAATGGACAATTTTTTAGATAGATACCATATACTTTGGTATTAATTTTGATTAAATCAAGACCAGGTGAGCAATTTAAATAGGCCTGTAAGCTGTTAGGAAATAGAAGCTGTCATTAACACCCCCCCCCAAAAAAAAAACACCTAGTACTAGATGGTTTTAGTGCTTCCAAGAAGATTTAATACCTCTACTCCTCAAAGTGTTCCACATAATAAAAACAAAAGGGAGATTGCCAAACTCTTTTTATGAAGCTACAGTAATCCTGACACCAAAACCACACAAAGATTCAAGAAACAGAATTACAGACCAATCTCACTCATGAACATGGATGCAAAAATTCTCAATAAAATACTAGCAAACTGATTTCAAGAATACATTAAAAAAACATTCACCATGATCAAGTTGGCCTCATCCCAGGGATACAGGGCTGGTTCAACATAAAAAAAAAAATCTATCAATGTAATCCATCATATAAATAAACTGAAAAAAAACCCCCCATATTATCATTTCATTAGATGCTGAAAAAGCATTTGACAAAATCCAACATCCCTTCATGATAAAAGTCTTGGAGAGATCAGGGATACAAGGAACATATCTAAATATAATAAAATCAATATATAACAAGCTGACAGCTAACATTAAATAGAGAGAAATTCAGTTGTTCCACTAAAATTAGGAATAAGACAAGGCTTTTCACTCTCTCCATATCTCTTCAACATAGTTCTTGACGTTTTAGCAATAGCAATAAGACAACAAAAGGAGATCAAGGGGATTCAAACTGGAAAGGAAGAAGTCAAACTTTCATTATTTGCAGATGATATGATAATGTACATAAGTGACCCCAAAAACTCTACCAAAGAATTCCTACAGCTGATAAATACCTTCAGTGATGTGGCAGGATACAAGATCAACTCAAAAAAATCAGTAGCCCTCCTGTACACACAAATGACAAAGAAACATCACCTTTCACAATAGCCACAAATAATAGAAAATATCTTGGCGTAACACTAACCAAAGAAGTGAAAGACCTATTTGACAAGAACTTTAAGTCTTTGAAGAAAGAAATTGAAGAAGATACAAGAAAATGGAAAGATCTTCTATGCTCTTGGATAGGAAGGATCAACATAGTAAAAATGGCAATCCTATCAAAAGCAATCTATAGATTCAATGCAATCCCCATCAAGATCCCAACACAATTCTTCACAGATCTTGGAAGAACAATAATCAACTTCACATGGAAAAACAAAAACCCAGGATAGCCAAAACAATCCTGTACAATAAAGGAACTTCCAGAGGCATCGCCATCCCTGACATCAAGCTCTATTACAGAGCTACAATAATGAAAACAGCTTGGTATTGGCATAAAAACAGAGATGTTGACCAGTGAAATCGAATTGAAGACCCTGATATTAATCCACACACTTATGAATACCTGATTTTTGACAAAGAAGCTAAAATTATACAATGGAATAAAAGCATCTTCAACAAATAGTGCTGGCATAACTGGACATAAACATGTAGAAGAATGAATATAGATCCATATCTATCACCATGCACAAAACTCAAGTCCAAATGGTTTAAAGACCTCAATATAAATTCAACCACATTGAACCTGATAGAAGAGAAAGTAGGAAGTAGTGGAGTAGTCTTCAATGCATGGGCACAGGAGACCACTTCCTAAATATAATTCCAGTAGCACAGACACTGAGAGCAACAACAAATAAATGGAACCCGTGAAACTGAGAAGCTTCTGTAAAGCAAAGGATGCAATCAATAAGACAAAAAGGCAGCCCAGTGAATGGAAAAAGATCTTCACCAACCCCACATCAGACAAAGGACTGATCTCCAAAATATATAAAGAACTTAAGAAATTAGACATTAAAATTCCATATAACCCAATTAAAAATGGGGTACTGAACTAAACAGAGAATTCTCAACAGAAGAATTTCAAATGGCCAAAAGATACTTAAGGAAATGTTCAACATGCTTAGCTATCAGGGAAATGCAAATCAAAACAATTTTGAGGTACCCATCTTACACTTGTCAGAATGGCTAATATCCAAACACATAGGATGTGGAGTAAGGGGAACACTCATCCACTGCTGGTGGGAATGCAAACTTGTACAACCACTTTGGAAATCAACATGGCTGTTTCTCGGAAAATTGGGAATCAACCTACCTCAGGATCCAGCAATACCACTCTTGGGAATATACCTAAGAGATGCCCAATCATACTACAAAAGCATTTGTTCAACTATGTTCATAGCAGCATTATTTGTAATAGCTAGAACCTGGAAACAACCTAGATGCCCCTCAATTGAAGAATGGATAAAGAAAATGTGGCACATTTACACATTAGAGTACTACTCAGCGGTAAAAAACAATGACATCTTAAATTTTGCATGCAAATGGATGGAATTAGAAAACACTATCCTGAGTGAGGTAACCCAGACCCAAAAATATGAATATGGTATGTACTCACTCATAAGTGGATACTAGCTATAAACAAAGGACATTGAGCCTATAGTTCATGATCCTAAAGAAGCTAAGTAATAAGGTGAACCAAAGAAAAACATATATAGACCCACATGGAAATTGGAAACAGACAAGATTGCCTGACAAAATTGGGAGCATGGGGGCAGGAGCAGAAGGAAGGGTAGAAGGGGAAGCAGTGAAGAGAAGGAGAGGGTTGAGGAGAACTTGAGGGAATGGGATAAGTCGAGATGGAGGAAGGACAGATGTGAGAGCAAGGAAAGATATATTTTGATTGAGGGAGCCATTATGGGGTTAGCAAGAAACCTGGCTCTAGAAAAATTCCCAGGAATCCACAAAGATGACCGCAGCTAAGACCCTAAGCAAGAGAGGAGAGGGTGCCCAAACTGGCCTTGCCCTGTAGTCAGACTGATATTTAAGATAATCATTTTAAATATCACCATAGAACCTTCATCCCGCAACTGATGGAAACAGAAGCAGAGACCCATATCAGAGCACTGGACTGAGCTCCCAAAGTCCAGTTGAAGAGTAGAAAGAATAAGAATATGAGCAAAGAGGTCAAGACCATGAAGGGTTCACCCAATGAAATAGCTTACCTGAGTTAATGGGAGCTCACCAACTCCCATTGGACTTTCCAGCTGGACTGGAAAGGAACAAGCGTAGGACTAAACTAGTCCCTCTGAATGTGGCTGACAGTTGTTTGGCTGGGGCAGACTGAGGGGCCACTGGCAGTAACACTGGGATTTATCTCTACTGCATGTACTGGCTTTGTGGGATCCTATTCTCTTTGGATGTATACCTTGCTTAGCCTAGATGTAGTAGGGAGGGCCTTGGACTTTCCACAAAACAAAGTGCCTTATCTTCTCTTAGGATTAGATGGGGGTGGGGAGGGAAGGTGTGTGGAGGGAATGGGAGGAGGGGAGGGGATGGGAATTTGGATTGGTATTTTTTTTTTTTTAAAAAAAGTCTAATAAATTTAAAAAAAAGGAAAAACAACTGGTGACCTAGAATTAACTTCAGCTCCAGGAATGTGTTGTGACAGACAAATTTACAAAGGATAGACAACTGGACAGCCAATTACAGTGTGAGGCAGGAAAAGATAACAAGGACCAGATGTCTCTGAAGACATCCTGTCCCTGAAGATACCAGATTTATGCTTCTTTGTTAGGATTTTGTGTCCAAAAAGAGACCAACGGATTCAGAAATCTTCTTACACTATACTCCCTACTCCATCCTGAGTCACTAAGACATATGATTCCCTTCATTGTGACATTTCCCCTTTAAACTCTTGTCTTTCTCTGAACTCTGGACTGTACTCTCTCCTGACCTACTACTGCATTGGTGTGTTAGACGTTTGTGGTCTGAGCTTAATCTTGCTAAACAAAGACCCTCATGTAATTTGCATCAGAAATTGGCTTCGTGGATTCATATGGGGTTCAGTAATGTGGATGCAAGAAGACATACAAGTGTTTTACTAATGAGCCCAGGACGGATGCTGTTTTATGCTCACCAGGTCCAGCCAGCATTGCTTCATCAATATAATGAGTCAGTAACATCTTGTGGCAGCAGAAGGTGGTCAGTTCCCTAAGGACTAAACTGTGACATCAGGCTAGAGAGGTGATAGATCCCCGAGGTTGAGTGGTGAAGGTATATCTGTTTTTGTCAACCGAAATTAAGCTGTCTGGTGGACATTGTTGGTAGAGATGACAAAAAAGGTGCTTGCCAGATCCATGAATGCATAAGCAAGTCCCTGGGTTGTGTTCATCTACTGAGGCAGCTGCAATTGGAGTCGCTGCTTAGTTAAGCGTACCACTGTCAGACTCGAGAGTTCATCAGTCTGTCTTTTGTACGAGCCAATAGGGAACTGTATGGAGATGTGGCGTGGGTGTTTCAAAAGCTATGTGTTTTTAAGTCCTTGATGGTGATACTGACTCTACAACCTTGTCAAGAATTCATCTCCCATTCAGAGGCTGCTGTAAAGACTCTCTGGCCTTTTCCACAACGGCCCTTACTCCACAGCCTACAGAATCAGTATGGGGATTCTGTCAGCTGCTAAGGAAATCTATCCTGGTTATCCATTCCAGCACTGGAGACGTGACCACAGGATGGAATGGGTCATGGACCCACTTCCCCCACTGTGAGTCGGCTTAGCGGAAACTTCATGGACCATCTGACCTTCATAAGGCTCTACACTGCCTGGGTGTTCTATGATGCTTTGGGCCTCAAGAAATCAGTGTTGTTCCAGAACCAGTACTTCTCTAAGAATCTGATTATTTCTTTGTCCCCAAATGCACAGTTACACAGTTTCCTTTGACAAAGCCTGGGAGAGAGATTAACAGTATAAATGTTTAGTTAGTGTGTGGGGCCATCATTCTCTAGGTTCTGGTAACTGATTGAGTACCACTGATCCTTTGTCTCTTAGACTTGAGAAATAGCATTGTTCAAATGATGTGAAAACTTTCTGCTTGTCCAGATCGGACATGAACACATCTTATCTGTTTTTCTCCTAGGAACAGTACATTCAGCTCAGTTCCAGAGGTCTCCACAATTGAGCATGCTCTGATCGTTACTTTGACTTTGATATCTATTTCTGTAATCATGTCCTCTGTGCCTTTTATTCTGGAGTGTCAGCGCTTGGTCCCTATCATCCTCAGGTCAAATCATTCTCGTTTCATTTCCAACTGAGTGGCAGCGGTCACAGTAAGATCTGTTCAGCAGAGAAGAGTGTTCAGAGAGCTCTTCAAGGTGCTGTGGCTCTGTTTAAAGAGCATTGGTCAGGAGTATGCCGTCTGAAACTTTCCAGTATGTTGGAGGACACTGATGACTCCATGGTGGCATTGCAATTCCCTACACCTTTGAATCCTTTCCATGCTAGCCCAAGATAAGACCTTTCTTACTTGCTCATACTGGCTCCCCTTTTGGCCCATGTTTTAGCCAAGTGGTCAAACCATTAGCTTCATCCTAAATCCCTGATCTACATTATTAAACACATACTCGCTCTCTTGGGGAGCATATCAATAACTTCAGCTAGACCCACATTTGTGTTCCTTCCACAAGTATCTCATACCATTACATCGACAAGCCTAGTCCCTGGGTTTGTGTTGGTATAAATTTAAAAACTCAGATAGTTCTTTTGGATTAGAACACATCTCCTCATGAGTCGGACTTTGTGTCCCTGCTTTAGAGGCCTGCTTAACTTTAACTTGTAGGTCTAGAAACAGAATGGAGTGGCGAGACTGGGTCTTAGAGACTCAATATGGTTTCCTGGGATGCCATTATGGTTTCCAAGGCAGTGCCGGCAGGCCTAGACCCCTAGACACAGGTAGAAAAGCTGATCCCACTCTATCATAGGTCATTGCTGATGGGATGCGAGGAGCAGTGGGGGCAGATAAACCATTGCCATTCATAAGCAAGACTTAACAGAATTCAGAAAATTCAGAAGTTTTGTCTCCAGCTTCTTCCAGATCTTTCCACACAACCCTACCCGAACTTGCACAATCTCAATTTTTCTCAACCAATGACCTCATCTGCACTGTGGATATGCTCAGAAGCTGGGCATCTAGCATTCACTGTAACTCAGTGAACTACACAATAGACGTGCACTTGGTTTTCAGAAGTCTCAGCCTGTGATGAGAAGGGGGGTTCAGCCCAGGGCACACCTAGAAGGTTTCAGGGTGTGTATGCTGAGCTGCAGACAGGGCTACATCTTCATGGTCCTTCTGCTCCTTTCTCCCTCTGTCCTGTGGTGCTGGGAGCAGCCAGTGTTACCATGTCCATTGGTTCTCTATCAATGATCACAAACATGATAAGCTGAGTCATCAACTTCTCTCATCCTGTAAGTGAAAGATCAGGGGCACCCAGGACATTTATTTTGCATATATTTTGCAAATACACCATGGACAATCAGTGCCATCTGCATTTAGGAGTGAAGTCCTCAACATTTTTAGGTCTATGAGATTAAAGAAGACATTAAGTTTGCATGTCCTTGAATTTGTATCCACCTAGAACCATTCTTGTTTACAAAGGGATTCGGCAGAGAGAAGAGAAAGCTGTGAGGAAGAATTTCTTAGAGGGACTGGCTTATGCAGTTACAGAGGTTGAGAAGTTCCCTGTCAAGTCATCAGTAAACTGAAGACCCAGGGATGCTGGTAGTCAGGCTCAGTCCAATTCCAAAGGGTCCAGGACCAGGGAACCAACATAAGCACCTAGTCTGGGGCTGAATGTCTGAAAACCTAGGTGGGCAGCTGGTATGTTTCAGATCCCAAAGGCCTTCTGGGGAGTGTTTCCTCATGGTCAGCACGCAGAGGATGTGGCTCAGAGGGTGATAAGGTTGTATCTCAAGCTGGCAGCCAAACTTGATAAAGTATAAGAATCTCCCACATGGTACTGAAAGCTGTGGGGTGGGAGGGGTGAGGGAGAGCAGCTGAGACTTGGAATATAAGCGGCCAGGGGAGGCCAGAAGTGAAAGTGCAGGCTCAGCTGCAGTGAAGACCCTAGGGTTGAAGTGGTCATGGGAAGAAGTTGCGCCTTGGCGCCATGGAGCAGGGTTGGAATCTCTGTAAAGACAATCACCACGGCTGGAAGTGCAATAGAGACTCCAGCAAATGGCATTGTGGGATGTGGGCGTGAGAAGATGGGGTGTGACCACTAAGGGTAGGGCAAGTGTGGAATCGACTCAGCCCGAGTCTACGTGACAAGCTGTATGTGCATGGCAGAGCTGTAGAGGTGTGGGGGCGGGGGCTGCCCAGTCCTTCAGAGCCCAAAGGATCATGAGGGAGTTCTAGGTGTTGCATTCGGAGCTATATACACTCTGGGGTTGAGGTTTGCTTTGATCTGACTGTAGCTGTGCTCTAATTCTTCCCTCTCAGATTGAGAAAGCATATAACTCATTTTGAATTAATAGGAATCCATGCATAAGAGACATTAGATTTTAAAAGAGAACTTGGAGTTTTATAGTGTTGAAAAATTTAAAGACTGTGGGGCTTAAAAGGGTGTGCTATGTTTTCATGCTCACATGACATCTTGCTGTAGTTCAACAGTGATGTGTTCGTGGGTCTAACTGACAACTCAATTGTGTCAGTTAGCGCTTGTCAATTTGACACAAGCTAGAGTCATCTAGGAGGGGGGCCCTCAGTTGTTTAGCCTTTAGACTGACATTTAAGCAAGTTTATGGGGGCATATTCTAAGCAATGATTGAGTGGACCCACCCCGGGCATGGGATCTTGGGTTGTATAAAAAGTCAACCTGAGCCAGGCGGTGGTGGCTCACGCCTTTAATCCCAGCACTCGGGAGGCAGAGGCAGGCGGATCTCTGTGAGTTCGAGACCAGCCTGGTCTACAGAGCTAGTTCCAGGACAGGCTCCAAAGCCACAGAGAAACCCTGTCTTGAAAAACCAAAAAAAAAAAAAAAAAAAAAAAAAAAGTCAACCTGAATGCCCCATGGACAGCTGGCCAGTATATAGCACACCTCCATGGCCTCTGCTTCAAGTCCTCATTCCAGGTTCCTGCCCTGCTTGAGTTCCTGCCTTGGCTTCCCTTGTCTGTAAAGTGTAGAACAAAATCAACCCTCTCTCCCCCTATGGCTTTTGGCCACAGCGCTGATCACAGCCATGGAAAGCAAAGTAGGACAAGGGGGGAGCGGGCTCACTCCCTGTCTGTCTCTCGTGCTCTTGTCAGTGTTTGAAACAAAGAGGGTCTCTCCATCCTTTAAGAATGAAAAGAAACTGGCTTCATGGTCCGTGACCATCTTTATCGCCATTTTACAGTCCCCTCATCCACATCTTCCACAAACACTTGCTCTGTGCCTTGTACTTCATGGGGACATTTCATTTATAACACATGAGAAGCATTGCATTAAGAATGAGAATGCTAGAATTAGTTTCAGTTCGCCAGCTCTGCGACTCTTCCACCCTAGGCTGCCTCAAATATAAGGCAGAGTGAGAAAACCCTGGCTCTGCCCATTGAGGTGTAGGCTCCAGTAACAGGAGTCAGAAACAAGTAGGGATCATACAACGGTCAAGGACGGAGACCAGAGTACGTGCAGGGTAGGGAGGAGGGAGCAGTTCCCTGAACTTAGGTGTGGCACTGATTTACAGTGTGTTTTCCAAAGACTCAGCCTTCATACTGGGTCTTGTGAGGCCTATGGGTGTGGCTTTGTGCTAGGAACACAGGTCATTGGTGGAGGTTATTATAGGCCAAGGGACAAGCAATGTCAGCAACGAAGATCATAATGCCATCGACAGAAGGGTGGCAGGGTAAGTTGACTAAGGTCTGTCCAGCTGGACTATTACTCAGCAATCAAAAGAAACAACATGTCTCTGCTAGGCACAGTCTGGACCAGTCCCAGTGACGCTTTGCTAAGTAGGGGAAGCCAGATTCAAAGGTTGAAGTGCTACTATTTCATTTCAGAAGGAAGTGTTTGCCTCTGGTGGGTACAGTGAGAGACAGCTTCCTGGGAAGGGGCCTGAGAGAACTTTCCCGGGGTGACGAAGGATTCAGCATCCCGAGGGCAGTTTGGGATCCCCAGTGTGAATATTTGTACTCAATAAATGATGCCGGGGAGGTGGAACGATGCCCAGGGTGACCACATCTGGGTCTCCAGAACTTGTGACCGTGTCCCTCACATGACAGATGCTTCCCAGCTGTGATTACCCTGAAGCCCTTGAGACGGGGAGGGCAGCCTGAGCTATCGTTATAAGAAGAAAGCAGGAAGTCACGCAGTAGCCAGAGGCAAGGGAACTATAGAAGCTGTGTCTGTGCTGTGACAAAGGGGGGTCACATGCCAGGGAACAAGCACAGAGATGGATGATCTCCCTGGAGCCTCCAGGAGGAACCAGCCCTCCTGATAACTGGACTTTGACCCAGCAGGGCTGATTCTGGACCTACTAGGACAGTAAATATATATCAATTTGTGAAACAGACTGTGGTCATTTACTTCAGTAGCTAGAATGGGAACACACTGCACACAAGATGTGCATCTGATCTTGATTTTTTACCTTAAAATTTTTTTTAAAAGAACTGATACAAATATGGAAATCTAGCTAATGATATACATATACAAAAGAACTACTCTTCCAGGTAATTTTAGATATTTGCACCTGCTCCGATGGATAAAGGGACAAATGGGTGTGTGTGTGTGTATGTGTGTGTAAAGCAAACAGAGCAAAATGTAAAGTATTTAGCTGGTGTTTTTACTTGTCAGGGTGCAAGGTGCATGCCAGAATGGATGTTTTTTTTTCCACTTTTTTCCCCATTTTTGAGACAGGGTTTGGTTATATAGTCCAGGCTGGCCTCAGACTTCTGGTGATTTCCCTGACCCTGTCTTCCAGGTGCTGGGGTTACAGGAGTGCAGCATCATGCCCGGCTCCCACACCGACCTTTGTGATGATCACTTGGAACGTCATCAAGAGCTGCTTTTGACAGGCTCATCCTTTGGAGGCGGGTGAAAAGCTCAGAACTCCTGCAACAAATACGGACTTGACAGACAGCAGGAGGCAGGAAAGGCAGTGAATCTGAGTCTCCACTGTTAAGGCTCCTGTTCTGAAGGGGGAAACGAAGTCTCTGAACAGACAGCAACTGGACTGTTTGCTCAAGGGAAGGATTAAGGAACCTCCCAGGAGCTTGAGTTTTGGCGGGTGTTTAGATTCCTACCTGTGAAGACATTTTCTAGGTGGTGGCCTGGGAGCAAGTTACTGAAGTGTCCTAAGCTGGAGGCTCATAGGGCTGCCGAGAACACTCTAAGAAATGAGGTGGAAGTATTCTCCACAGAGTTCTTGGTACAGTGCCTGATGGCCGACAGTGCTGCTGACATGGTCGGTGTTGTGACTGTTGGCCAACTGCTTCTCAGCCAACAGCAGAGCACAGGCACGTGGGAAGCTTGTCTGCACTCCTGGCTCATACTGTTCTGCAGGTCTTCAAAACGACCAGCAGGTGCCATATTCTGCCAGACAGCTCGCTGGAGAGATGACTCAGCAGTTAAGATTACTGGCTGCAGGGTGACTCACAGATGTCTGTAACTTCAGTCTTGGGGGATCTGAAGCCCTTCTTCTGACATGCATGGGCACCAGGCACACAGGTGGTGCACACACGTGTGTAGGCAGAACACTCAGACACATAACACAAATAAGGAAGGGAACACAAGGCGAGTCTGGACTGTTGGGAACTCGGCACTGCAGTTCCAGCTTCCTAGCGGGTTTCCTTTCCTTTGCACTTAGCCCGTCCCACAGGCACCTGCCTCACTGAGTGGAATGCATTGCCTCTCTGGTGGTGGACGAACGCTGTGGCCAGCCATCTGGAAGAGGTTTCCAGACTCACCCTTCTCCCCGTCCTGCTCCCAGTGTACTAGGCAACGGTGTTTGCTGTTGTTGATGGTGGTGGGGGGGCGTGCGTGTGTCTGAAGACGGTTTTACTATGTAGCCCAGGCTGGCTGAGGACTCACAATGCAGCCTCCAGTCTCCAGACCCCACAGCGCTGGGATTGCAAGGGTGCCCAACAGCAGGTTCCTGGGAACTTGGTATTTCTCTCCCACCAGCTACTCTCGTATTTATTCTGGTTTGTTTGTGTCCACCTGTATCCCAGAAGCATCCCCCACTGGCCTCCTTGTTTCCAAGCTTGCCACCCCTCCCTCCTGTCCTGGGCAGAATGAGCTTCTGCAGTGGAAACCCAACCGTCTGCTTCCAGACTCCGGCCCCCAACAGTGTCCCTGAGTGTACTGACTCTAGCTAGTCCCTGCACTACCGACTACGTGGCCTCCTTTAGTTTCCCCACAGCCGCCTGGAATCTTCCCTGCCTTGTGCCTGGAGGTCTATGACTGGAATGCTCCACGTGTTCATTCCTCCCTGTCCCCACCAGCTGCTGACCTTCATCCTAGACTCGCCAGGCCCGGTGGTCAGCTGCTTCCCTTTGTGTCTCTCCCCTCTGTGTCACTGAGCTTAGCTCGGAGGCTGGCTCCAGGCGTTATCTTTATATGTGTGTACAGGAAGTGGGATCAGTCCCACATTCAAATGAGAATGAAGGGGAAGGAAAAGAAGCCTCAGTATGCCCAGTGGGGTCCTATTAGGAGGCAGATGGCGTCCTTGCAGGCAGAACAGAAAGGAGCAAGGTTGAGGAAATTGGCAAGGGTTGTAGAGCACCCAGGCCTGGCAGCGGTTGGTGCCGATTTCACCTCTGGCTGGACAGATGTGTTCTGCCAAGCAGAGTCACACTAGATGTTGGCTCCGGTGCAGAGGAAGCGACTGGAGCTTATTCAGCTGCCAAGCTACCTACAAGCCGAACCCCAAGTCAATGCTGGGCCTGAATGGAGTCCCTAAAAGCCAGCCTTTCAGGCGCAGGGCAGAGAGAGCTGGCTGGAAGGCAGGTATGCTGAGAAACACCACCACCAAAAATCACCAGGAATACCTCTGTTCTCCTATCTAAGCATGAATGAAGGCAATTGCACTCATGAACAAGGACACGGCACCCTGTTCTCAGGAGCCATGGGGGCAGGTGACAAAGTCAGGACACACTCTTTCTCTGGAGTAGCAGTCACTAGGCTCCCAAGAGACATTTTCTAGTTCTACTTCCTGTCCTCAGTTTATCCCATGAAGAATCGTTCTGGTGTCCCAAAAGAAAGCTACAGCTGGGTTTACTGGTCACAGGAGTCTCAAGTGCGTCTGTAGCCCGCAAACTCCAAACTTTCTTTTTCTTTCTAAGAAGGTCTATGCACCAAGTCTCCAGGGTACAGCCTGATTGGTGTTCATGACCACAAGCTGAAGACAAGTAAGTTTGGCAGAAAGCCTGGGACAGTTGTACCCGAGATCTGGCGTGGTGACTCACACCTGTAACCCACCACTTGGGAAACGAAGGCTGAAAGCCAGCTGTGAAGCCTCAGCCAGCCTAGGCTATAGAGGGGTCCTGAACTCAAAACCAACAAATGAAACGCCATCCCTAAGGAAAGAAGAGAGTCCAACAGGAATTCTGTACCCCGTGGTGCTGCCATCCAGCAACGCTCTCTTAGGGTGATGGGGTAATGGAGAGTTGAGGAAGCCGGTTCCATTTTAGAATGGCCTAATTTTCCAAGCCGGCTGGACATGGAAGCTAGTCAGGGTAGCACTGGATGACAGGACAACTCAAGTGGGAACAACAGTTGAGGGGAGAGGTGCAAGTACCACATGTCCAGGGGAAGGGGAAGTGGCTACAGGAAGGGCCTTGGTCCTGCCTCAAAGGATGTGACAGACTTTGTGGACTCCCCATGAGAGGCCTCACCCTCTCTGAGGAGTGGATGGAGGGCAGGGTGGGAGGAAGGTGGGGTGCAGGAGGAGGTGAGGGAGAGGGAACAGGGATCAATATGTAAAATAATAATTAAAAGAAGAATGAAAGGAAGGAAGAAAAAGAAAGGAAGGAAGGGAGGGAGGGAGGGAGAGAGAGAGAGAGAGAGAGAGAGAGAGAGAGAGAGAGAGAGAGGTATGCTGGGCCGCCTGTTGGGCAAACACAGAAATCCACTGGCCTACTGCGCCAGCAAGGAACAGCCATAGAACACAGAGGGACCGCGCCCACCCGGCGCTTCCTCTTTCCCCACACCGCGGGTGGAGGTGCAGGCCCCTTCTCCAGACTGGGCTCTGAAGAGAGAGGCTGGACGCCGGGAGAAGCTCTGCTGAGTTTGGGGTCCCCAGGGTTTCAGCCCTCTCTGTCAGGGCCCATATTTTCATAGCCAATCTGCCTGCCACTCACTCTGTAGCAGCCAACAGGAGCAGGAGTCGCGGTAAAAACCGGTCTTCTCCTTTATGAGGAGAACAGCTCCCCCTTGTGTCCGAGCGGGGCAGAGTCAAAGAATTTGACAACCTTACTGTTGGATTTGGGATTCCCTCAAATATTTAGGGCTCAACTGTGTGCAGGCTTAGTAGCAGACACTGACTTCTCCATAGCAGGGACCGACAGGGTGTTCCTTAAGCTCAGTGCAACAGTACCGCTTTCCTAAATGCCTCTGCTCGCTCACCTGCCAGGGGGGCAGGAGCAGAGATGGGCTTTTATCTGTCTTGAGACAAGTTCTCAAATATTGCCTAGGTTAGCCTTGAACTCAAATATGTAGTCTAGGCAAGTCTTGGACTTGCTTACAATCCTCTTGCCCCAGTCTCCTGAGTAACAAACCTCTCCTGCCTTGTTTCAGATGAGGACAATCTGTATACTTCTACCCGACCTACTACCCTGTCCCAGTGGAACTTCCATCCTTTTGTCTGCAGGGTTTGTCCAGAAACCTTTGACCCCCATAGAATTTTGTGTTCATTACCTTTTAATAATGAGATATTCATAAATGAAAAGTAAACATAAATTTGAGGTCCTGTGGACAAACACAAAGCAAATAAAGAGATGGCTCATTGTTCCAGGTCTTTTTTCCTCCTCCCACAACTGATCCACATGACCTGCATGCATTTTCTTTCCCTTGCTCAGGACCAGCTTTTGGATGCATCCCCAGATGCAGACTGGCTTTGCTTGTGTTGACCCTTATACAAACAGAATCTTAGTGAAGGTGACTGCTTGTATATCTTTTATTTAAAAATTTTTTATTGCTTTATAAATAATACCATTCAAAATTTCCACTTCCTCCCCTCTTCCCATTTCCCTCCTATTCCCCCATTTACCCTCTCCCTCCCCCCAGTCCTAAGAGAGGGCAGGGTACCATGCCCTGTGGGATGTCCAAGGCCCTCCCCCCTCCATCCAGGCTTAGGAAACCGTGCTTGTTTATCTTTTATGTTTTGCTCAATTTCATGTGTTTTTTTTCCCTCTGGAAATCTACAACTGACATATATCCATTTCACCGATGGTTTGTTTCTGGATTGGGGGTATTACCCACTGTGATCTATGATCACGTTGGGGTGTGGGGGTTGGTGGGTCTGTTTCAGAGCGTGTTGGTGAAGTCATCAGTGGCAGGTTGCAACTTTATACTAGTGTGCAGTGACTTTTCAGTGTGACTACACCAGTTCCTGCCAGGGGCGTGACTGCTCATTGCATCATCCTTACCATCCCTTGATAGTCTCAGATGGAACGTTTTCTTCTGTTAAATTTGTTTTTGTTGTATTTGGTTTATGTTTTCTTACTGTGGTTGTAATTTAACCCTATTCGGTGTCGATACTATTGAATATATTTCCTGTGTTTATTGGCCGTTTGGATTCCCTCTGGTGTCCAGCGTCTGTTCAGATCTTGGCTATGTTTTCTGTAGCATCATCTGCCCTGATGCTCTATGAACTCTCCCTATGAGGTAGTTAGTGCTTTACTGTCTTGGACCCCACTCAAGTGGTAATTTCACACAGTTCCACTCACAGCGTCTGAATACCTGTCCCTTGTTAATCATGTGCTTACAGACACCCTCTGACACTGGGTGGAATATCTCTTCATTTCCTTTGTTCATTTTGGGGATCAGGTGTTTCGGCTTCCAGTGCAATGAACTTTATCAGCACCTCATTTTAGGGTTGGTGCTTTTGTGTCCTGGTTAGACCTGTGTCTCGAGGGTAAATGTGACCAGATGAACACTTAGGGCTGTGTTCTCAAGGTCTTCTCTTGGCCTCTGTTTACACTGCTTCCACTGGTGTGGGGACAGTCTCTCCGGTGGTGGGAGGGAGGTGACTATTTTCAGGAAGCCCCTTCAGACTTGCATTTCCTTCTTTTGGGTGAAGGGTTCTCTCCATGAGATGCGGGTCTGGGTCAGAGCAGGACTGAGCTGAGGCTCTGTGGATGCTGCAGAAGGGTGAGCTGTGGTGGGGTGACTCCCCTTAGAGCTAGAGAACCCACTCCCTGAATTGTGTATTCCAAGGCGAGTGGGGTGGATTAGGAGGAAATGGGTGGAAGATAATGAAGCAGTAGGAAAACTTTCCCTGCTCTCTAAATCTGGGACTGGGGCTCAGCTCCAACAGCTGGCTGAGATACAATGGGTGCCTGGGAGGGGGAAGCCTTGCTTCTCAGCATCCACAGGGGCCAGCACAACCTATTCTTGATTTTCCAGGGCTGATGGGACTTTCCACACAGGAAGCATTAGGAGCCCATTGATTGGTCAGGAAGTGAGCACTTTTGAAAGAGTTGCAGCGAAAAAAAAAAAAAAAACAACATCTTGAACTTTGCAGGCAAATGGATGGAGTAGAAAACATCATTTTGAGTGAGGTAACCCAGACCCAGAAAGACAATTATCACATGTACTCACTCATAAGTGACTTTTAGACATAAAGCAAAGAAAACCAGGCCACATGTCACAATCCCAGAGAAACTAGACAACAATGAGGACTCTAAGTGAGACGTACATCGATCTAATCTACATGGGAAGTAGAAAAAGACAAGATCTCCTGAGTAAATTGGGAGCATGGGGACCTTGGGAGAGGATAGGCAGGGAGGGGGAGAGGCGGGGAGGGAGCAGGGAAAAATGTAGAGCTCAATAAAAATCAATTAAAAAAAGAAAGAGCTGCAGCTGGGTTTTCCAATCAACTCCCCTTCTCAGGTTTTTGTTATTTTGTTTTGTTCGTTTGCTTGTTTTTTAATAGCCACTAGATGGCAGGTTTAGTCACATCTGGATGCTTGCAGCAAACGATTCAAGTAAGGGAAGGAGCAAGACATTTGGATTTAAATTCAACTTTAATTCTGTTTGTGAAAGCATCGGTCACAGATCTTTAAGCACACATTTCCGTGACGAGCACTGCACAGTGAAGCTGTGGCAGCCACTGGTGTCGTACCTCCTTTCCAGGCTTTTGAAAATGGTGTGTCTTTGGCTTCGGCATCCGCCCTTTTGTGGCCAGACTGTAAACATTCAGTTAAACAAATGTCAATCAAATTGTTCTGCTAGGAAGTGGCCTTTTACTGGCAGGATCTGGAAAGCTGCTTTGTTTAAGGCCTCTGGAGAGTTCCAGACTTGGGGAGCAACTGACCATATGCAGCCTGATCCTGCCTTCCATCTCCCACCCCGCCTTGCTCCTCATTGTTAGTCCCCTTCATTGCCCTGCTTCTCCCCTGCAGTCCCAGAAAATCCTGGATCTCTGGTGTTCTTTTCTGTTAAATTATGCCATGCCATTCTTATCTGGTATTTATAAATAAATAAATCAAAAGCAATTTGTGCATCTGAAAATACAGCCAAACCCTCAGCCCCGGAGTTCCTGTCTTGATCCAGAAGGTGAGCACACACATTTGGGAAGAACTTGGAGTGTTGTATTGGTCTCTTTGCTTCACCATGTCTGACAGAACCGTCTTGAAGGAGGAAAGAGTTCTTTGGGCTCATGACTTCACAGGGTTTTAGTCATCGTGCTGAGGAAGGTTTGTGGGGTGGCTGGGTTCACGGTGGGAGCAGTATGTGTAGATCCGTCATATCGCGGTGGGCCAGGAAGCAGAGAGAGAGAGGGCCAGGAGCCAGTGACTGGGTGTAACCTGCAAAGACTTACCCCTAGGGACACACTTCTGCCGGCCCCATTCCAAGAATCTGCAACCTTGCAGTATGGCACCGCTAGCTGGGGAAGAAGTGCTCAAAAATTAGCATGTGGACACTGAGACAATGGGGATGTTCTATCGGGAACTCACCAAGGCCAGCTGGCCTGGGTCTGAAAAAGCCTGGGTTAAAACCGGTCTCCCTGAACATAGCGGACAATGAGGACCACTGAGACCTCAAGAACAATGGCAATGGGTTTTTGATCCTAATGCACCTATTGGCTTTGTGGGAGCCTAGGCAGTTTGGATGCTCACCTTACTAGACCTGGATGGAGGTGGGTGGTCCTTGGACTTCCCACAGGCAGGGAACCCTGATTGCTCTTTGGGCTGACAAGGGAGGGGGACTTGGTTGGGGGAGGGGGAGGGAAAGGGGAGGCGGTGGCAGTGGGGAAGAGACAGAAATCTTTAATAAATAAAAAAAATCTTCACACACACACACACAAATTAGCGTGTGGGGACATTTGTGATTCTTATCATAATAGATGTGGAGAGAGAGACAGGGCAACGATTTCATATGCATCAATGACTGTTTAGTAAAACTCACGTTTCCCTTCTTCTGTGTATAGGTCTGTGAATTTTAACAATGAATAGACTTGAACCACGGGCCCAGGGCTATCCCATCACCCCCAATTCTCCCTGTGAAGTCCCTTCTGCAGTTACAGCCTCCTCCTCAGGAAGTCATTAGTTCTCCAGCCTTACACAGAACCATGCGATATGCCTCCTTCAGGGACTGTCCCCTTCGGTAAAATAAAATGAGTGAGTACATGGGATATTTGTCCTTCTGGGTCCGGGTTACCTCACCCAGTATGGTTTTTCCTAGATCCACCCTGTTCTTTCTT
This sequence comes from Microtus obscurus, assembly GCA_963919715.1. Taxonomy (NCBI): domain Eukaryota; kingdom Metazoa; phylum Chordata; class Mammalia; order Rodentia; family Cricetidae; genus Microtus; species Microtus obscurus. Next base: position 50,050,226 of record CAWTZC010002525.1, read on the forward strand.
TTCTGAGTAACATGCTAGTGAGTGACCGTCTGAGAGCTTGTTTGTGGTTTTTCTTAGGGAAGGATATTTGGGTTCTTCTAGTCTGAGGACGATCATGAAGAGAGCTGCCATGAACACTCCGATGCAGGGTTATATAAGCTTTAGTTTCTAGGATAAATATCCAGGAGTGGAGTCACTGAAATGTACGATGTGGGCTGGAATGTTTAAGGAACTGCCAACCTGGCTTTTCCAGTCGCTGTGCGACTTCGCGACCCCACAGAATTGGGTGTTCGGTCTCTGCTAACTTGTGGAGTTTCTCTGGTTGTGTTTGTTGTCGCTCTTGCTTTCTTGCTGTTCACCTGTCAACTCAGTGATCCTTTTCATGGCCAGCTTCTCGCATCATGGATTTTCCCCCATCTAATTTCCTGTTTCCTGTTTTGCCTTTCTTCTGCCTCCCTTGGCTTCTTTTATCTCTCTCCTGTTTCTATTTCTTAGCATGAAATTTTTTATTACTGCTTTGATAACTTGGTTTGTCTATGACTCTGGATGATCATTAGTCTATTGGTGTAAGAAGGATGTAGGGATCATAGATTAATATTATGTTTGGTTTGTTTCTATGGCTCTGGATAATCAGTGCAAGAAGGATGTGGGAACTGTAGATTATTATTGGGTTGCGGTCAGTCTGTGGCTTTACAGCCAGTATTGCTCGTTTTATTATATCAGGTTAATTGATGTTGAATTCATCTATGTTTAGAATTGCAATATCCTCTTGATGGATTTTTTTTCTTCCTCTGAATAATTTTTGTTTGAAGTCTAATTAGTTAGATTTTTAGTATGGCTCTACTGGCTTAGGATGTCGGTTCCCATCCCATAGTACCCTAAAACTGTGTTCATCTGTGATAGCGAAGTGTGTATCTTGTGGGCCACAACTAGATGGGTTGTGTTTTTAAATTCAATCTGCTAGTCTTTGCCTTTTGCCTGGAAAATTTAGGCCATTAACATTTGGAGTCCTTAATGGAAGACATGAACTGATTCCTGACATTCTGATGTTTCATTTGGTATTCTGCTAATTTTTCACTTGACTATTTGCCATTCTTGTAAACTTAGTCTTTCCTATGACCTTGTGGTTATGTTTTAATATCTGTATTCATAAGACCCATAAAGTCGTAATCCAGTAGAACTAAAACCCAAATTCCAAGTGTGCACACACTGTTCTTTTCTCCTTTTTTGTGACTGTGATAACGAACCCAACTAGAAACATCGTAGGGATTTGTATGTGTGGGAACCACTGTCATAACCTACTTTATCAGACGTTCTCTGCTGAGGTTGGGCGTGACCATGCACTGCTTTGAAGTGTTATTCCTGTGGTGCAGAACGTTCGTGTGATGATGTGTTAACTGATGCAATGAATGACTTTCCCACAAGCCCTCGCTTCTGTAATTGTGGTGTGTGGTTTGTGCTGCGATGATGAAGTTCACACAGTAGAGGGTATAAACATGTGTACAGTTTCATTAGTAACACATATGCCCCTCCTGGGTTAAAAGTGAGGAGGTGACCATGAATGACTGTAGACCCCTGTGTGTTTTCACAGGCCAGTCTCTTCCTTTCCTTTTCACTCACCTTTGCAGCAAGGAAACTGCTATTTTGATGTCCACGTTACATATCCTCCTGCCTTTGCCTTTGGGCTGTTAGATGTATTGGTGGAAGCAACACATCCTTTGATTTAGAAGCAGTGAGAAGCAGCTCGGAAAGGTTGCTATTCAGAGAACTGTCCAGCTTTACCGGGAGTCCCTGCGGGTGGAGAGGGAGAAGCACAAGGGAAGTGCAGGCCTGGGGAGCCAAGAACTCTTACCTGAGGTGGCTGTTGAGGCTGTATCAGGGACTGCAAGGCATGTGGCCATAGAGGCACCATGGTTGGCCTCTCGCTCATCACACTAGAAGAGACTAAAGAACATTTCTGAGGGTACTATGAGCATCCTCAGTGGCTGCAGTGGCTGCAGGGGAAGCTAGGGAGGGCTGTGCAAGCATGGAGAGCAGTCAAGTGGAACACGAGTCTGCATGTCTTCCTATGATCTCTGTCCTGTCCATGCCTCACTGGTCAGTATATTTCTCATGGGCGCTTGCTACGGTCTGTCCCCAGCTGCAGTGAGCTGTCGTCAGGCAGGCCTCACAGTTCCTTCTTGGGAAGACACTAATTTTTTTGTTATGTTTTAAATTTTATTTACTTTTATTTTGTGTGTGGGTTTGTCTGTGGGTACGTGTGTCCACCATGTTCATGCCGGGTGCCTACAGGGGACAGAAGAGGGTCTTGGATCATTTGGAACTGTGAGCCACCATGTAGGAACTGAAAATCAGTTCTGGGTCCTCTCAAAGAGCAGTGGAGCCATCGCTCCAGCCTGATCTTCTTCATTGTCTTTGAAATGACGGATATTTGTCTACAGTGTGACGTCTGGACAAGCTCAGCTGCCACTCTTCGTGAGGTGGAAATGGCTTCTGACAGATCACACAGACTAACACAAGTTTGCCTCATACAGACATCTAACTAGGCTCCTCAGGATCCACATGTTGTGTGTGTGCTTTCCCTCTCCATTGTGATGTCACCCCAGTGTGGCTTGCTCCAAGGCCAGAAAGGCAAGCAGAGGGGATCTGCCTCCTATGTGCGTCCCAGGAGGTACACATAGGACTAATTCCTAATCCGCTTAGAATCCACTCACCAAAGGACACTGGGAAACTCAGTCTTCATCCTGAGCAGTAAAGTACCCAATTAATGTCCAGGGCATATATTACAGGGACTAGAGAAAGAATGAAGATGGGGGAATAATGCCAGCCTCTGCCAGTGGCTCATTGATGGCTTTCCCTGTGCTCTGAAGACACACCTTCCACAGTGTTTGCATAGGTCAACCCTGCTGACTGTTCAGATGGGTTTTCCTAATGCTTGTACTAGAAACTTGAAGGAAGAAGATTATTTTAATTAGCGAACTCTGTCCTAGTAAGGAGAGGTCCTTGGATTGTTTAGAACAGGATTATTTTTGTCATTGTTTTACTTTTTGTTACTTAAGGAGGAAAAATCTGGGCCCCGGAGCTTCACCCATTGCTGCTGGGACAGAACATCGTGGCAGCAGGAGTGTGTGGCAGAAATGCTCCTCACTTCCCGATAGACAGGAAGGAGAAAAAAAGGGCAATTTAAAAATTGTGTGTGTGTGTGTGTGTGTGTTCCTGTGGGTATTTGCACGTGAGTGCAGTGCCCACAGAAGCCAGCAGATGGTGTGAGATCCCCCAGAGCCAGAGCAACAGTGACTGACTGAGTGGTGATTGGAACAAAGCTCAAGAGCAGTACACACTTTCAACACTGAGCCATCTCTCCGGCCCCTAGGACTTTTTTTTTAAAGCAAGATTTTATTTTCCTTCTTTAAGAGTATAATGAGCATGGTCATACTGTAGGTAAAGACAGAGAAGCTGTGGGGCACAGAATATTCGGAAAGCCAGTTTGGTCACCTGAGTTGCGATCTCTAGCAATCTGTACAAACAGACGAGAAACAGACGAGAAATGCCAAGTTCCCTTTAAAGTAGTTTTAAGAAGAATAGAAAAACAGGATCTTGGAAATTCTGGGTCTTTCCTTCCCTGTTGCAAACTCGCGCTGCGGTGGTTGAGTTTGCACAGCATCTGCAGGTCAAGTGGGTCGGGTGAATCTTCGTGTTTGTGACCACATTTTGATTCTGAGACGGGAAGTGGAGGGTGAAGAGGTCACAGTGGCCTTCTAGTTTTGAAGTTTAATTTTGTCGGTTTTGTTGCTGTCCACCCTCATGGAACTTCTGTCTGCTGACGTCAGTCCCATCTTCAGAGCCCTCTTTGACCACGGCTTTCTCAGCCTCCTCTTCTCCCCCACCCTTTTCATCACAGTGGGCAGCTCTGATTTTGTTTAGCTTTTAGAATGTTCTTTTACTGATTGGGTGGGTTTGCATGCCCAGGCACCAGATTCCACAGTATAAGCTTGCCTAGCTTATGCAAGCAATGGGATTTTAAGAGAACACCTGCTCCCGCCTACCTCCCACCCAGGAGTCTTTAGTAGTGGAGTCTGTTCTAGTGGAGAGAGAGGGCACCCCAGTGTCTAGCCTTCAGGAAAATCCATCTCAGAGCCTTACAAGGGCTCCTCTGGCAGAAGCAGGCCTGCACCTGGGTGGCCTCTCATCAGAGGGGAATGGCAGAAGCAATCTTGTGTTTCCCTACAGCCCTCCTAGAATGTCTTCCTGGCCTTAATTCTGGGGTATATCTTCTTGATGCTCTAGGTTATCCATAAATACAGACACATGCTGATTCTTTAGGCCCTGCAGGAGAACCCCAAATGTGCAGGTGTTCATGGCACATTGACATAAGACCAACTCAAGACAGTGCTCTGGATCCACCCCCCTGCCTTTATTATGGTCTTTGAGGTTGTTCTTATTATCTTGACATATCTTTACACACACACACACACACACACACACACACGGAATTTTTAAATATATGAGTCATATGTTGTCTAGTTTTAGATATTTTTAAGGGATAAATTAATCTGGGGTTTATTTCACCATATCATTGGATCACTAACTTGAAAAAAAGTTTTCAGAGCCAGGATGGCAGTACATATCTGTGATCCCAGTACTCAGGATGGAGGAGGATCATGAATTCAATTTCAGCCTGGACTACATAGCAAGTCTCTATCTTAAACAGCCCAAAAATAAATAAATAAATGAGATTTCTGAAATGTTTGTATCTTGGTGTTATGCTGTCTGTGTCTTGATTTTGCTCAACAGTGAAAATAAGAAGCCATCCATCCAACTGCCAGACACCCATCTTCTTATATCAGGATCGTGGGGGCAGAGTCTCTATTCCTGCACCCAGCCCACCCAGTCAGTTGTTTTCAGGTTGTGTGAGTCTAGACGTGGGTAGGAGGTTGCAGCTATGTGGGGTGCATCATAGGCTTACTGTCCTTACCTTGCTCTGCCTCCCAGCCAATGAGAACTCCTTGGAGTGACAAAGCAAGAATCTGCAGCCAATGCCGTGAAACTTTATTATCAAGCCACTGCCTGAGAAGGAACATGAGATGGTGAAGGTGGAGAGAAATGAGCGAGGGCTGCTGTGAGCGAGGGAAGCTGGGCGGAGCCAGGCAGGGGCCATGCCCTGTCAGTGGGGTAGGGCCTATTTGCTCTTGTCCAACTCTTCTTTCAGGCTTCAGAAGGAGGGAGGTCCAGAGCAAGGGAGAGGCAGGGCTAGATCACATTTGCACCCAGCAGTTTCTTCTCATCTGTTTTCTAAGGAAGAGGCCAGGGCAAGATGTTAGTGGCAGGGAGAGAAGGGACAGCAGGGTCCTGTGCTCTAGGCCAGCTAGTTCTGGAGCCAGGCAGACCCATGACAAAAAGCTCCACAGGCCTGGGATAGATGTGGCCTTCTATGGCTTCTTGGATAGGAATAGTGGTTGGAAACGGACCTTGTGGAATGGGACAGAAAGACATGACTCTTCCTGGGACTCACATAATGGTCTCCTTCTTCCCTAAGCATGATGTCTCATCTGAACATGCCGCTGCCCCAAACACATGGCGCAGGGACTTACCGCCTTTGTGAAGAATCTTTTCCAGAGGTAAACACACACAGGGGTGAGAGAAGCCAGGAGTAGCAGCACCCAAACACCCAAGAGCATTGCCTGGAGACTTATGAGCAGGGGCTGGGAACACAGGACAAAGACAAGGGTGCTGGAGTGATGGCCACGGTCCTGCTTCTTCCATTCTCTCTCCCAACAAGGGTTACTTTCTAACCCTCATCTCCAAGTCTACAGCTTCTGGACTACAGAGGGATCATGGGTCTAGGGCGGAAAATTCACCAGAAATGTTTTCCACTCTCCTCAGAAGTTGAGTTGTGAAGTAAGTGACAACCTCAAGGAGGGCATACATGTTGGTAACCCTTGCCATACTTGCAACCCTGGGTCACTTGTGACTTGTGGCTGGTAGTATTCCTATGTGATGTCCACAGCAATGGGAACGGTTTCTGATTGGCTCAGTCCTGCATCTTTAGGAACAATCACCAAGACTAGGGGGAGGGGTACCGTCTCCCAGCCATCTTTGTCTCCCTGCCAGTGTCTGCAGTTGCCCTTCTCCATGGCCACTTACCTTTAGCATGCTTATGTAGAATATGCACAGGCTTATCCTATCAATTTCCTCTGGAGATGTGGTGCTGGGGGGCCGGGTGGGCCAGAAATATGAAGGGCGGGTTGCACAGACATTGTCTCTGAGATAGTATTGGTAAGTGTGGAACTCACGAGCTCCAAGAACAATGGCAGCCACAGCCGTGCAGAAATTTGCCAGTACCAGAAGGGTCCTCAACTGGGCCTAGAGAGAGGAAGAAATAGAGGAAGACCTTGAAGATTCAGAATTACCCAGCTTGTGTGTGATGGGGCAGGAGGGCTGGCACAGCCTTGAGGTCAAGTGTGGGTCTTGCCTGGTCCTAAACTCACCCAGCAGGTACCTCCACGTTTCTTATGAAGGAAGGCAACGGCTCCAGCCAGCATAGCCTGGGGAGAGAATGAACAAGAAGAGTCAGCATAGGAAAGACAAATGCCCACTAATTCCCTGCCTTATTTTCCCCTGTGACTCTTATCTGTACTGCCAGCCACACGGCCTATACCATTCTATCTGCATTGTCTGCGGTGGAGTGACTGTGCAGGGTGATGAGCCTAGAGCTCATCGGTGAGGGCGTAGGACACTGTTTGAGTGACACCTAAGTGCACGTGGTTAAGCCATGTGTGAACCTTCTTGTTGGTCCCTACAGTCTTCTTTTGAAAGCGCACCAGATTCCTGATGAAAGTTCCGAGGACCGGGGATCTTGTGGATCAAAGTCCCAAGTTGTTAGAAAAGCTGTCAACGCAGGCTGTGACTTTAGGCAGCCTCGGGTCCAGACACCTGCACTAGCTGGTATTGAGCCCTTCTGGCAGAAGAACAGGAAGTCTGGTGCACACCATGGACTCATGGGTCCTGACCCTATTTGACTATTCTAGAATTAATCCTTCTATTTCTGCCATTGGGAGGATTAGCGCAGTTCCTTTCATCTCTGTTCTCAATGAATGCGTGTGTGTTTTTTGCTGTTCTGAGTGTGTGTGCCTGTCAGAAAGTTCTCTACCCTCCATGCCCAACCCAACCAGCTGTCATTAGAGACAGCAGCATGTCGGATCCCATGGGAGGAGTAAAGGGAGGTAGGAGATGCTCCCCGCCTGCCATGCTCCACTTCCCCTGTCTTGAGGCAGACATCAGAGATGGGTGAACCCTTAGAGCCCTAACCGATGACAGCCATTGATGACGAGGAGTGGCTGTCAGTGTGCTGGGAGCAGCATGGGGCAAGAGACAGAGTTGGCCTGTGACCACACAGGCCACCATTTCCTCACTCCTGTCATCTACACAAGCACCAAACTGACCTACATTGTCAGGTCTGCTTGGCTACACACTCTTGACGCCACATCACTGGTGGTGGTGTGAAGAAAGTGAAGAGAACTTCATCCCTCTGACAGCCGTGGAGCCTTCATGCTGCCACACTCACCACAATCCCGGTCCAGAAGGGTGCTCCTGAGGTATTCATGGCTAAATACTGGCAGATGTAGAGGATTCCACCCAGAACCACACTCAGAAGCCCCAGCACAATCTGCACCACCTGGAAGAGGGAGGACTTGAGAACACAGCTCGCGAGCAATGGGCCCACCTGTTAACTTGCAACTGATTGCTGAGTTTGGACCGATTTCTACTAAGACGGTCAAACCAGCTCAATATCTTAGGCAGAGGGGGAGGCCAGAGGCAAGTGTGGCAGGCAAGAAAAAGGACCGTTCCTTAGCCTGGCTGGCTGTCCCTCCTCAGCCCACGAAGCATGTAGCTGTTCTCACCCAGGAGGTCACTAGAAACCTGCTGCTGTCCAGACCCCTGGACGAGGCAGATGCTGGGAGTTGTAGTGCTGACCATCCGGCCAGCAGGAGTTTGGCCAGGACAGACTCCTGGGTGATGTGTACATCAATGTGGGTGGGTTGTGGGGCCTCAGGGGCCACCTCACCGACGTCTTCAGTCTCCATGTCTGAGGACATCCTCTGTGAGGGAGAAAATGAACAACAGGAAGGAATATTTGGCAGGTTTTCAGGCTTATTGGAGTTGGGAAGTTCCCTGGCTATGGAGCTGTACCCCTGGTCTCTTTTGGGGAGTTGCCTGCCAGGGAAGCATGCTGCAAAGGTCTTCAGAACCTGATGTCTAGACCAAGCAGTGCCTGTTTGCCTTATCTCTCCACTTCACTCCCGACTGGAGCCCAAGCCTCATCAACAGTGCTCCGCAGAGACCCATTAAGCTTCTGCTTCAATACCTCTTCCCTATAGGGTCCCGGGGATCACCTCTGTCTCCTTGGATGAGCACTTAGCACTGCCTGACCCTGTCCCCACAGGACTGAGTGGCAGAGATAGAAGCCACACCTGTTCCTGGGGGCCTATCTCAGTGTGCCCATTCCCCTGGCAAGCTCTACGGGAGCTGGTGTACTGGGAAAGGGGCTTGTGCTGCACGGCTCAGGACGGGACAGGATGGGCAGTCTTACCTGCTTTCCTCTGGGTCCAGGGGAGTATGCAGCATGGAAGGCCGGGGGACACAGGGAGGAGATGGCTGTAGTTGAGAACCTCAGCCCAGGGAGGAGGAAGAAATTGGGTGGGAGCCAGAAGGGGAGGGAGGATGACCAGACTTTAGCACTTCCTGGCAGGCAGCTGGGACTGGGGGGGCCCTTTAGGGCCTTCCAGCAGGGCTTTCAGTTCTTCATTGGGCACAGGGGAGCTGGGGCAGGTGGTGAGGTAGGCACTGAGTTGGGGCTGGCACCCATCAATCCCGTGGAATCTTTGATAGTTCCCTCTGTTCCAGTCCTATCTGGGCTCCAGCTTTCTAAGCCACTGGGGGCCTGTGCTCCCTGGGGTATGTGTGTGTTCCTGTGCCACCTGAATCCCTGCTGCAGTAGGCCTGATCGTCTACTCCAACCGGAACCCCCCCCAAGTGGGGCCCCTTCATGTTAGCTATTTGCTGGGAAACCAAGAGACTCTCTGGTCAGCCCCCCCCATCCCTCCACGCCTTCTTCCTGCTCTCCCCCAGCTCCTCTACTGTGTGGGGTCATTAGCTCCAAGTCAGCTCCTCCCAGACCTCTCTGCTCCAGCCCCACCTCTCTCAGAGGATAGCAGGTGAGACAGGGCCCTTCACAGCCCCAGGGTAGCCCCTCTTGGAGCACAGAGACCCTTCTCTGGAGGAGTCTCCAAGACAACTCTTTAGTCTCCACCTGAGCCCAGGATGCTGCTTCTCCTTTCTTGGCTCCTTTCCTGTGGGAGTCCAGGAAGGGAGGGAGATGCCAGACTGAGCTTGTGACTCTGGAAACAGCTGAGGCTAGGGGTGGGGGTGGGGGGAGGCTCAGGGCCTGGCTTTGCCTTCCACAGTTACCACAGCCTCACCCCTGCACTCTGAGAGTGAAGCCTTGGGGCTAAGCAGAGGTGGGACGGCTGTGGAGTAAAGACACGGTGTTTCTTTTCTCTATTCCTGGGCACTGGGAGGAGGAATATCAGGGAGTCACTGGAGTAGTGGCAGCAGTGGTGAGCATACAAGGTTTCTGTGTGGCCAGGGTGGTGGTGCTGTTGGGGACCTGGAGGGCGTCAGCATACAGACACAGCTAAGATTTCATTCCTGACTCCTGGAACCTCAAGGAAAGGTGAGACCCTGGAGCCTTCACTTGTGTTTCTGTGAAGAAGTCCAAAGCCTCCTCCTCCCTCCTGAAGAGTTGTCAGACTCCATCCTTTCACCTCCGAGGTGCCCCGGTGAGTGCAGGTGTGGGGCGAATACAAATGGATGTGAAGGGCGGGAAGACTGGAGCGGCTAGCGATATCCAGTCGGAAAGGGTGCTTAGTAGAGTCACCTGGGCAGATTTCTTTTGGATCTAAGCAATTGACCAGAGGGGCTAAAATGGAAATGGCAGTTCTGAACCAGTAACAGGAGAGAGCCAGGAAGCAGGCAGGATATGTTTAACTCTGTGCTGGTTAGAAGGGTAGCAGTAGTAAGGAGGACATCGAACATTCAAGTAGGCAGAATACGAAGACCTTGTAGACCTGAGGCCCTATGGAAACTCAGGGCAATGTTTTTAGTCAGAGGGAGAAAGGTGACATATAGCACAGTAGAAGCTGTTCTTCAGAGGCTAACACTACCTCCCTTTGCTTCACATCTGGGATTATGATGTAGATCCAAAGATCAGTGTTTCTTCTTAAATCGAGTTCATACCTGGCCATGTGGATGTGAGTGTAAGTGCACATTGCCGTTGGTAAATTTTCATATAGACAAAGAACTTTAATGAAAATGAAGATCTTACAAAATGAAGAATAAAAAATGCCCCAAACAAAAAGACAGCCAAGCACATTATGAAAGAACACCAAAAACAGTGATAGAAACCAATGTGGAAACAAGGTGATTTATGGGGGGGGGGAAGTATTGGGTAATTTTTATTTGTATTTTTTGAGGTAAGATCTCATTGTGTATCCTTGGCTAGCCTGGAACCTGCTATGTAGATTAGGCTATCTTCCAACTCACAGAAATCCACCTTCCTCTACCTCCTGAGTTTGGGATTGAAGGTGTGTGCCACCACACCTGGAGGGAACTTTTGCAATGCACATCTTGATTACAGCTGTGCTTTCATAGAGATAAATATTGTCAAATTCTAGAAAAGCAATGAAAAATTGAACAATTTATTGCATTAAATTAAAACATATAAGAGAATGCAATTTCTCCTATGTAAAATGAAGGAAACAAAAATTGCCAGCATATGCTGGGGGAGAACTGGATGGCACTCGTATGCATATGGTCATTGCTACAACGTCCATGGAGGGTGACTGACAATAGTCACTAGAAATACATTATTTCTTCCTGGTCATGATGCAAAGGGATTGGAAATATCCTGAGTGTCTATCAATAGGAGAGTATCCAAATATTCACATGTGTGCGCGCATACACACACACACACACACACACACACACACAGAAGCATTAGGCAGTCATACAAATGGAAGCTTTTGATGGACTGAAGTAGGATGATTCTAAACTATGTGAGCACATCAGCACCATGTTGCACAGGGCCGTGTTTGGTAAGTGGCCATTTGTGAGGAAGGATGAGAAGGAAATCTTTACACACTCCTGTGTACAAAATGTGGCACTGGAGGCTCTGAAGAAACTGGCCACGTTAGTTCTTATCTGGAAGGCAACTTGGCAACTGGGAAGAAATAAAAAGAGGGATTTTCAAACTATATTCTTTTCTTTTATCATTTGCACTTTTGTGTACTTTTGTATAGTGTGGGTGTGCATGTGTGTTGGTATGCGTGTGGGCACAAATGTATATGGGAAGGTGCGCACACACATGTGAGATCATGCATGTGGAGGCCCAAAGTTGACACTGCATGTTTTCCTTGATTCATCTCCACTTCATTGAGGTGGGTTCTCTCAGTTAAATGCAGAGCTTAGCAGGCCAGCTTGCCCTGGGAATCCTGTCTCTACCTCCCAAGAGCTGGGGTTACAGGATGCCATCACGCCTGCTCATGGGTTCTAGAATCTGAAGGCTGGTCCTCAGATGTATACAGCAATTTCTTATCCACTTAGCTACATCCTCAACCCTCTTTTGAGCTTTTCAACGAGTATTGCGTGTGTGCGTGCATGCATTTGTGTGTGCGTGCATGTGGTGTGCACATGCATGTGTGTGTATGTGAACTCAGACTCCTTTTCGTCCCTCTTAGACCCAAGTCAAGCTGTGTTAGGCAGCCTTATGTTACTGTGATAAACATCCAAGTGAAACGACTTGAAGAAAGGTAAATTTATAGGTTTCTTTGGTGGCATACTGTGGCAGACATTTTTAGCTGAGGCCCAAGGCAAGGAAGAATATCAGGGCAGTGGGAGTTTGTAGTAGAGGTTGCTTACCTCATTGTGGTCAGAAAGAAGTAGGAGAATGAGGAAGAGGTGGGGAGAGGGAGGAGGGAAAGGAGAGGAGGAAGTGAATTTGGGGTGGGGGGACTTAGATGCTCTTCAAAGGCACAGTCCTGTTGACTGACTGACATCTTCCAACCAGTCCCCACAGCACCACCAGCCAAGACCAAGCAGGCAATGGTCTGTGAGGAGCCCTGCATTCTGACAATAACATTCCATTAATCCTTCGGGAAAGCGGCCCAGGACTGCGCATGGTGAAAGGCTCTAGAAGTGGTCTGACTCTCAAACAAGGGCCAAGTGACATTGGCATCTGCGCTTGGGGCATCTTCTTGACCTTGATCTGCCCATGACTCCACTTTACCTTTCCTAGCTCCCGTACTTCATCCATTTCTGTCGATTTCCCCGCCAGCAAAGATGGCTCAAACCACGGTGACGGTGAATGGAACTGAAGTGGCCTCCGCACTGCCCACGTCCCCTCAAGTCAACATCCACATCCACCACCACTCGGCTCTGGAGCAGCTGCTGAGAGCCATGGGCTCCGTGAAGAAGTCTCTCTCCCGCCCTCAGGACACAGGGACCTCCAAGGCCAGCATCCACCATGGGCTGCTGGCTCTAGGGGTGAGAGCTGGGTGGTAGGCGGGTTCATGAGGTGGCACAGAGGGCAAAGGAAAGCAGCTTGACTCCTCAGGAAAGAATGCAGGAGCCCACTCGCCCCTTCACATCTGGGGAGAGGTTTGGACATTTCTCTGCAGGGATTTTTATAGAAAGGAGGAACCAACCCTCTCTTCGGTGCTGAGAAGGCTGTGTCAACCAGAGGCTGGGTGACAAGAGAGGAATTTCAGGGCTGAATTTGGTTGTTTCCTGGAGTTCGGGGGGGCCTGAAGGCTGCAGGTGCAAGTCAAGATGAGCCAGCCTCCCAGGGAGAGGCGGAAAGGACCCTTGAGTTACCTAAAAAAGCTCAACATGACTAAAGTTAGATCTAGTGATGTAAGCACAGAGTGCCCCCACCCCCAGGAACTGAGCAAGGCCCTGAGTGGAGCAGGGATGGGCGTGGTCAGGGAGCTGCAGGGTGCAAAAGGAAAGGACTTCCTGGGAAAGGGGTGTCAGGAACAAGGGCAGCTGGTGCTATGACAGTGAAGAGAGAAGAGAAAGGGATTCTGGGATGAAAAGGAGCCATTTTGCTAATAGCCTTGAGTGGCATTTGGGCCAGCTTCTATGCTTGAGCTTTGAGTGCCAACTGAGCTCAGGCTGCCTCAGAGCCAGAAGGAGCGCAGCAAGAACACACTTGTGTGTTCCAGTGAGGAGAGATCGGAATCCAGATTGTTTGCATAGGGTCCCCCTAATTTAGATGAGTTTGAGGTGTAAGAAAGAGATAAGGCCAGAAACATTTGGAGGTTCAGAGGAGATAAGAACCCTGGAAGATAGGAGAGGCTGTCCTTGGGGGGTAGGGTTTGGCACAATCTAACAGCTGAGTCTAAGGGGCTGGAAGGACATAAGGTGGGGGACAGGAATCAGCGGCAGTTGGATTCTCTGGGAAGAAGACACTCAGAAGGCTAGGGCTGGCTCTGGTTTGTTGGAGCTTACATCGGTGAGAAGAAAAGGCTAGGATAGGACTGGACAGTGGGGATCATATACAGTGGTACAGCTTGTTGGGAAAGCTCCACAGTGCAGGGAAATGGTCCTTTATATGCCACCCTGCTTAGTCATTGGCTGGGATAATTCCTTAAAGAATTTCAGCTTGAAAGACTGGGGCATGTCCCTCATTATAGGCTATCTGTAGCCTTCCTTCCTTCCTTCCTTCCTTCCTTCCTTCCTTCCTTCCTTCCTTCCTTCCTTCCTTCCTTCCTCCCTCCCTCCCTCCCTCCCTTTCCCCCTCTCTCCCTCCCTCCCTTCCTCCCTTTCTTTTTTGGTGTTATTTCAAAACCATACATATTTTTAATTAATTAATTAATTTTACATCCCAACTATAGCCTCCTCTCCCTCATCTCCTCCTACTCCCTCCTCCACCTCCCCCCCCCCCCGTCCACCCTTTCTCTATAATTGCTCAGAAAGGTCTTGGTTGTGGGTCTCTGAATCTGCCTCCATCAGTCACTGGATGAATGCTCTCTGGGGCAGCCATCAGTCTGATCACAGGGATGACCAGTTTAGGCTGTACATCCACTGCTGCCAGGAGTCTTAGCTGGGGCCATCCTTGTAGACTCATGGAAGTTTCTCTTTCATAAGACTTCCCCATAAAGCTCCCCTTTCCTGTCGTGTCTCTCAGCACTGTTCCCCTCCACCCACCTCCCAACCCAGTCCCTTAAATTCCCATGCACACCCAGCCCAAGTTCAACCAGGAGATCTCTATTTCCCCTTCCCAAGGAGATTATCCTTGTTACCCAACCTCTCTGAGCCTGTGGATGGTAGCTTGGTTATTCTTTACTTTAAGTTACGATCTATTTATGAGTGAGTACATACCATGTTTGTCTTTGTGGATCTGGGCTACCTCACTCAGGATGATTTTTTTTTGTTCTCTCCATTTGCCGTCAAATTTCCTGATGTCTTTATTTTTAACAGCTGAGGAACACTCCATTGTTTAAATGTATCACATTTTATTTAACCATTCTTCGGTTGAGGGGTATCTAGGTGGTTTCCAGGTTCTGTAATGTGGGATTCCCCTCTGTATGCTGTGACTATTTTATTGCCATTGGTTAGTGAATAAAGCTCTTTTGGCTAATGGCTTAGCAGAGCAAAGCCAGGCAGGAAATCTTAACAGAGATATAGAGAGGGAGTAGGCGGAGTCAAGGAGATGCCATGTAGCAGCTGAAGGAGAAAGATGCTGCTGCTGGAACCATTCTAGTAAGCCACAGCCTCATGGCGATACACAGATTAATAGAAATGGGTTAATTTAAGATGTAAGAGTTAGTTAATAAGAAATCTGAGCTAATAATCCCAACAGTGTTGTAATTAATATAGTTTCTGTGTGATTATTCGGGTCGGAATGGCTGTGAAACAAAAGAACAGTCTTCGACTATAGTTCTGGCTATTAACAAACAAAACTGCTATGAACATAGCTGAGCAAATGTCCTTGTGGTATGTTTGAGCATATTTTGGGGATATGCCCAAGAGTGGTATTGCTGGTTCTGGAGGTAGATTGGTTCCCAATCTTCTGAGACATATTGATTCCCAAAGTGACTGTACAAGTTAATGCTCCCACCAGCGATGGAGGAGTCTTCTTTTTGTTCTACATCCTCTCCAGCATAAGCTGTCATTTGTATTTTCATTCTTAGCCATTCTGACAGGTGTAAAATGGAGTCTCAGAGTTGTTTTGATTTGTATTTTCCTGATGGCTAAGCATGATAAGCATATCTTTAAAAAAGTTCTCTGCCATTTGAGATTCTTCTGTTGAGAATTTTCTGTTTAGGCCAGTACCTCATTTTTATTTTTAGTAGGGACCTCTCTTTATTGATTTTATTGAGCTATACATTTTTCTCTACTCCCCACCTTCTTACCTCCCCTTCAACCCTCTCCCATGGTCCCCATGCTCCCAATTTACTCAGGAGATCTTGTCTTTTTCTACTTCCCATGTAGATTAGATCCATGTATGTCTCTCTTAGGGTCCTCATTGTTGTCTAGGTTCTCTGAAATTGTGATTTGTAGGCTGATTTTCTTTGCTTTATGTTTAAAAACCACCTATGTGTGAGTACATGTGATAATTGTCTTTCTGGGTCTGGGTTACCTCACTCAAAATGATGTTTTCTAACTCCATCCATTTGCCTGAAAATTTCAAGATGTCATTTTTTTTTCTATTGTGTAGTACTCCATTGTGTAAATGTAACCACATTTTCCTTACCCATTCTTTGGTTGAGGGGCATTTAGGTTGTTTCCAGGTTCTGGCTATGACAAACAATGCTGCTATGAACATAGTTGAGCACATGTCCTTGTGGTATGGTTGAGCATCCTTTGGATATATACCCAAAAGTGGTATTGCTGGGTCTTGAAAAAGGTTTTTTTCTAATTTTCTGAGAAATTGCTATACTGATATCCAAAGGGGATGTACCAGCTTGCCCTCCCACCAGCAATGCAGAAGTGTTCCCTTTACCCCACATCCTCTCCAGCATAAGTTGTCTGTTTTTGATCTTAGCCATTCTTACAGGTGTAAGATGGAATCTCAGAGTTGTTTTGATTTGTATTTCTCTGATGGCTAAGGATGTTGAACATTTCCTTAAGTATCTTTCAGCCACTTTAGATTCCTTTGTTGAGAGTTCTCTGTTTAGGTCTGTACTCCATTTTTTTTTTTTGGATTATTTGTTGTTTTGATGACCAACTTCTTGAGCTCTTTGTATATTTTGGAGATCAGACCTCTGTCTAATATGGGGTTAGTAAAGATCTTTTCCCATTCTGTAGGCTGTCATTTTGTCTTGTTGACCATGTCCCTTGCTTTATAAGAAGTTTTTCAGTTTCAGGAGGTCCCATTTATTAATTGTTTCTCTCAGTGTCTGTGCTGCTGGGGTTCTATTTAGGAAGTGGTCTCCTGTTTCAATCTGTGCAAGTCAGCATCTCATTTTTAAATTGGGTTATTTAGGTTTTTGATGTCTAGTTTCTTGAGTTCTTTATATATTTTAGAGATCAGCCCTCTGTCAGATGTGGGGTTTGTGAAGATTTTTTTTTTACATTCTCTAGGCTGCTGTTTTGTCTTATTGACAGTGTCCTTTGCCTTACAGAAACTTTTCAGTTTCATGAGGTCCCAGTTCTTAATTGTTAATCTTAGGGTCTGTGGTATTGGTGTTCTATTCAGGAAGCTGCCTCCTGTTCAAAGGTATTCAAGGCTATCCCCACTTTCTTTTCTCTCAGGTTCAGTGTAACTTGACTTATGTTTAAGTCTTTGATCCACTTGGACTTGAGTTTTGTAAAGATGATAGATATGGATCTATTTGCATTCTTCTACATGACAACATTCAGTTACGCCAGCACCATTTGTTGAAGATGCTTTCTTTTCTCCATTTTATAGTTTTGGCTTTTTTTTTAATCAAAAAATTAAGTGTCCATAAGTGTGTAGATTTGCGTCTGGGTCTTCTATTTGATTCCATTGATCCATTTGTCTTTTTTATGCTAATGCCATGCTTTTTTTTTTTTAAATCACTATTGCTTTTTAGTTGAGTTTGAGATCAGGGATGATGATACCTCTCAGTTCTTTTGTTGTAGAGGATAGTTTTAGCAATCATGAATTTTTTGTTTTTCCATATAAAGTTGAATATTGTTCTTTCAAGATCTGTAAAAAATTGTATTAGAATTTTGATGGGGATTGCATTGAATCTGTAGATTGCTTTTGGTAAAATGGCCATTTTTACTATGTTAATCCTACCAATCCATGAGCATGGTGGATATTTCCATTTTTTGAAATCTTCTCCAATTTCTTTCTTCAAAGATTTGAAGTTCTTGTCATACAGGTCTTTCACTTGCTTGGTCAGAGTTACCCCAAGATATTTTATATTATTTGTGGCTACTCTGAAGGGTGTTGTTTTCTTGATCCTTTTTCTTGGCTGTTTTATCATTTGTATATAAGAGGGATACTGCTTTTTTTTCAGTTAATCTTGTATTTAGCTACTTCAGTAAAAGTATTTATCAGCTGTAGAAGTTCCTGGTAGAATTTTTGGGTTGCTTATGTACACTATCATGTCAGCTACAAATAGTGATACTTCGACTTCTTCTTTTCCAATTTGTATCCCTTGATTTCCTTCTGTTGTCTTATTGCTCTAACTAGAACTTTGAGTGCTACATTGAATAGATATAGAGAGAGTCGGCAGCCTTGTCCTGTTGCTGATTTTAGTGAAAATTTTTTGAGTTTCTCTCCATTTAATTTGATGTTGACTCTCAACTTGTTGTTAATTGCTTTTGTTATATTTAGGTATGTTCCTTGTATCCATGATCTCTCTAAGACTTTTACCATGAAGGGCTGTTGGATTTTGTCACAGGCCTTTTCAGCATCTAATGAGCTGATCATGTGTTTTTTTCCTTTCAGTTTGTTTGTATTGTGGATTACATTGACAGATTTTTGTATGTTGAACCATCATCCATGCATCTCTGCGATGAAGTCCACTTGATCATGGTGGTTGATCTTTTTGTTATGCTCTTGGATCCAGTTTGCCAGTATTTTTGCATGTTCATGGGGGAAAATGGTCTGTAATTCTCTTTCTTTATTGGTTGGGTCTTTGTGTGGTTTGAGTGTCAGGGTAACTGTGGCCTCATAAAAAGAATTTGACAATGTTCCTTCTGTTTCTATGTTGTGGAATAGTTTAAGAAGTGCTGGTATTAACTTTTCTTTGAAATTCTGGTAGAATTCTGCACTAAAATCATTTGGCCCTGGACTTTTCTTGGCTGGAGGACTTTTAACTACTGCTTCAATTTCCTTAGGGGTTTTAGGTCTCTTTAAATTATTTATCTGATCTTGGTTTAATTTTGGTATGTGGTATCTATCAAGAAATTTGTTTATTTCTTTTAGATTTTCCAATTTTGTAGAGTACAGGTTTTTAAAGTATGATCTAATTATTCTCTGGATTTTTTCAGTGTCTATTATGTCCCCCTTTTCAGTTAGATTATGTTAATTTGGATGTTCTCCCTGCCCCTTTTAGTTTGGGTAAGAGTTTGTATCTACCTTGTTAATTTTCTCAAAGAACCAAATCTTTGTTTCATTGATTCATTGTATTTTTCTCTTTGTTTCTATTTTATTGATTTCTACCATCTGTTTGATTATATCCTACAATTTACTCCTCCTGGGTGAGTTTGCTTCTTTTTGTTCTAGATCTTTCAGGTGTGCTGTGTGTGAGTCACTAGTGTGAGATTTCTCTAAATTCTTTAAGAAGTCACTTAGTGTAAGAACATTTCCTCTTAGCGCCACTTTCATTATGTTCCATAAGTTTGGGTATGGTGTGGATTCATCTTCATTGAATTCTAGGAAGTCTTCAATTTCTTTCTTTATTTTTTCCTTGACCCAGTGATAATTCAGATGAGAGTTGTTTGGTTCCATGAGTTTGTAGGCTTTTTGTGGTTTGTGTTGTTATTCAACTCCATCTTTGATCTGATAGGAAACAGGGGGCTAGTTCAACTGTTTTGTATTTGCTAAGACTTGCTTTGGGACTGAGTATGTGGTCAGTTTTGGAGAAGGTTCCATGAGGTGCTGAGAAGAAGGTATATTCTTTGGCATTTGGATGAAACATCCTGAAGATATCTGTTAGGCCCATTTGAGTCATAACATCTGTGAGTTCCAATATTTTCTGTTTAATTTCTGTTGGAATGACCTGTCCATTGTTGAGAGTAGGGTGTTGAGGTCTTCCGTCATTAATGTGTGGGGTTCAATATGTGATTTTAGCTTTAGTAATGTTTCTTTTACAAATGTGGGTGCCCTTGTATTTGGGGCATAGATGTTTAGATTTGAGGCATCATCTTGGTGGATTTTTTCCTTTGATAAATATATAATGTCCTTCTCTATCTCTTTTAATTAATTCTAATTTCAAGTCTATTTTGTTAGCTATTTAAATTACTACACTAGCTTGCTTCTTTGGTCCATTTGATTGTAAAATCTTTTTATAATCCTTTACTCTGAAGTAATGTCTGCCTTTGATGTTGAGGTGTTTTTCTTGTATGCAGCAGAAGGATGGGTTCTGTTTTTGTATTCATTCTCATTCTGTTAGCCTGCAATTTTTACTGGTGAATTGAGCCATTGATATTGAGGAATACTAATTACCAGTGATTGTTAATTCCTGTTGTTTGTTGCTGGTGGTGGTAGTGGTGGTGGTATGTGCTTGCTTTCATGCTTGTGTGTGCACACATGCACATATGTTTCCCTCCTGTGTGGGATTATCTATTGCCTGTGTTTTTGTGGGTGTAGCTAAATTCTTTGGGTTGGAGTTTTCCTTCTAATATATTCTGTAGAGCTGGGTTTGTGGATAGATATTGATTAAATTTGACATTTTCATGAAATACCTTGTTTTCTCCATCTTTGGTGATTGAAAGTTTTGCTGGGTATAGTAGTCTATCTGAAAATCTTGTAGTTGGTTGTTTTAGACTTGTGGCTTTTTTGAGGGGCCCCACTAGCTCCCCCCAAAATCACACATGGAGTTTTATTCTTTCTTATAAATGCCTGGTCTTCACTTGACTTATTTCTTGCCAGCTTTTCTTGATCTTATATTACCCCCTCTACCTTTTGCCTCTGAGCTTTTTACATTTCTTACTTCTGTAATCTTCCTTTCACTCTTACTCCATGGCTGGCTGGGTGGCTGGTCCCTTTTTTCCTTGCTCCTTGTTCTCTTTTCCTTTCTTTTTTTTCTCCTTCTATTTATTCTCTCTGCCTGCCAGCCCCACCTATCCTTTCTCCTGTCTTACTATTGGCCATTCAATTCTTTCTTAGATCAATCAGATGTTTTAGACAGGCAAAGTAACACAGATTCACAGAGCTAAACAAATGTAACATAGAGGAATGCAACGTATTTTTGCATCATTAAGCAAATATTCCACAGCATAAACAAGGGTAACACATCTTAAAATAATATTCTACAGTAAAGTCTGTAAGGGATCTGTTCAGGTGTGGCATTGGGAGTCTTCATAGAGAAAGATTGGTCTTTCTCCATGATTGGTCTACCATTATTTGTTACTTGGCCTTTTTCCTTAGTCTTTCTTTATTCTGTATGTTTAGTGTTTTGATTGTTATATGGTGAGGGGACTTTTTTTTTCTGGTCCATTCTATGTGGTGTTCTGTAAGCTTCTTATATATTTTTTTATAGATATGTCCTTCTTTAGGTTGGGAAAATTTTCTTCTATGAGTTTGTTGAATATATTTTCTGGGTCTTTGTGCAGCAATTTCTCCCCTTCTATTCCTATTGTTCTTTGCTTTGGTTTTTCATGGTGTTCCAAGTTTCCTGGGTGCTTTAGTTTTTTTTTTTTTTTTTGAGACAGGGTTTCTCTGTGTAACTTTAGAGCCTGTCCTGGAACTAGCTCTTGTAGACCAGGCTGGCCTCGAACTCACAAAGATCCACCTGCCTCTGTCTCCCAAGTGCTGGGATTAAAGGCGTGCGCCACCAATGCTCGGCTGTTCTGGGTGCTTTGTGTTAGGAAGTTTTAGATTTAACATTTGGCCAAAGAATTTATTTTCTCTATGGCACCTTCAATGCCTGAGGTTCTCTCTTCCATCTCTTGTATTCTGTTGGTGATGCTTGCATCTGTAGTTCCTCTTTGCTTACCCAAGTTTTCCAGTTTGTGTTTTTTTAAAATTCTATTTCCATTTTTAGGTTTTGAACAGTTTTATTTGTTTCTGCCAGCTGTTTGCTTTTTCTTGGTTTTCTTGGCATTCTTTAAGATATTTATTCATTTCCTTGATTATCTTTCCTTCCATTTCTTTGAGGGATTTTCTCAGAACCTAACCCTAAAAGAACCTCTATTACCCCCATAAAGTTATTTTTTAAGGTCATTTTCTTGTGTTTCATCTGTGTTGGATTGTTTAGGTCTTACTGTCATTGGATAGCTGGGCTTTGGTGATGCCATGTTGCCTTTTCTGCTATTGATTGTGTTCTTACATTGGCATTTAGGCATCTGGATTTGGACTGATTATAGGTCTAGGTATTGATTCCTGTGTTTGTCTTTGTTGGATGGGTGTTTTGTTCCTTTCTCCTTGTACCAAGGATTCTGGTGACTGATGAGTCTTCAGGTCCAGTAGGATGTTTTCGCTGGAATTTTGGGGTCCTTGAGTCCCTTATTCTGATCTGGCCTCCTATAGAAGTCTTTTTGGATCTCTGGATCTTGCCTGGTCTCAAGTAGAGCCTGTGTTTTCTTCTGGGGTACCTAGGGTACCTGCCTAACTTCTGATAGAGCTGCTGGGGCTGTTCTGAATTTCAGGTAGGGTAGATGGTATGTGGGCCTATGACATCTATTCTTCCAACTGGTGCGGATTCTGTCTGGGTATATGGAGTATCCTGAAGTTGTGTTCTGGCTTGTGTGACTTGGACCTTCATTGGCTGGTGTAGTCTGTGCCTCAGTGGTGGAAGCCCACTGGGATGGGGATTGAGGACTCAGCAGCAGCAGCAGCAGCAGCAGGGATGAGCTGGGATGGCATTAGCTTGGAGCAGGGTCTCTACAGACTGAGTCCAAGGAGGGGTACAGTTCTGTTGCTAGGCAGGTCACTCACCTGTTCTGGCTGGTGTGGCCTGGGTCTGGTTGGTGGAAGTCTTCTGGGGTTGTGGGACTGGGGACTATCTGGGAAGGCTGAATTTGGGGACTGGTTGAGGGGGTCCGAATCCAGGTGGGAATGCAGTTCTGCTGGTAGGTGTGTCATTCACCCATTCTGACTGGATCATACCTCTTTCCAAAATGTGGTCTCACTGGTACATCTTTTTTTATTTTTCTGAGACAGGGTCTCATGTAGTCTAGGATGACCTCACATTAGCTATGTAGTCAAGGACGGTTTTGAACTTCTGAACTTTCTGCCTCTACTTTCTAAATGCTGAGCTTATAGGCATGGATTGCCCCATCCAGTCTTATCTGGCCCTGGGGATTGCATCCGAGGGTTCATGTCTTTCTCTTTATGCGCATCTCCAGCCTTCAGTCCCACATCTTGTGTGCACCACAGAGCCATCCACGTCATGTTTGTAAATGAGGCATTAGGGTGGAGTGAGATGCTGAGGTTGGGAGCAGGATTTGTCGGGATGATAGTCCCGAGGGAGAACGGGATGGAAATGGGAGGAACTGGCATAAAGTGCTGGTGTTAGGAAAAGGTGATGAAAGAGCCTGAGGGGAGGCAGAAAAAAGCTGACCATTGTGGCTCAATGGATGTTAGCACAGAACCTTCCAGAATCAGAGCTGCAGGGAGGCCAAAGCAGAGGAAATGGTTTAGCCCACCCCTGGCTTGGAGCTGTACAGTTATCATTGAGGTATGAAGGGAGTTGATTTTTTTCCCCTTCTGTCTTGCAGGTGACCCAGATATTGCTGGGGCTTGTGAGCTGTGTTCTCGGAGTGTGTATCTACTTTGGGCCTGAGACTGAGCTGCATGCCTTTGGTTATGCCCTCTGGTCAGGGTCTATGGTAAGTAAGGAGTTACCAAGAAGTTCAGTGGAGGCAAATAGGAAACAGTTGCCTTAGGACTGGAGGAAACCTTCTGAAGCCTAGTTTTTTTTGGTTTTGTTTTAAAGGCAGGACATTGGTGATTAGTGTCTGCCCATGTCCTGTTTTGGCTTGCTTGTCATTTGAACCCTGCTTCAGTTGGGCTGTCCTGGGAGTTGTTGGTGGAAGGGCAATGGAAAACCTAGCCAGGAGAGTAAACTAGAGGCCATTTTTTGTTCGTTTGTTTGTTTATTTATTTATTTTTATTTTTTGGTGTCTTCTCTTTCCAGGCAGTTGTAGCCGGAACCGGCATCATTGTCAACGAGAAGCGACGTGGAAAACTAACTGTGAGTCTTGGGTTTCTTCTTTATCAACCCTGTCCATCTTCACCCTCCATAGTAAATGGCGAACATTTCAGCGCTATTCTACCGCTTGTCCCTAATTGCCAATAAAACGAGTCTTTCCTGGGGGGTTGGGAGGGGCTTCCTGTCATAGCGACAGGAGGAGGGACTTCCTGTCATAGCGGCAGGGGAAGATGGGTACCCTTGAGGCTGCAGTTCATGACTCTGCCACTGGCAGCAGAATCTCCTTCTGACCCTCTCTCCTCCAGGGCCACATATCCTGCCTGCTTATCCTTGCTTGCACTGCCACAGCTGTGGCTGCGACGGTCCTGAGTGTGAACAACTTAACCTGGCAAACGAGCGGTGCCTACCGTTACAGGATCAGTTCCACGTGTGACCCCTTACAGACGAGCACGGACAATGGGGATGGGCTAGTGCGATTCCCTGACAACACAAGCTGGCGGACAGAGAGGTGCCAAGAGTACCTGCGCATGATGATGGTGAGAACGGAGGAATGGTTTCCCTGGGACACAGCACCACCCTAGCTCTTAGGGTTTGGAGCCCTGGCAGGGATGAAGGCTTTGTGAGCTTGGTCCTCACCCTAGTCCTTTGGTTAGGTAGCTGTCGTTCAAGCTGAAGGCATTTTCAGACCTTCGTACATAACGATTCCCCAAATCGGAGGTGGTGGGGGAACAGACAGTAGGTCACCCCTCTGACTTCTCTAATGAGTGGTCATTCTGGTTATCTACTTACTGATGTACAAGAAGTCACCCCCAAATACAGTGGCTTTAACACCCCTTACTCATAATTCTCACACTTCTCTGGGCTTGGCTGGGTTTGGACAGACTGTTCACCCTTGGGTTTTCCTATGTAGCTGCAGGCAGAGACATGGGTGTGGTCATCCAAGGCCTCACTGGGGCTGGGCATTCACACCTAGGCACGAGTGTACCCAGCTGGCAGATGGTGTGGCTCTTGGCTGGGAGCTCTCTGGCTTTCAGGGCTGAGAACCTATAGCAGCTTCTTCAAGTGCCTCTGGCTT
Source organism: Microtus obscurus (assembly GCA_963919715.1). Taxonomy (NCBI): domain Eukaryota; kingdom Metazoa; phylum Chordata; class Mammalia; order Rodentia; family Cricetidae; genus Microtus; species Microtus obscurus. The sequence continues at coordinate 50,074,634 of CAWTZC010002525.1, forward strand.
CTCAGTATAGCAATCAGGTCTTAGGTAGGGAGTTATGGTAAGGTTGTCAAGAGGCAGGAGTAAAAGCTACAGAGTCAGTGAAGAGCCATCTCTGGCACGAGTGCCATTTTCACCAGTCAAGCAAGTGGGTGAGAAGTGGTGGCTATATCATCACCAGCAGACACCACCTGCCTTGGTGGCAGACAGGGTCTGGACTGAGTGTGGCTTTGGGAAGGTTGCCATGTGAATCAGAGGAGCTGACTCTTGACTGAGTCTGTTCCTCTTTTGCCTCCAGAACTTGTTCCTAGCATTTTACATCATGCTCACAGTTGTCTGTATCCTGAAGATCGTCGTGTCTTTGGCTTCCCTGGGACTGAGTCTCCAAAGTATGTGTGGCCGGAGCTCCCAGGCTCTGGTGAGTGCTCAGGAAGAGGCTTGCTGGACAGCAGGGGTCTGGGCATTGAAAACAGAGATGAGCACCCATCTCGGAAGTCCCTGGTCCTCACTCGTCCTTCACTATCTGGGGACGGTGACCTTCTCTCATGTCCTGTCTGACTTGTGCCTCTCCATGCCTTGCTTCGCCCTTGTTTCCCACTCTCTCCAGGTTCATATCTCGCTCCCCCGACTCTGCCTCCTGGTCCTTCTTGCTGCATGTACTTCCCTCTGTTGTTTCCTGTCCCTCTTTTCCTCTGCTGCTTTCAAGTGCTGATGCTCACCTTGTCCTCGTGTTTTTCTCCATCCATTAGTGAAGCTAAACTTCATGCTTCATCTTCATGCTTTTCTTCCATTCATTGACTTCTTCCCCCTGTTTTATTTTTAGGATAAGGAAGAGGCAGAAAAGAAGCTTCTTGGGGGAGATTCAACACCTCCCTCCCCAACCAAGGCAATTCCTGTTATTCTGTGAGCTGCTACAAAGACCCTGCCTGAACCCACGTGTGTCTATGAGCAGAGGAATCCAGCAAGGGCAGCGCCTGTTCCCAGGGCCTCTGCTGGCTCCACAGCGCACAGCTACTTCTGATGTAGCCACTGTCCAGCCCTCTTCCTCTCCCTCTCTCCCCACTGTCCTCACACCAATGTCCTTTGTTCCCTGAACAATATTGTGTCATTTTCCCCAATGCTAATGAAGCAGAAACAACCAGAAAAAAGTAGCTTCTTGCAGAAAGGTGTGGACTCTTCATTGCTCCAGATGGGGTTCTGGGAAAGGCTGTCCCTTGAGCTGGTATGTGTGGAGACAGAAGAGTGGCTGTGGAGTGTGGTTGCAGTTCTGTATCTCTGGCGTCACACTCTTCTTTAGGATTTGCCTCCATTCTGCTATGTAAATTGAATGTAACTCATGGGCTTAGAATCTTCTTGGCCACTGCTTAGTCTTCTTTCCTGATGCTGGGATAAGTTCTCTGGCAAAAACAACTTACGGGAGAAAGATGTTTTTTTTTTCTTATTATGCAGTCCATCCTGGCAGGGGGAGGTCAAAGCAGCAGGAGCCGGAAGCAGCTGGTCACATCACCTCTGCAGCCAGAAGCAGAGAGGGATAAATGCACACATGCTGTGCTTGGCTCACTTTCCCCACTCCTAGTTCAAGAGTCCAGGGAATGGTGGCTCCCGAAATGGGTTTGTCTTTCCCCTCAGTGAACTTAATCAAAGTAATCCCCCACATCTGTGCTCAGAAGCCCCATCTTTCAAGGGATTCTAGTCAAGCTGATTCTCCCAGAACCCAGCCCACTGTGTGTTCAGGGGGTACCTGCTATAGGCAGGCCTGTGGGTTTGGGTCTTAGGGAATTAAGGACATTTTAATTTGTTTAGAAGGTGAAGCGTCAAGCCTATCCCATAAAGAGTGTTGTGTGCCAGGCAAGAAAGGAGTGTGAAGTGTTTGCTGAGTATCTGCTAGAGGTGAGGATCGAACAGGGAGTTATAGAGATGGCCCTCAGAGGAGAGGCTCTGAGATTGTATTGGTGCTTAACTGGCTGGGGCCATGCAAAGTACTCAGCATCCACCCACCTCAGTGTGCACTGGCGTCTTTGGTAGTGCCCAGTTACCTGGTCATCAGCCCAGTCTCAAGAAACAGTGGCTCAGTTGGGCAGGGCTGCTTCTTAGTTGTCACTCATATAGATACCCAGGATTGCACCTGCCAAGATCCCAGCCCGCAGTATAGCAGGGGCAGTCTTTGGGGCCTGGTAATCCCTGGAGGCCAAGAGAGAGCACCATGTTACCAACTTCTGGGGTATAGTAGGGGGTTATAGGATTATGGGTTATGATTACTATGTTTCCCTCAAATGTGAGTTTGTAACTCCCAGTGGCTCAGAAGGTGACCATATTTGTAGATAGTCTTTTTGTCTAAGTCAGTTTGAAGAGGGGTCAACAGGGTGGGCCCAAATCCATCATGATTATAGGTGTCCCTATAGGAAGAGAGCATTCATTGTGAAGACACTGAGGGAAAGGCGGCCATTTGGGAGCCAAGATGTCTCAAGAGAAAACTGTCAGCACCTTAATCTCAGGCATATTTTCATCAAGGGCTTAGCTACATTGTCAAAAGAGGAAGGGGGGGGGAGTGTTTGGGAAAAAGGAACTGATAATGTCTCGGTCAGCAAGTCTGTCTGTCCTGTGGCCCTCCCTATCCTGAGAAGACAAGCATTTCTGTGCTCACCACAGATCAGGAAGTAACACAGACCAAAATAAGGATAGCGGCAAAGTTCAACTTGAACCAATGAGTTTGCTGAGGTTACTTACAGGAGTGTGGGTGAGGGGGATGCTTTCAGGAACACAAAGGCAACATCATCCTCTAAAACCCACCCAAGCATGAGTGCCAACTTGTAAGACCTAGGATCCTGGAGATCTCTACATCGCCAACAGGCAGCTTGATGGGTTGGAGAATCTTCTCTAGGTAGTCAATTAGGCTGGTCTAAGCCTTCTCAGCAATCTTCCCTGCTTATATAATCTTAAGAAGAGTGGGGCCTTCTAAGTTTCTGGAACTCCCTGAGACTTTTGAGTTGTTTATTTCTCTATTCTTAGCAAGCCTCCCTTTAGGACTTTTTGGGTCTTAATGAGTTACCTTCCAGAATGGAATGTTCCAATTCCAAGGAATTTTCTCTGTAACTGTCATGACACCATCACCCTGAGGGGCGCCTGGACTTCCTATTCTTCTGAGTATCCTCCCTCCCCTGGAGCAGAGCCTTGCCTCCCTCACCTGAGATGCTGCCATTTCTGTTTCCACTTACAGTGGGTGACTCTGGTGTACCACAGGACAGTGCTATAGGGGTGCCCCAACCTCCAGTTTGCTACATGTACCACCTGGGGGTGGCTCTGGGCATGATGAAGCAGCGGAGGGAGAAATTCCAGTCAGGGAGGGTAAAGACTAATAGAAACCATACCTTGCTCTTTGAAATAATGAAACTGCTAGGGGAAGATGAGGTGCACTCTGAGGTTACACCCCAGGATGCCATGATGCTAGCCATGTTAAAGATATGAGGAAATCTGGGGGGTCATAGAAAGGAAGGTGAGGAAAGTGCTCTTCCGAGAAGCTTGATTAAGGGAGTCTGGGATTATAGCCATAGGTAGCCATGATGAGGCCTTCCAGTGGGAGGGCATTAGGAGAGACAGCTGCCATATATGGCATGATGGGGATCCTGAAGGAAGATGGCCGCCAACTCCCTTCAATTCATGGATTGGGAGGCTCACAGTGTTCTCCCATAACTGCCTGAAGAACCTGGAAGGAAGAGACAAACCTTTCACTTCTGTAGGACAAAGGGAATTTCTTGGACTTACAGGTTTTCAGGTGTGGGAGTTTGTTCTGTACCATGTGACCTAGGCTTTATGCCAGGAGTCATAATGTACGAAGGCTGTACATATAAGTCAAGGGTGTCTCAGGTCTGGGCGTCAGGGCTAGCTGGGATTGCTCTCGGTGGCGTGAGGGAGGGAGAAGACGCAACTCTTCGGAGGGATGCCAAGGTTATGGCCAAGGTTATGGCAGTGCTCTGTAGCTGGCAGGGTTGGGGTTAATTGCAGGTGGTAAGGCTTGGCTTTTGGAGAGAGGATGTGTAACCTAACAGTATAGAAATCTAAAGTAGATGATGGCCTCATGAAAGGGATTCAGATATGCAACAGGGCTGCTTGCATTCTTTTTTGTTTTATGTGTGATTTTTTATTTATTTATTTATTAAAGATTTCTGTCTCCTCCCTGCCACCACCTCCCATTTCCCTCCCCCTCCCCCGATCAAGTCCTCCTCCCTCGTCAGCCTGAAGAGCAATGAGGGTTCCCTGCCTTGTGGGAAGTCCACGGACCACCCACTTCCATCCAGGTCTAGTAAGGTGAGCATCCAAACTGCCTAGGCTCCCATAAAGCCAGTACGTGCAGTAGGATAAAAAACCCATTGCTGCTTGCATTCTTGATCTTGTTTGACTTTTTTTTTTGTTTGTTTTTAAAATTATTTCTCACTGTGAGCATGCATGTATGAGTGAAGGCACCTGCAGAGGTCAGAAGAAGGCACCAGAGTCCCTGAGACTGGAGCTACAGGTTGTTGTGAGCTGCCATGTGGGGGTTGGCAACCAAACTCTGAAAAGGCAGTGAGCGCTCTTAACCACTGAGCCATCCCTCCAGCCCGTTTTATTCCTTTTCATTCAGCACAGGCTCTTAGAAGACAGCCCAAGGCTGAAGAGGCACAGGCGGAGGCAAAGGCAAGGTCAAAGGAGACATTGTTTCCTTCCTTGGCTCCAGTGGTATCCATTTTTGTCCGGTATTTTTACCCCAGCCTTATGCAGCCAGATCAGATAACGACTCTTGGCTTTTCCGTTATGGAAAGCAAGTGTCAGCTTGTTTGGTTTCTGTTTCAGTTGCTTTTGCAAACAGTGGTCTGTGTCAGACTTCGGCAACCTCCCACCCCGAGCTTCGGAGGAGAGACTGGCTTCCTTCCTCTGGCTCCTTCTCCCCATGTTCTCTGTGTCTGTTTTACTGTAGGCTCCTACCCCCACCCCATGAAGAGCCTGGAAGCTTCTTTGGATATGTTTTTCTTTTCTGTAGACTATCAGATGTCACCACCCGCCTCCTACTTTTTGTTTAGTTGGGAAAGGCAACACCCATCTCTCTTCACAGAGCTCTGCCTTGTTGTTAAAACTGTGTATACAGACGGGAATGACGTCAGGTCCCTGATGGAGTTCTGAAAATTATCTCCAGCCTGTTTATATATAATGTCTCTAACGGAATATTTAAATCCACAAGGCATAAACAACAACGAAAGCTTCGTCATTCACTTCTTTGTCCTCCTATTCTCTTCCCCCCGTCGTTTTTCCTTCTGTGTTATTTGTTTTTGGGTCCTGTAACATCAGGGTCAGATTCCAGCTTGCACAGATTGGCTACTAAAGGGTGTGCTGGTTGGTGTTCTTGTTAACTTGACACACGCCAGGGTCATTTGGGAAGCGGGACCCTCAACTGAGAATATTCTCCATCAGATGGACCTGTAGGCAAGTCTATGGGGCATTTTCTTGATTAATGGTTCATGTGGGAGGGCCCCACTTACTCTTGGCTGTGCCACCCATGGGCAGGTGGTCCTGGGTCGTGTAAGAAAGCAGACTGAGCAAGCTATGGGGAGCAGGCCAGTAAGCAGCAAGTTGGTGGCCTCTGCATTATTTCCTGTCCCTAGGTTCCCTTCCATGAGTTTCGCCCTGATTTCCCTTCATGAGAGATTGTAGGCTGTAAGATAAAATAAACCCTTTCTTCCCCACGTTCATTTCAGTCAGTGTTTACCAGAGCGATAGAAAACAACCCAAAACAAAGGGAGTCCCACTTGGTTTCTAGGCCAAGTTCTATTCAATACAAACCGAACCAAACCAAACCAAAGCTTGGGTCTCTATGTCACCACTCCTCCAGGTCGCTTGGACTGGAGAGCTGGGGGTAGGAAGGAGGTGTCTTCTCTCCCCTCCTTCTGCAGTCTTCCTCCTGCATGATTAGGTTAGGGAGGAAAGGTGAAGGGCAGGGTGGGTTTTTGTTTTATAGTTTGTTTTTTAACCGACCAGCTGTAGAATGGCCATGAGTGGATTGATTCAGTCTAAATCTAACTGACGTTTTTGGCTTTTGTTTAGAAGCAGTGGGTAATGGGCTCATATATTCTTACTGCTTAGTCTGGGAAGAACTTGGGAATTTCCCTGCCCTCCACTGCACTAGCTGTCTGGGTTTTTCTAACTGCCTGGAAAGGCACATTTAAAGGAGAGAAAATGAGCTGAAGGGAGGAAGTCACTCCCCTGTGACAAGATCTTTTTAGATAAATAAATAAGTAAATAAATAAGTTTGTCTTTTTTTAAAGCAGAAATACCCAAGGAGACATACCATGTAAGTGAAAGAGAAAGTATAAAACAAACCTTGCTACATCTATGCAGAGTGGAAAACAAACCTTGCTACATCTATGCAGAGTGCATAGGTCAGTCCTATGCAGGCCGGTCTTTCTATCTATCTATCTATCTATCTATCTATCTATCTATCTATCTATCTATCTATCTATCTATCTATCTATCTTTTAGTTATCTATCTATCATCTAGTTATCTATTATCTATCATTTAGTTATCTATCTATCTATCTATCTATCTATCATCTATCTATCTATCTATCTATCTTTCTATATCTCTATATCTATCATCTATCTATCTATCTATCTATCTATCTATCTATCTATCTATCTATCTATCTATCTATATATCTATCTATCTATCTATCTATCTATCTATCTATCATCTATCCATCCATTATTTATCTTATTTATTTAGCCTCCCGGCTGCAGTTTCCCCTCCCTCCCCTCCTTCCAGTCCCTCTGCCCCATTCCCCTTTCTGGTTCCACCCCCAAATTCATTCCTCCTCCTTTTCTGTTCAGGGAATGGCAGGTCTCCCATGAATATCAACAAAACATGGCATATCAAGTTGCACTAAGAAGACTAAGTACCTCCCCATGTATTAAGGCTGGGCAAGGTGACCCAATATGAGGAGTAGGGTCTCAAAAGCCTGTAAAAGAGTCAGAGACAGGCCCTGTTCCCACAGTTAGGAGTCCCACAGGAGGACCAGGTGGGGACGGGAATATGAGCAATCAGGTTTGGAGGGGACCAATGGGCAGAATGAGGCTACTAGAAAGGGGGTGCATTTCGGGGTCAGGTAAAAACCCGACAGAAGGGAATCTCTCCAGATTCTACAAGGATGATCCCAGATAAGACTTCTAGCAATAATGGGTAGGTAGCCTGAATTGGCCATTTCCTGTGACCAGATTGGTACCTAATCCAGTTGTCATCAGAGAGGTGTCATCCAGCAACTGATGGAAACCGATGCAGACCCAAATATTAGGTGAGTTTGGGGAATCCTGCAGAAGAAGGGAAAAGGGTTGTAGGAGCCAGAGGAGTCAAAGACACCACACGAAAACTCACAGAATCAACTAACCTGGGCTCATAGGGGCTCCCAGAAACTGAACGGACAACAAGGGAGCCTGCATGGGACCGACCTATGAACGCTGCATAGATGTGGCAAGGTTTTTAATACTATCTCTTACACTTATATGGTATGTCTCTTTGGGTATTTCTGATTTTTTTAAAAGAACAAAACCTCTTGCCTTCAACTCTGCAGAAATTCCAGACTTTTAGATTCAAAGACCAGATTACAGAAAGAAATGCAACAAAGGTTTGGGAAAACCATCTGAAGTAGGAAGGTAGTTGCTAGGTAGACACTTATAGGAGCAAGCTGCTATACTTAGCTAAAATCTGCTGCTCTTTAAATCTCTCTCAAAATGCCTTTAGAGCCAAATTCCGTTCTGACTTGTCGTGATCTGGCCGTTCAGAGAGACAGTACGGACCAGCCAAAGCTCCGCGTCATTCTCCCGTTTCCTTTGGAGGTGTTCTCATTATAACACAATGTTCTCCCAGGGGTGTTTGCAATCACACTGTTTGCTTATTTTTCAAATACATAGCATACGAAGTTGAACTGAACATGCAATGTGCCCCTGTGGCACACGAGGCTTCTCTACCCAAACAAGTGTGAGTTCCCCAGTAAAAGCCGTTTTCTTTCTTTCTTAGGGAAAACAGCTGCTTTGATAATGGCCTCCGGGGTTGCCCTTGCTTGCTGTATAAAATGAACCTCTGTGTTCTTATGTCCCCTTATGTTGGTCATCTTTGTCCTCATCAAGAGATAAAGCATTGCCTTCATTCCATTACCAGAATAATCTACTAAATTCTTCATCTGCACTTGGAACAGCTTCAGGTTCACCATTCGTCGTCTCCGTGCTCGTCATTACCTTCTGTGCTTTCTCTCTATCTTCTCTTCTTCCTTCCTTATCCCCACTCAGGAAGCATTCCGTTATCTACTTATGTCTCTAGAATTTTCTATTTAAAAATGCGTGCATGTTTCAGTCAACTGTCATCAGAGAAGCTTTGTATTGCAGTAGATGGCAACAAACACAGAAACCACAGTTGGTGAAGGTTTAGAGATACAATGCCAGAGTGTTTAGCCACGAATGGGACGTCTGTATCACGTGCCTCCTCCCAAGGCTCAGGGATCTTTTCAGCAGAGCAGACAGAAAGATTCTACGAGCCAGAGGACGATGTAAGAAAGCAGTGTTTTCTAGATAAGGCTGGGCAGTTGCACAAATGAATTTACAGCCATTAAGACAGAATAAACAAGACATGTACGTGTTCAGGCCAGACAGTTCTGGCATGGAGAGGGGGAGGTCCATCAAGTCCCATGCCTTGTCAAGGGCTTCTCAGCAATTGCTAGCTGCTGGAATGGAGAGAGTCAGTTTCGTAAAGGATGTGGCTCCTGGTGGACTGACCATGCTCTAAGTGAAGGCCACACATCTGGAGGATATGCGCAGTGCACACTGTACTTGGTGGAAAGAAGAAGAAGGAGAAAGATGAGGAGAAGGAGAAGAAGAAGAAAAAGAAGAAGAAGGTGCCATCAAGTTGGGTATTCAGAGAAATGGAGATGGATTTGGGAGGGGTGGGCAGATGGGTTGAATATGATCAAAATGCATTGTTTTTTCATTTAAAGACATTAATTAAGATAATAAATTAAAATGTACTTATATAATAAAAATTTACAATAATAAATATCTTACTCCTCTGTCTGAAAAAAAAATACCACTATGAGAAGGCAGAGAATTCTGGTCTTGAATTTCAGTTCTATCTTGATTTATTTTAATACTATTAATTAGATCTTTTAATGCATTTGACATTTGTGTGGATTTAGTTAGGTCTCTATTAAGAAAAAGAAGTCAAGCTATATATTCTTCTCTGCTCCCCTTCCTGCCGCTCCCCTCCCCCTCTTCCCTCTCCCATGGTCCCCATGCTCCCAATTTACTCAGAAGATCTTGTCTTTCTTTACTTCCCATGTAGATTAGATCCAGGTATGTCTCTCTTAGGGTCCTCTTTGTTGTCTAGGTTCCCTGGGATTGTGATTTGTGGGCTGGTTTTCTTTGCTTTATGTCTAAAAGCCACTTATGAGTGAGCACATATGATATGTCTTTCTGGGTCTGGGTTACCTCACTAAATATGATGTTTTCTACATCCATACTTTTGCCCGCAAATTTCAAGATGTCATTTTTTTTCCTGCTGTGTAGTACTCCATTGTGTAAGCACACCACATTTTTCTTATCCTTTCTTTGGTTGAGGGGCACTTAGGTTGTTTCCAGGTTCTAGCTATGACAAATAATGCTGCTATGAACATAGTTGAGCACATGTCCTTGTGGGATGATTGAGCATCCTTTGGGTATATACCCCAAAGTGGTATGGGTCTTGAAGCAGGGTGTTCTCTAATTTTCTGAGAAATCGCCATACCGAAATCCAAAGCAGCTATACCAGTTTGCACTCCCACCAGCAATGCAGAAGTGTTCTCTTTACCCCACAACCTCTCTAGCAGAAGTTGTCATCAATGCTTTTGATCTTGGTCATTCTTATAGGTGTAAGATGGAATCTCAGAGTTGTTTTGATTTGTATTTCTCTGATGACTAACAATGTTGAACATTTCCTTAAGTGTCTTTCATCCATTTTAGATTCCTCTGTTAGAATTTTCTGTTTAGGTCAGTATCCCATTTTTTATTGGATTATTTGCTGTTTTGATGACCAATTTCTTGAATTCTTTGTATATTTTAGAGATCAGTCTTCTGTCCAATGTGAAGCTGGTGAAGATCTTTTCCCATTCTATAGGCTGCTGTTTTGTCTTGTTGACCATGTCCTTTGCTTTACAGAAGCTTCTCAGTTTTAGGATGTTCCATTTATTAATTGTTTCTCTCAATGTCTGTGTTATTGAGGTTATATTTAGGAAGTCCTGGTCCTGTGCCGATGCGTTCAAGTGTAGTTCCCATTTTCTCCTCTATGAGGTTCAGTGTGGTTGGTTTTATGTTGAGTTTTGTGCATGGCAATAGATATGGGTTTATTTTCATTCTTATTCATGTTGATATCCAGTTATGCCACTTGTTGAATATACTTTCTTTTTCCCATTTTATATTTTTTGCTTCTCTGTCAAAAATCAAGTGTTTGTAGGTGTGTGGATTGATATCTGGGTCTTTTATTTGGTTTCATTGGTCCTCCTGTCTGTTTTTATGCCAATATTAGGCTGTTTTCAGTATTGTATAGCTCTGTAGTAGAGTTTGAAGTCAGGGATAGTGATGCTTCCAGAAGTTCTTTTATTGTACAGGATTGTTTTGGCTATCCTGAGATTTTTGTTTTTCCTATGAAGTTGAGCATTGTTCTTTCGAAGTCTGTGAAGATTTTGCTGGGATTTTGATAGGCATTGCATTGAATCTGTAGATTGCTTTCGGTAAGATTGCCATTTTTACTATGTTAATTCTACCTATCCAAGAGCATGAGAGCTCTTTCCATTTTCTGGTGTCTTCTTTAATTTCTTTCTTCAAAGATTTAAAGTTCTTGTCATACAGGTCTTCCACTTGTTTGGTTAGAGTTACTCCAAGATATTTTGTTATTTGTGGCTATTGTGAAGGGCGATGTTTCTCTGATTTCTTTCTCAGCCCATTTATCATCTGTGTAAAGGAGGGTTACTGATGTTTTCAAGTTAATCTTGTATCCTGCTACATTACTGAAGGTGTTTATGAGTTGTAGAAGTCACACTCACTAATTTGGTGAAGTCATGGTTAATATGTCTCTAAATGTTCTATTATAACTAAATTGCATTTATATTTTTCTGGTATAATATTTGTTTTTGTTCATGCCATTGTCTACCTCTGAATCAGATCACTGACCTATTTATGTAAGCTTATTTCATTGTCTGTTTTATATTAAATTATATCAAAATTTGAAATCTATACTTATTATTTATTTTACCTCTTTTTTGTTACTGTAATTTCCCAGTCTATTGCTAAGCCTAGAAATGGTTCTGTGGCAGCCTTCTGTGTATTCACACGGCTGTGCAGCCATGACCATGCTTCATCACAAGTCATGCCATGAATCCGAACAGGAGCTCAGTCTGCAAAGCGCTGACTTATTTCCTCTCCTGCTAGCCCTGGGGAGCCGTTGTTCTGCGTTTGCCTCTATAACATCTCCTGCTGGAATTAACGTGTACCGGCAGAGGCTTGTGCTGTTTGTCTCTATAACATCTCCTGCTGGAGTTAACGTGTACCGGCAGAGGCGTGTGCTGTTGTCTCTTGTGACTGTCTTCTTCGGCTTTGCACATCGTTTTCAAGTTTTGTCTGTTTAGTGGCAGGTGCCACTCATTTTGAAGTTATCCTCCCATATTTTGTCCATCTTTATTCAGTTCCGTTCTATTCATTCCATTTTTTTCTTCCTTTTGTCTGTCATAAACAGTGCTGTTATGAGCATGGATGAATTCAAAGCCACCCAGGTTCCTTCTTCGGGGGAACGTGCTCAGCTGTCTAACGCTGAACGATGCAGCAACTCCAAGTGTGAGTTTTTGCGGCTCCACTGCGCTGTTTTCCACAGCAGCTGCATCCGTTAGCAGCCTTTCTAGCTGTGCTCAGGAATTCCAGTTTTGCTACATCCCTGCCTGTCACTTGTCACATTCAGTGTTTTGGTCTCTCTGTGCGTGCCTGTGGGTATATGCTTGTGTGTGCCTGTGTGTATCTGTGTTTGTGTGCTTATGTGTGTAAGCCTATGTGTGTGTGTGTACCCGTGTGTGTGTGTGTGTGTATGCACATGTGTTACTAATAGTAAAAAGATATATGAGTGGCAATATTTTCTCTGAATCTGCAGCTTGATCTTGTTCATTGTTAACATTGTTCTTTGATGCAAAGACCTTTTAAATTCTCATTAAGTCCAGTTGTCCTGTCTCATCTTTTATTGCCCATGATTTTAATGTCATTTCTGCTGTTTTGTCCCCACATGTTCATGTAGTAACTGGAGGCTGCACTTCCCTTTCCCAGCCTCCCAGTCCTGAGTAATCACACAGAAATTTTTATTAAGTACAAAATGTTTGGCCTATTAGCTCAGGCTTATTTTAACTAGTTTTTACAACCTAAGTTAACCCATTTCTAGTATTCTATATTTTACCGTGAGTTCATGGCTTGTCACCTCACATCTTGCTTCTCTCTTGTGACAGACGGGTATACTCGCTACTATTCTAATGAGGCCATCTTTGGTGGAATCTTACTGGCCACGGTCCTAGCTGGGGCAGCCTTCACACTGGGAAGGAGGACACACATTGCCCGTGGCCAATCCAAGCACTAGGATGTGAAGAAAAGCACACTCAGATGTCATGTGCTTCACATTTGGTCCCCAGTATGACGTTGAGAAGTGGTGGGGCACCGTGGCCCTGTGATTGGGCACACAATTGTGACTCTTTACACTTTTGTGACTGTCCCTTGATATCAGTGACATCTGACTTCACAGGCTCACCTTGGACAGGGTCTGCCTAGAGTCTCAGACTTTTCTGACATACTGGGACAAGCCAAGATTTTGAGACTGCTGGGTGTGGGATGACTATATCTTGCCTTGTGAGAAGAAGAACGTGAACTTTTGGGGCTGCTGCTGCAGCACTGAGGCTTGGTTATGCTTTAATTACTTCCTCCAAAATTTCATGCACTGGATTCTTTGCCCCTGCTGTTGTGATGCTGAAAAGCCTTTAGGATATGGGGTATAATGGAAGGCAAGTAGGTCTCGAGGGTTCTTCCCTCAAGTTGTTAATGCATACCCCTCCAGAGTGTGCTCTGTGTCTGACACTTCCCTTGAATTCTTTTCTTGCCATCAAGATTTCTGTACCCATGGCGTATGCTGGACAGTTTTATGTCAACTTGACACAAACTAAACTGAAGGAAGGGAATCTTAGCTGAAGAAATACCCCCATAAGATTGGGCTGTGGGAAAGCCTGTAGAGTATTGATTAATTGGTAACTGATGGGAGAGGGCCCAGCCCATTGTGGGTGGTGTCATTCCTGGGCTGGTGGTTCTGAGTTCTGCATCCTTAATAATCAGAGAAATGCAAACCAAAACAACTCTGAGATTCCATCTTACACCTGTAAGAATGACCAAGATTAAAAACACTGATGACATGTAGTAATTGGAGCGGTGGGGCTGCGTCCCTGGCATCCGGCTGCCCACATGGCTAGCTTATGCCCTGAAATAATTACATGGAAACTGTATTCTTTTAAACACCACCTGCCCCATTAGTTCCAGCCTCTTATTGGCTAGCTCTTACATATCGACCTAACCCATTTCTAATATTCTGTGTAGCCCACAAGCTGGCTTACCAGGAATGATCTTAACCTGCGTCTGTCTGGAGTGGGAGAATCATGGCGACTCTTAACTCAGCTTCTTTCTCCCAGCATCCTGTTCTGTTTACTCCACCCACCTAAGGGTGGGCCTATCGAATGGGCCTAGGCAGTTTCTTTATTAATAAGAATCACTCCCACATCATTTCCCCTTTTTCTGTTTAAACAAAAAAGAAGGCTTTCATTTTAACATAGTAAAATTACATATAACAAAACAGTTATCAAGTAAGAATTACAGTTACAATAATTATCTTTTATCATAACTAAGGAAAACTACAATTATGTATCCATTCTTCAACTCCATCAAAGACTCCAGAAGGACACAATGCTACCCAAGTAAACAAGAAATCCAAAACTCTAGAAATGACAAAGACATCTCCCTGCCTGACCAGTCACCCAAAGTTCCTCTGTACCATTGGGGCATCCATTTTCGGCCTTTAGGCCCATAGTACCCAGCAGACATTTCCATGAAGCAGGAAATTTCAAAGACAGTTCAGTCACTTTCTGCTGTGTCCTGCAGAATATCTCGCAGACTCTCTCATGAATCAGGAACCCCGAAAGACCATCTCACCTTTAGGCAAGTTCAGCAGTCCTCTCTCTGCAGGTTCTTTGTGTCCAGTTTATGCATCAGTCCAGGCAAGAGCAGTCTCTTGCCCAAATGGCTATCCAACTCCACAAGGATCCTCTTTGATGCCCATCTTCTTCTCGAAGTAGATTGGTGCTGCCAGGAGCAGACGTGTCTCATTGTCATGAAAAACCCCAAGTTATTAAAACATTTAAATGCCATATTCTGCAGTCCTTGAAAGATATGAAGAATGCCTATCTAATTGAAATATATCTCTATATATCTAGAAAATCTAACTAACATGACTACAATCTTGACTATTTATGATTATTCATCAACAACCTATATTTCCTAATTATACATTACATTTTAAAAATGAACTACATAATCACAATACCTTAATCAATATCAGAAATACATATACATATAACAAAATTGACCTTAAAATCCATACCAATGCAAATTATTCATATCTATATCATATCCCCCTTTAAATGTAAAAGAACATTTATAAACAGTATGTGGGAACATGGGCGTAGTTTTTTCTCTCTAAACTGCTTCCTGCTGAATGGGGGCGGTGTTAATTAGGTCTTTCATGGTATAACCTGTGTGCCAGGGTCATCTCAGTTGGCAGTTGAGTGAAGTAATTTTTTGAGGGTGTTCACAGCAACCTTTCAGGAGGGCGTGGTCTATCATACCAAATTGGGATAGACGCAATCCACAGGGTCTGGTCCTCTGTGAAAACAAAAGAAGACTCTCTCCAAAGCATCATATCCTTAGACCCAAATTTTGAAATCATAATACCCTTATATCCATTCTGGTTTAGCTTGGCAGCCCATGTAATGAAATGACTCTCTGTAGTTAGCTCCTTCATAGTCAAAAATTTTAAAGAAAACACAATGTACATAATCCAGACTCTCTGTGAATTTTCCATTTTTACGTGGCTTATTTTTCTTTCTTTTAATCTCTTAACTATCTGTACTCTGTCTCTTTAAAGACTTTACCCCCCCTTTTTTAAAGGCATTAATTTTATTCTCTCTCTCTATTTTTTTTTCTCTCTCAAGCCTACATACACTCATCCAACACTGTGATCCATTTAGTGGTCTGTCTGAATCTGTTTTATTGCGAATCTGTAATTTTTTTTACTATCCATGAGCATTTCTTAAAATGTTAAGCAGTTCTTAAAAACTTAAGTTGCACCATGTACAGTTAATAAGGTATCACCTGTATCCTGCCAAGTCTAAACCTTAACTGCGCTATTATTATGGTAATTACGGCAGTTCCTGCCTGAGGTCAGCACAGTTCAGCATGGAGCAGCAGCTCCTGCCTCAGATCTATTTGGTGCGCCTGAGCTGCGCACAGTTCCAGGCACACAGCAAGTCCACATTGGAGCCGCACTCAGCAGTTTAATTCTGAGACTGAGCATGCAGCACAGAAACTCTTTTCATCCAAGTTACAACCAAATCTGACACGCAGAGCACTGCACAGTCTCTGTATGGCGGCAGGAATCTGCCACACTCTTCCGCCTGCCTAAGCCTGATTCTGCCTTCTGCCCAGGTGCAGGCAGGGAGCACTGAGCCATCAGCATGGTCTCAGAACACTCTCCTTCCGATCCCAAGCGGGAACAGAAACATCCAGTCCCATTAAATCCATTGAAATGCTTTTAAAGCCAGAGTTTGTACTGGCAGCACAGCTCCAGGAAGACGCACTTTAAAATGACACAGCTTTTTTCTGCTGCTGCCACCGAACCAGGAAATCTCTCCACAACACGCCACCAACAAACAGCAAAAATCCGTGCCAAACTCTGTTTTTTCTCTGTTTAAAATTAAACTCTCTCAGGTTTTTAAGTGGATTTAGCCCATCACGTCTGGGCGCCACTCTGTAGTAATTGGAGCGGCAGGGCTGTGTCCCTGGCATCCGGCTGCCCACATGGCTAGCTTATGCCCCGAAATAATTACATGGAAACTGTAATCTTTTAAACTCCACCTGCCCCATTAGTTCCAGCCTCTTATTGGCTAGCTCTTACATATCGACCTAACCCATTTCTAATATTCTGTGTAGCCCACAAGCTGGCTTACCAGGAATGATCTTAACCTGCGTCTGTCTGGAGTGGGAGAATCATGGCGACTCCTGACTCAGCTTCTTTCTCCCAGCATCCTGTTCTGTTTACTCCACCCACCTAAGGGTGGGCCTATTGAATGGGCCTAGGCAGTTTCTTTATTAACAAGAAATCACTCCCACATCAATGACAACTTATGCTTGAGAGGATGTGGGGTAAAGGGAACACTTCTGTATTGCTGGTTGGAGTGCAAACTGGTACAGCCGCTTTGGATATCAGTATGGTGATTTCTCAGAAAATTAGGAAACAACCTTCCTCAAGACCCAACAATACCATTTTTGGGTATATATCCAAAGGATGCTCAATCGTGCCACAAGGACATGTGCTCAACTATGTTCATAGCAGCATTGTTTGTCATAGCAATGAACCTGGAAACAACCTAAATGCTCCTCGACAGAAGAATGGATAAGAAAAATGTGGCACATTTACACAATGGAGTACTACACAGCAGAAAAAAATAATGACAGCTCGAATTTTGCAGGAAAATGGATGGAGGTAGAAAGCATTATTTTGAGTGAGATAACCCAGACCCAGAAAGACAGTTATCACATGTACTCACTCATATGTGGTTTTTAAACATAAAGCAAAGAAAGCCAGCCTACAAATCACAATCCCAGAGAACTTAGACAACAATGAGGACACTGAGAGAGACATACATAGATCTAATCTACATGGGAAGTAGAAAGTAGAAAAAGACAGGATCTCTTGAGTAAATTGGGAGCATGGGAACTTTGGGGGAGTGTTGAAAGGAGGAGGGGAGAGGCAGGGAGGGGAGCACAGTAAAATGTAGAGCTCAATAAAAATCAATAATAATAATAATAAAATAATAATAATAATAGCAGACTGAAGAAGCCAGTAAGCAGCAGCCCTCTAAAGCTTCCACACCAGTTTCTGACTCTAGGTTCCTGCTCTATTTGGGTTCCTGCTCCGACTTCCTTTGATGAATACTGCATAGACGTGCAAGCTGAACAAACCCTTTCCTCCCTAAGTTTCTTTGGCCACAGTGTTTCATCACAGATATAGCAACCCTAAGATGTGGCTCCGCCATGAGGCCCTTGTGAGAGCCCAGCAGATGCTAGCATCATGCTCTGGAGTGTCTAGACAAGAGAGATGAAACCTCCCACCTTTACAAACTGTCCATCCTTAGCTGCTGTTGTCCGGCAACACGAGAGAGTCTAGGAGACCCCGTGCTGGGCACTGCTAAACCCTACATGACGATGCTTTCGCTCTCAGTTTTCTTAAAGTACTTTCAGTTTGGGCCCTTGTATTTAGGACTTTGATCCATTTTGAATTAAATTATGTAAAAGGCACTGGGTGCAGTTCACCCCTTTGCATGTGGATACACAGCTTCCCCAGCATGTGGATACACAGCTTCCCCAGCACGTTGGGCTGAAAGATTCTTTTCCCCATTGAGTGGGTTCGGCTCATTTCCAGGAATCATTTGTACATGCACTAGAGGGCTCATGTCTGGGTTCTCTACACCACACTGTGTCATCACCACACGGTGATGGTATTAAGTTTCAAAGTCAGAAAGCAAACGCCCTTGATTTTTTTGTCACTATGACTGGCTGTCTAATGTTTCTTGTTACGTTCTGTGTTTTACACATTTGTTCCCTTCTGGATGCTTCATCACGTGACTGGGCCGTGAGAGCCCTGAGCCCATTCATTGCCGAATTAACGCCATCTCTTCACCTAGCCCTTGGGGAATTTAACCTCTGCCTAAGTTACCGCCCCACATACCAGTCATTCTTGAAGTCTCTCTAGAAGTAGAGAAAATCACTGAGTGTCAGGATCGCAAGCCCGAGTATTAGTATCCTGTGGTCCTACATGGTCCATTTGATAATCTCTTCCACGGTTCAGAGAGTTTCCCTGTGGGGCCAGCAGAGCCTGAGGATCCAGGGGGCATGCGTCTCTATTCATAAAGCTGAAGAGAGAATGCGCACACAGGACAGACGCAATGGGAAGGGGTGTGGAGGCGGTGCGTGGGCAGCTCTATGACGCAGACGAAAACATGAGTGTGATAGGACAACTGGGATACCCATGGTCACTGTCTGATGTCACGAACATGACATCAGAGTCAAATGCGGGGACATGAGGCCAAACAAAGCTTTCAGTAGTGCGGACTTTTATTCTTCGTCAAAGGCAGCGCTGGGTGTCTCTCCTTACTGCTCCTTTTAGATGCCTGGGTAAGTGGGGATTGTGGGATGGGGGACTGCCTGCAGAGCAGGGAGCTGGAGCTACAGGGCAAAGACCAATGGTCCCCGTGAAAAGGTAGGCAAACATTGAGGGGACTTTGGACCTTAACAGTGGCAAAGGGGAAACGATAGGAGCAGTGTCTGTGTGTCGCAAACTTTCCTTGATGTGTTTGTAAAAGAAGAACGTGAAGTAGGGTGGGTGGAGAAGAGGGGAGAATTGGGGAGGAGCTGGGGAGGGGAGAGAATATGACTAAAATACATGAAAAAATTTTAGAGAGAACACTAAGTGGACTCACTCAAAGGTGGATATTAGGAGTAAAATAGAGGATAATCAACCTACAATCTAGCCCCAGAGAGGCTTGGCAACAAAGGGGGCTCAAAGAGGGATGCATGGATTCCCCTGGGAAGATCTCCTGGGTAAACTGGGGGTGGGGTTGCTGGGAACCCAAGCGAGCAGTTTGGGAGCACAATGGAGGGGGAGAGTAACAAAAGAGACATCTTGTTGTGGGGCATGTTGGGGTTAGGGAGAAAGCTGGTGCTACAGAGACTCCCAGGAATCCATAAAGATGACCTTAGCTAAGACTCCTAGCAATAGTGGAGAGGGCACCTGAACCAGCCTTTTCCTATAATCAGATTGACGACTATCCTAATTGTCATCACAGAGCCTTAATCCAGTCCTGATGGAAGCACATGCAGAGATCCAGGAGGGACTGTATGAGTTGGTGGGGGGGTTCAACGTAATGAAGGAGGAACCCACAGACATAGCTGACCTGAGCTCGTGGGGGCACATGGACTCTGGACCAACAGTTAGGGAGCCTGCATGCCACTGACCTAGGCCTCTGCATGTGTGTGTCAGTTGCGTAGCTTGGTCTGTTTGGAAGGTTCCTAGGAGAGTGATAAGGATCTGTCTCTGGCACTTAGCTGCCTTTTGGGAACCTGTTCCCATGCTTGATAACCTCAGCCAGCCTTGATGCAAGGGGAGGGGATTGGTCCTACCTTAACTTGATGCACTGGCTTTGTTCAAGCCCATGGGAGGCCTGCCCCTTTCTGAATGAAGACTGAGGAGTGAATGGGGATGGGGTAGATGGGAGTCGGGAGAGGGAACAGGAGGAGAAGAGGGAAGGGAAACTGTGGTCGGTGTGTAGAATAAATGAAAAACATAATAACAAAAAATTTTTAAAAAGAGAGTACACAAAGTTGGGTGGATATGGAAGGGGATAGATCTTGGAGGAGTTGGGGGCGTGGGCTGAATGTGATCAAAATACTTTATGAAGCCGGGCGGTGGTGGCGCACACCTTTAATCCCAGCACTCGGGAGGCAGAGACAGGCGGATCTCTGTGAGTTAGAGGCCAGCCTGATCTACAAAAGCTAGTTCCAGGACAGGAACCAAAAGCTACGGAGAAACCCTGTCTCAAAAAATCCAAAAAAAAAAATTATGAAATTCTCAAAGAATTGCTAAAAATTGAGGGGAAAGAAGCAGTTATGTCTTCGGGGCAAAATGTATAACATTCTCAGTCATGTGGGTGTGGGCTACAGGAGATTAAGAATGACTGTCACAGTTTCTCCCCAAAACACCTCCCATTGCCAAGATGTAAGAGACTATGGGGGAAATATTCTTTAAAGGTTTATTCTATTATTTTTTTAGTATCTTTAAATCTCTCTCTCTCTCTCTCTCTCTCTCTCTCTCTCTCTCTCTCTCTCTCTGTGTGTGTGTGTGTGTGTGTGTGTGTGTGTGTGTACCATGTGCCTGCAGAGTCCAGAGGCATTGGATCCCCTAGATTTACAGGTGGTTGTACAGTGCGCATATGCAGTATGTGCTATTAACTGCTGAGCCATCTCTCCGACCACAGGAAAAAAGATGTGTTATGGGGCTCAGCAAGAATTTCACTTGCAGCATGTTAAGTTTGCTAGGCTCATTAGAGATCAAGCTGAGGTGTTGAGAAGATAGGTGGACACATTAGCTTGGAGTGCAGAATCATTTGCCATCCCCTGTTTTTTTTTTCTTTGTCACACAAATTAAAATTAACAAAGATTCAAGGTTGGACAGGGGCCTGAACCAGTAAAAGTTAGAGAGGACTGCCAAGACAATCTAGTCATCATTGGGAAGGTGAGACGAGACTTAACAGGGGCAGAACGAGCCTTGGTGGATCGAGCTCTGGTAGGCCTAGTCTGGGAGGACTCATTAGGGGGCCTCGGCGGTGGAGAGGGCAGTGATAAGGGTGTCAACAAGTCTACCTGTAAGGTCTGAATCTGAGTAGTCAGGTTTTTTGAGTTTTTTTTGTAGGGAAATAACGCCTCTCAACTGGGTTATCTGGCTGGTAAGGGACCGTTTTGTGGCCAACAGATCGTCAATGCCAGGGGGTTTGAGGAGGCAAGTTACCAGGAAAGGAAGGTGCAGATGGTTGGGGTTGAAGGTCCTCGGGGGGGAGCATAAGAAGGGGGCTGGGACCATTTTAATCTTTGTAGACTGTTTTTTTTTTCTGGGTTTTTATGGGAGCTACAAAAGGTGGGTCATATTTTAATTTTTTATACCCAGCTGTCTCTTTTTTTAGGTCCAATTTCTCAGCGGGGTCTAGCCAATTATCATTATTTGTTTTATGGATAACAGGGTAAAGAGAGGGGGTAGGAAAAATGGCAGGTGTGGGAGACATCTCAGTCAAAGGCGGATGGAGATTTTTGTCTTTAATCTTTTTATCCAAGAGAGACGGAACAGAAGAATTTAGTCCCTCTGTCTTAGATGAAAAAGCCGGTGGCATAGGTTTAGTCTCCTTAGGGCCTTGTCCTGGAGGTGCCACCATAGGGGAGGGACCCAATTTCGACCTGACAGTCCCTCTAAATTTCTGGTCAGTGGAAATAAAATCTTTAAAGAGTGCCAGAAGATGTGAATTTTTTTTTTAGAATCTTTAAGAATGTTTCTAATTATACCATAAAAATTAAAAAATGACTTAGGGACCTCTTTTCCATTTCTTAGAAGCTCATTGATACATTTTTTCATTTTATTTCATGTCAGAGGGTGTATGTCCGGCCCGTGTAAAACTAGCCAGGGGCATTTTTCCTCCGTATAGCAAAAGAATTTTAAGAGGTCCTTTTTTTTAATTCTTATTTCCCTCTCCCGTAATGTGCTCTTTATTTTTTTTATAAAGAGGGCCTCTTTAGAAGCCGACTTCCCCATTATTGATGGGACAGCAGAACTTACCTCAAGACGTAGCACGAGCGATGCAAAACGTCTCTACCGTTGTGCTCCGGATCCGAGCCTTTCTCTTAGTGATAGGTGCTGTCTTGCGACCACCGTACCTCGAGCCCCACGTTGGGCGCCACTTGATCCGTCCTGCAGGCCAGGTAATTTATGGGTCTCGAGGAGGCATCACCTAGGAATAATGGGGGGGAGAGGGAAAGAGAACCAAGCGCGTAAAGAAAGACAGAGTCAGTCTGAGCTGCATCTAGGTTCCGTTTATTGCAGGCAACATTTTATTTTTATAAGGCAGTTTCGAAAAGGAGGGGTAAGGGTAGGGGGGAACGGGGAACCACCGTGTCCCAGGTCAAGGAGGAAGTAGCAACTTTCATTATTATAAGGCGTCTTGTGGTTAAGCCACGCGGTTAAGACATTCCAAGGAACATATACCACATACTATTCTATTTTGATTCTGCTGACCATATTCTTTTGCAACATACTGTTCTTGAGAAAGAGGGTGCAAGATGAGCCATTCTGTCTGGCCTGGGGGTCTCAGTCCCTCACACTGCCCAAGATGACAACAACAACAGCAGCAGCAGAAGCAACAACAACAAGATGGCTCCAGCTCCGCCTTCACCTTTCCTGGCTGTCTCGGCAGTTGACTCCTCTGCTGAAAGCCTGGCTGCTCTGATTGGCTGAGACTCAGGTTCTTACCACAAGGCTGCACTTGCAACTCAGGTGAGGGGTCGCCTGTATCGTAAGCTACAGTGTGCCGTAGGCAGACGCAGCTTTAGGACAACATATAATTTACTTTACAAGTCTGTAAATATGAATCCAGGAGTTGGCAACAAACTTCAACAGGAACAACTCTGTCTGCCTTGTGCACACAACATCGACATTATCAGAAGGCTGGTGGGGAGGCCGTCTCTACATATTTGTTGGGCGAATCAATAAATGGCATGCACTATTTTTTCTAGCTGTGTGATTTGAGCCTGACGCACTTAACAGTTTGTGTAACGGCCAGTGTGAAATAGCTGGGTGGTAACTCGCTTTGGTGGTGTTCTTCAGCACTTATTGGGGAAGCATCCCCATCAAGATGGAGAAAGAGCTTAGGATTTTTCTAGTTCTTGCACCATTCTTGGCTGAGACTTAGAACGGGAGGAACTTTATGAGCCACAGGGTTGGTGTTAACGTAGAATCTCAAGACAAATGGCCTTAGCAACCCTCACCCCTTTTCCATTAGCAGCCCCAGATTCCACTGGAGAGGGGGTCCACTTTTTCCTTTCTGTCAGGCTAAGCATCCTGACAGGACAATGTCTTCAGAGCTGGGAATAAATCACGTGACTTAAACTTACTTAAACTGCGGATCATATGCCCAGACATGCTGTTTCAGGCCGGAGTTGATCACATCAGCAAGCCTAGGGCTTCTGGGTTGCAGTGTCAGAAAAGGCTTTGTCTGCTGAACTTGAAACCTGAAGGCTGCAAAGCAGGGGCTATGGCTGCTGTTTGCTAACCCCTACCCCCTACCTTCCCAGCCTCCCACCCTGCCTGGAGCTGCCAAAGATCACCTTGAGCTCGAGGATGAAGACCATGTGCTGGAGCCAGACCCCAGAGAGGGGGAGACTTTCCCTGCTAATGATGCCTGAGTACTGAGCTCAGCCATGCCCGAACACCCCTGCTGTTGAACGACTCCTGCTTCCTACATAAAATGCTAGGATGCAGTAGGCACAGCAACTGATGTCTGACTGATTCCCTCTGAACCTCTAAGTCCTGGCACTAAGGGGCAGCACCTAAGGTCTCCTGAACAAGGCTGCTCTTTCTGGGAGATTCCAAATGTACTCCAACTGAGCTGTGAAGAGACCATGCGCCCGAGGACAGGCAAGCAAAAAAGAATTCACATATGTGCAGACAACTCTTGTTGGTCAAGGTTGTGTTCCTTAGGAACCAGACTCTGCAAATGCCCTTATAGAATGCCTATTTATATACATATCTATTACATTAAACATTGTTATGTGAATTCTTTTACAATACAAAAAAAATATAACTATGTGATACATGGGCAACTAGATGTAGAACGATCCCTTTTTTCTTTTCAAGAGGCCTTGACTCCCATTTCCAGTAAAGCAAAGAGGCTGAGTATCCGCAGAGACAAGTTGACTTCTCAGTTTCCTAGAAAGGTATTCCCCCAATACTTACCATAGAGCACAAAGAGGGAGTTAAAGATTAGTTCCTTTGTTGGCCCTACCAAATGGAAGATACTATATTCCATTTTAGCAGGAGCAGGATATGGAAAACGTCAAAATTGTTATTACAAAAATGAAACAGTAATAAGATTCCAGCTAAAAGGACACTAAAAAAGAATATAAGAATATATATATGTATATATATATGTACTTAAAGAATCTAAAACAAAGACTATTATAAAAGAGCTACACGTGCACCATAAGCATGTAGGTTTTCCTTCTCATGTATACTTTTGGACAATGGGATGGATTGTCAAACAAACAGCCCACTGTGTCAGGTCACACATGTCACTGTGTCAGGTCACACCCATCGCTGTGTCAGGTCACACACATCACTGTGTCAGGTCACACACATCACTGTGTCAGGTCACACATCACTGTGTCAGGTCACACACATCTCTGTGTCAGGTCACACATCTCTGTGTCAGGTCACACACATCACTGTGTCAGGTCACACATCTCTGTGTCAGGTCACACTCATCACTGTGTCAGGTCACACATCTCTGTGTCAGGTCACACATCACTGTGTCAGGTCACACATCACTGTATCAGGTCACACTCATCACTGTGTCAGGTCACACACATCTCTGTGTCAGGTCATACGTCACCGTGTCAGGTCACACACATCACTGTGTCAGGTCACACACATCACTGTGTCAGGTCACACACATCACTGTGTCAGGTCACACACATCACTGTGTCAGGTCACACACATCACTGTGTCAGGTCACACATCTCTGTGTCAGGTCACACTCATCACTGTGTCAGGTCACACATCTCTGTGTCAGGTCACACACATCACTGTGTCAGGTCACACACATCACTGTGTCAGGTCACACCCATCACTGTGTCAGGTCACACTCATCACTGTGTCAGGTCACACACATCACTGTGTCAGGTCACACACATCACTGTGTCAGGTCACACATCACTGTGTCAGGTCACACACATCACTGTGTCAGGTCACACACATCTCTGTGTCAGGTCACACATCACTGTGTCAGGTCACACATCACTGTGTCAGGTCACACACATCACTGTGTCAGGTCACACCCATCACTGTGTCAGGTCACACACATCACTGTGTCAGGTCACACCCATCACTGTGTCAGGTCACACATCACTGTGTCAGGTCACACATCTCTGTGTCAGGTCACACATCACTGAAAAGCGGCACCGGACAGAAGCTTTGTTTATAATCTCAAGGAAGCACAGTTTGCATCATTCTGTGGGAATTTGTTCTCAGTGGAACTTTCCAGAGTCCCTTTACTTTGGAATACTCTGTAAACAATCCAACCATTGCTTGTGCAACAGGAAGTTGTTTTCTTATAGTAAAGCGAAGACATATTTCTAATTAAATAAGAAAATGAGAATATGAACGGGTACTTACGACTGTTAATTTCTAAGCACACAGCATCCTAGATAGCTCAAGTCAGTTGAATCTCCATCAAAAACAGTAACAATAAAAATATTTTTTTACTATGTTAAAACCACCATTATGGTTAAAACTGGTACAAGTTGGTTGAATAGGTCCAAGAAAGACTGATGTCCAAGCTGGGATACTGACAACCAATACATAGTCAATAGAGTTTAAAAGATCTTGTAGCCAGGTATGGTGATCTACGCCTTTAATCCCAGCACATGGAGGTAGTGGCAGGATGATCTCTGTGAGTTCAAGTCCAGCCTGGTCTACAGAGCAGGTTCCAGGCTAGCCAGGACTACACAAATAGACTGTCTCAAGCAAAGAAGTAGTAAATAGATAAATATAAATATCTAGCCGATCTTCTTATTCGTTGTCCTGGTTCTTCAGGAGATCTGTTCTAGGAATACTTTGTTGAACTTTCAAGTTTGCTTTCTTTTTTTCAAACTCAGGACATTTTCTTTCTAAATTGTCTGTGATGCTCTTTCAAATTTCTCTGCGCCACAACATTCTTGGTAGGTGGCCCTTGCTTCGGACCATTTCCTGCTTCTCTGGTTCTCACAGTGTACACGATCAGTCCTTCAAGTCCTACATGTGTGTTCATACCAACATATTACTTAGAATTGGAAGCTCACAGTGTTCACCGCTTTCAACCCCAGCCACACCCCAAGGCACTGCCTCCCTCCCTGACCACACTGCCTGCAAGTTCCACGATAGTATTAGTGCCAAACACACACGGCAAGGGGTGCGGGTCTCTGTCTTCTACACCTTATTCCTTCATCACCTGTTTCTGGAAATCCATATACGTTGCTTTTGTGTCCATAGATATGTCTCATTGTCTGGTTTTTAAACTGCTGCTGCCCCTCCAGCATCTGCTCTGGCACTTGAAGGATAAGATTCACGTTTTCACATAAACCTTCTATAAACTCAATATCCAGTGGCGGGAAATCATGTCCTGAAGAAGCACTGAGGCACGAACAGCAGACTGCCCTGGTATCTGGCCTTTGATGCCTCGGCTTTCCTACCAATGCGGCCATTAGCAGGCTGCCAGCAATGCCTGCTGCCACCGTGACTCCAGAGCCTGTCTTCAGTGGTAACTGAACAGGACCTTCTCCGGGGAAAACTTCGGATCACTCCACCTGGACCGTCTTTTTTTTTTCTGGGGAAGGACCTGGGTGCTCCGGCGAGTACCACTCTGTGAGAACAGTGGGTTAATTGGTGCTGACTTTTCCCAGGCCAGTTCACCTGCTAGAGAACAGGTTAATTGATGTCGACTTTCTCAGGCCAGTTCACCTGCTACCACAGTGTGAATTTAAAACCCTTTTCACTCATCTTCTGTAGACTTGAATTTGGGAGGTTGGCACACCCTTCCCCAGATTTCTTCAGATTCTTCACTGAGCTCGGTGCCGTTCCTTGGGAAACTACAGCTCCCAGAATCCTCCAGTATCACCTGCCCACAGGTGCTCACGGATGTTCGTGTGTCCGTGTTTGTCTCCGCCGTAAGTGTTAGTTTGTCCGCGTGTCCGCCCACACACCCTGCTGGCATCCCGCCAGCATCCCTCTGGTCCTTGCTGGCATCCCGCCAGCATCCCTCCATCCTTTTCTTTTTGGAACAACACTCGGCACCTGCCACCTTGCTCGGCTTCCAGCGCTACTTTATTAGCTTAGGAACTCCCACCTACCTGTCTCGTTCATGTTGGCTACACATCTGGGGGCTCTATGTCTTAGACAAAAGTCCCGGTGGGAACAATTGCTTGAGGCTGCAGAAGTCTACTTGAATGGCAGTTCTAGAGCAACACTTGTCTGAAGTCCGACCCCATTCTCATCTCCCTACTTTGCCGTTGTCAAGAGAGAAAAGGAGCGTTTCTGTACTTACATGGTTCATAAATGAAAGTTAAACGCAGAGCTATGTGTGTCGAGTGCTATTTGTTAAAAATCTGTGGGGGGGAGGGGCAGAGGTAATTGCTGATAAAGATGTGTGCAGCCGAGGACCGTTATAGCCCTGCGACTGTCACTACCAGCAGGTCGAGATCAGCGCGCCTTGCTGAGAATCCATGCCACGGAATGTAGCACTCAAAGTGAAAGCAATCAAACAAGCAAACAGACGCAGCACCATAATGAAAATGATAAATTAATTCCTTATAAACAGGAAAGATACAGGAAAAGACAATCTCAGGACTGGGGATGTAGGTATCTCAGCCAGTGAAGTGCTTGCTCAGCGCACAGGTGCTGTCCCCATCACCACACACAGTGCGGTGGTGCAGGCCTGTAATCCCAGCACATGGGAGATGGAAACAGAAGGACCGGAAGTTCTAGGCTACCCTCAGCTACGTAATTCACAACCAATATAGGATACATAAGACCCTAGATTTACTTTTTAAAATAAAATAAATTTGGTAGAAAGTGATTATTATAAGGAAGAATGAAGCCTGCTATATCATGGATCCAAATGCGCAACCTTGGTGCGGCTTTCCAAGAAGGCACAGCGAGAGAGAGAGAGAGAGAGAGAGAGAGAGAGAGAGAGAGAGAGAGAGAGAGAGAGAGAGAGAGAGAGAGAGAGAGAGAGAGATGTAGTACAAGCGCCACCTACTGGTGAGAATGGAAGAGCGCGCTTCCGTTTGTGGAGTCTCCTGATAAAAACTTATAGGAGAAAATAAAGCCTGTCCCCCATGTGATTTCTGAATTCCACTGTTCCCCACATTAGCCAATCCTTTGTGAATGAATTTGTGTTAAAAACCATATTGCAGCTCATCAGTTGTGTGTTCTTTGTAATCCACATAAAAACACCATATGCATTTACTGGTTCCTACATGCATAGGCCAGTTTGAGAAGGAACCCCCTAAGCTAGCAATAGTAATTGTTTCGGGAGAAACAGGCCAGGAAGATGAAGCTGGTTAGTGAGGATTTTTGCTTTGTACTTATTTGCATGTTTTGACCATTCCATAGTTTAAAAAGGTAACTTGAGTCATTAAAGAAAAAGTTCAAATCGGAGGAAGAATTCTCTTTGATCCGACCTATTATCTCTAAGCAACACCAGTTTGACTCTGTGGCTACACCTGCTTTGGTTATTTTATTTCTTTGGGAACACGATATTCCCATCCACCCACAATCAGCCATGGGTGCCCGGGCTAGGGTGAAGGGCTAAAAGTAAAGAAACTCAAAGCAAAAGTGCAAAGAAAGAGCACAGTACGTCCTTATCACTGTAGAATAAACACGGGAAATCTCTTTACTTTTAAAGTATCAGCAAAGGCTCTGTCTGGAACTCGATGCAATATGGTTGCCTCTGCACGGAAGGGTATAAATATTTAAACCCAGGGTGAATTTGATCAGAGAGCTCTCTCAAGCCTGCCAAGGGATGCAGTTCTCAGCAGAACCCGCATTAAAGGGCCCTTCCTTTTCTTACCCCTCCCTACTCATTTGGGCCAGCAGGAGATGGCATGATCTTCAAAAACTTCCAAGTTATCATTCGATGCTTTAGAAGCTGGCCATTTGTTATCTTTGGATGTTTTTTAAGTTGTGGGATATTTTTGTTTTAAATTTTCTTTTTTTAAATTCATTTTTTTTGTTTTCAACTTTGTGTCTTTGGCATATGAAAACTGTGTATTCTTTTTTCAAAAAATGTATGGCTTCATGTCTTGGTGAAGAAAGTGTGCCCAGCTCTTGGATTTTAGATATAGTTTGCTATATTTTATCTTAATAGTTTCATTACCTAATTTCCTTTATATAGATCTGGATATAAATCCCTCCTATGGGGCTGAGGGTTTTTTATTTGTTGTTTGATTTTGTCTTTTGAAACAGGGCCTTTCTCTGCCACCCCGCCTGGCAGTTCATGATCCCCCTTCCCCAGCCTTCCATGTTTTGGATGACAGATTCTGGGAGCATCACACAGTGTGAGGTAGCCACCAGCTTTATCTCTATCTGCTTGAAATATGGGTCACACCTCTGGTTCAATAACCACTCTGTCCCCGTCTTTGGATTATGTCCCAGAAGGTCTTGGGACCCACTGTACCAACACCAGACATGTTACGTTTAGATTTCTACTTTCAACAAAGCAACTATTGCCATTGCCTGAGGCTGACATGCAAATCTTCCTTGCAAGGCCAAGCCTCCTGTCCCTCCCACCTAGCATGGTTTAGAATTTATTTCAAGTTCTTTATTTTCTAAACAATTTGGCATTGCATTTCTTTCTGTCCTTTTAGGAATAATATTACTAAAAGCAAGGATTGAAAGGACCCTTTCGGTTAAACACATTCCTAAGGAGCTTTGTCGTCAGTGAAGCTTCCCCTTCGTGTCTAACAGTCACTTCAACATTGCTCAGCGATTATTTTGAATTACGTAGGGTTCCCCTGATCTGCTTCTCTTTATTACTTAAAAGTGTATAATTCTTTTCTCTGGAATGGATTTAATACTGAATAGTGTAGAGGTAACCTTTTTTAAAAGGTATTATCAATTCCTGGGGACACAGCTCAGTTGCAGAGGATGCAACTAACATGGCAAAGACCTGTGCATGATTCCCCAGCCCCTAAAACAGAAAGATCTGTGAACCCAGAGTATCCAGTTCCACCCACAGAAACCCCAGTTTGCAAGTGCAAGTCTATGTAAGGCATCAGTTGTGAAAGAATGAATGTTAGTATGGTAGAGAGTGCTTCTATGCAGGAGCGTGGGATGTCTCTGGTTTGAACTGATTTTGTTTCATGGTTTTCAACAAGGATGCATTTTTATAACTCATTTATTGACTGTGCCCTGTTCCAAGTTCCTCTTGGGTTGCCTCAGTTTTCTGCTGGTAGCCACGCCCCTCCCCCCGCCCACCAGGGTGGAAGCCCTGCCCATCCATTGTAGTCACTGGGCCGTTGCTTTTCTTTAGGTGTTAGTGCCATAGCTATAAAACGTTTAAACTGTTTACATCATTAACCCTGGCAAAGTGAGAAGGGCTTCTGCTCTTTTGGGAGGAGAATGGCTCTTCCTCCGCTCACTTGGCATACATGGAATTTATCCATATGGGTGCAGCGTATTCGTGTTATGGCTGCGCATCACTGCTCTGGCCAGGTGTGCTAACAGTTTCGACTGTTGTTGGTGAATATTTTGGTTGTTTCCCAGTGTTCAACTGCCCCGAGTCGTCTTCTAAAAATGCTCTCATGTGGACTGATAGGGGTATCTTCAAAGCACCGTTCTTTACAGCTTTTGTTTGTTTAGTAAAAGAATTTTTAAAGCTAATTTTTCATAAATGTTAATATATATTAACATTGAAAACAGTTTCAGTGATCAAAAGTCTTTAACTGTGAAATTTTCTCATAGTATTAGTTAGTTTCCGGTTGACCAAAATGACAAAAACACATGAGAACATTTGTAAAATAGTTCATTAGAAACTTTCAAGTTTGGGAAGTGCACCTATCAATGGCTGAAAGCAACTTCACATAGATATGATGTCATACTGTTCTAGAATGAGACAATGCTTGGCATTAAAGCTATTCCTGTTTTTTCCTCTTGGTTTGGCCAGTGCTGGCACAGAGCAATCTTTTCCACATAAATAAATCAGCAGGAATGGGAACAATCTTTCTATGGTGATGCCAGCCAGTTCTTTGTGCTCCTTTAAGATAAACGCCCCAGACGGTATGGAGGTCTAGCGTCAATTTTTAATGGTCCATTAGTGGATATACCTGCCTTCCTTTTGTTTAAAAAAGAATGGTGGAAACTGCTTGGCTTGCAGAAGGATTCCCTAGCCAGCCATTAGAGCCTGTCTGCTTCTCAGTATCTGGATGTGTACCCAAACTGTTATCAAATGACTATAAATTCAGCCCTGACTTGAGAAGCATTCTACTTAAGCTAATACATCTAAAATGTTTGGGAAACTTGAAATGTTGTGAGTTTAAATAGCTTAGTAGTTACTGTGAATCTATTTAGAAAATGTCCTGGTTAGGTTTTATTATCAACTTGATTCAACCAAGAGTGCCCTGGGAAGAGGGACCCTCAACTGAAGAACTGCCCTAATCAGATTGACCCGTGGGCATGTCTGAGGGTCAATCTTCTAGATTTCTGAGGGTCAATCTTCTAGATTTCTAAGTATGGGGGGACCGGCCCATTTTGGGGCAATGTCCCTAAGCAGGCAAGCCTGACCCGTATAAGATAGCTAACAGAGAGAAGCCAGAGAGCAAGCTAGCGATCAGTGTACGTCCAGGGCCTTTGCTGCAGTTCTTTGGGTTACCTCAGTGATAGACTGCTTTCTGGAAGAGGAAGCCAGATAAACCCTTTCTTCCCCATGCTACTTTTGGTCTTGGTGTTCACCACGTAACAGAAAGTAAGCTAGTACAGAAAGCTTTGGAAGTGGAAAGATGTCCATACCTAGAAGAAGAAAAGATAGTACACTGAATTTGATTCATACATCACAAAATGTCAGCAGTTGTCATGGGTCATCTAAATCCCTATTCCTTTTGATAATTTAAAAGGCAGTTTTAGATACTGTAATAAATTCTCCACATAATATCCAAAAGGTGGGAAATTTGTCCTTTATCATTATCAGTTAAAAGTTCAGCAAACATCTTGTGTTACTCAGTTTGCTCACACATGTAATAAAACAACAAACACAGAACTGCTTAAGGAAGGAAGGGTGGGTTTACGTGGGGAAGGGTATGCACTCCGTGTAGGGAAAGGCATAGCAACACTAGCATATTGTGGCATGTCCCATTGCATCTGCAATCAGAAAACTGGAATTCAGCTGACTTCCCCATTTTCTCCTCTTTTTATTCAGTTTGTGATTGTGGCTCATGGAATGGTGGTGCTCATGTTCAAGATGGAGTCTCCTCCTTGCTTGAACTCTTTAGAAACACCCTCATCGACACAACATAGACATGTTCTCTAGGCGATTCTAAACGCAGCCAAATGGACAATGAAAACTGAACATCATATACGACCTAAGTGCAAACATTCAGGGCTCACAGTGCTCCAGCCGGCTTATATGAGGGCTGGAGGCCCTTTCTTCCAGGGGTATATAGCTCTTTCTCTCTTTTAATGATGTCTAGACATCATTAAGAATCACTGTCTGGGTCCTTCGGTGTCTTGGGTGTATAGTACCACCTGTCTACCACGCAATGGTTCATGAGTCAGGCAAGGGACTGGAGACTGAAACACACAGAGAGAGACAGAGACACATGTCATCCTTGAAACAAGAATGCCAATTTTATTATGTTCCAGGGCAGCTTATATTGGGCTCTCCTTTACTAATGGCCATGCCCTGGCCCTCAGGATTTTTCAGCTGCAAGCCCCCCTCCCCCGAAACCACTCCCCTGCCACCAGGAAGTCATGAGGATCTCATGCCCAGAGCAACTGCAAGCACAGAAAAACAAACTGTTTACTCCAGCAGAAAAAGGGTCATAGAAAATTCAGGGTCTGGGGGTCTGCAGTCCCCAACACCTGGGGATTACAAAATGATGTCATCTCAATTTTACTAACCCTTCTGTGAGTGACAGACCTGGGATAATCCTATTTTAAAAAAAAAAAGCTTCTGCCCTTGGGGACTCTTTCAGAAAATACGACCCCAAATATGCTACTTTGGCATAAGAAATACTATAAGCTGAAGACATGAAAAAAATAGGAGGTGCAAGAAGATTCCTCTGATACTTGTTGCTTCCAAAAGACAAAAATGAAATTCCCTTTTGGAAGATTCCCACCCCATCTACCCTTTACCAAGAAGACAATGGTATTCTTGTCAGGATGGTAGAAGAGGCCAAGGAAAAACTTTACAAACCCTTATGTTCCTGTTCACTTCTTCACCTAACTGTGTCTGCTTGTCTTATCACAGCTTCACAGATCACTACTTTCCATCCAAGCCAGTATATGTGTATTGATGCTAACTGCTTCTTTAAGTCTTCAGTTCCTCAGGAAGGCATGCTCTGGATAAAACTTGTATTAACTACATTTGCATCCTTTTCCTCTGCTGAGCTATCTTATGTCAAGTTAGTTCTTAGGTCCAGATCAGCTAATGCTACGAAGCTGTCAGCAGTTGTTGCAATAGCAATTATTCCTATGATGGTAACAAAAAGTCATTCAACAAAACGTTTTGTCCTTTTTAGTAACCAAGGACTCATATTAGATATAATACCAACAATAGGCCTCTCTTCCCAGGGTCTGGTCAGAGTTACAGGTAACTGTAATCCTATCCTAGACTTCAATAGAGTAATAGAATGTAGGGACTTATTGAACGGAATAATATTATTGATGCACATATGCAATTTATAATCAGAATAATCAACACTATCCAGAGTAAGATTAATGTTGAGGCTATCTCTAGGGAAATCATAGGGTAACTTTACACAAGAAGCAATATGAAAGGAGTTATTAAAGTCAACGCATAATTATTGGGACAGGTACAAGTGAAATTACCAGCCCATGTCTGTATAGAATTTAACGCTGGCAGATTTTCTAAGTATGTCATTGTTGAAATTACAGTTAATTTTTAAATCAAATCCTAGTCCTAGGGAGAGCTGGGCCCCCAGTTGCGAAGCCATGAACTTTGTGGTTTAGAGTGGAAAATAGTGCTAAGTATGAATATGCCACAAAGCTGGTCATTATAGTTACACCACTGATGATTATCTGAGGGGCAGTTAGAAACGCATCTTCCACGAGGACCCTAATCGATTAACATATGCTCACCATGTGAAATAATTTTTTCTTTTTCACGTCAACATTTTCATCTGGACCAAAGACTAGGGATATATTTATAATTTTTATACAAAAGAGTAGTATAAACAGAGTCTAAACTATATCCAGTACTATTGGATGTGGTTTCCATTATCATATTGACCAGAGAAATCCAGAGAATGGCTTGAAATCAGACCCATCTGATTGGTAATTCTGGCGACTGGTAAATGTAAGCCCATATTTGCATTCTAATCGGGATGCAAATGTTATAATGTTCTATGCAAAAACACAGTTCCTTCTTCAGATGGATGAATGAGTCTTTTGCATTTCCAAGGTCGAGGCATAAGAACAGAGTCATTAGTAAAGATGACAGAAGCTGAATCCATCTAACCTATGAGCTGATGTAAAGGAAGAAAAGGACCATAAGACATGTTCAGAAGCACCAAAGGCAGATGCTAGCACCATCAGAGAAAGAGTCTCTGGTGATGTAAGGCTCTGTGTTTTATAGAATGTCTTCTCCCTTGGTGCATAGGGCCTTAACTTGGTCCTTCTCATGATAAGGTTAATAATATCTCCTTTTGTGCTACAGCTGGAAGTTTGCTATTTTTCTGGTGACTTCCACTATCTTGTCCTCTGCCTCCTTCTTGTTGGCCTGGGGCCACAGGAGCCAGAGAGGAACCCACAATGCCTCAGTAGATCCATCTGCATTGACAGATGTACATCCCCTCCCAATCCCCTCAGCCAGCTGGGCTTCCAAGTCTCCAGATGTTTACCACACAGGCCCGTTTAAAGGTCTTTCTGAATGTTCTTCAGAGGAATGTTCTCGAGCTCTTGAACAGGTATCACCTTGAGGCAAATTTTAAATATTTAGAGTAAACAAGAAAAGTGCAAGAATATTCCTTAGTGCTTCCCCTTTTAAATTTTAAAATAATTATTGTCTTGATAGTCTATGTGCCCTTTCAATTATACCCTGACCTTGAGGGTTATAAGAAATACCTGTATCTATGCACATGTGCAGGTATGGCATGCACATGTGCAGGTATGGCATCCAAGGCATAAGAGCAAAGTAAGTGACATCCATTTTCCATAATTATTAGTATTTTAAATCTGAGATTAATTCTAGTACATGACTGTGACAATATAAAGGAGCACAAACAGGATACTCTTGCTCAGATTGTCTCTCTTGTCTAAGCAGGCTGTGGTATTGTGTATGAAGTCTGCTAGCACTGGTGTGCAGGTGTTGATGTTCCTGTTCTGGAGAAGTAAGAATAGGGCAAGTTAATGCATTGGCTTGCTTATTTCCTTCTGCAATAAAACCATGGAGGTCAGAGTGTGTGAGAGTACTAGTATAAACAGTGTGTGCAGATTGTTGCTGTTCCTGTTAATGTAGGATTCCTCTCTGTATGCTGTGAATATGTTTTATTACCATTGGTTAATAAAGAAGCTGCTTCGGCCAATGGCAGGGCAGAATTGAGCTAGGCAGGAAAACTAAACTGAAGGTAAGGAGAAAGGTAGCAGAGTCAGAGAGATGCCTTGTAGTTGCCAAAGGAGAAAGATGCTGGAACTTTACTGGTAGGTCACAGTCTCATGGTGATTCATAGATCAATAGAAATGGGTTAACTTAGATGTAAGAGCTATCTAGGAATATTCCTAAGCTATTGGCCAAACAATGTTGTAATGAATATAGTTTCTGTGTAATTATTCATGTCTGGGTGGCCAGGAAACCAACACACAGTCTCCATCTACATCTTGTAGTAATAGGAGCATACCAGGATGTAAAGACAAAATTAAAGCAGTTTCTATTGCTGGAACTAATCCTACAATATAAGCAGAACCTCAATATTTAAGGGTTTGTGAACTAACTGCAATAAATGAATCAAAGCAGCCAGTTACACTCTTTAGGCTGAGGAAAAGGAGTATTAAGAGATTGATGAATATCTGGACCATGAGTCCCTCCTATACCATTAGATGAATCACCAATAAAATAAAGAGCTGCCTGTGGAATGGGAGGGTGTTAGAGAATTTTTTTGCAATCACAAATTCAGAGAAAAATCCCATAGTTTCCCAGCTGGATAATGGTTTCCTATCTTCCATAGTAATCTGCAAATGGAATTTGGAAATCCATACAGCTCTATAACACTCTTAAAAACTGTTAGTTCAAGGTAGTATAATGCTTCAAGGATCAAATCCATATCATTGTTGACATCCAGTTCTCCCCGATTTACTAACCGAGCAAGAAGAGTAGGATAAACAGCTAGTATCTTATGACCCTTATGGTATAAATAAACCAACCCAAAGTTTATCCTCTTGTGCTTTAATTGTAGGAGACAATTTAGTGGAGAAAATAAGGGAATTTAAAGGCAATGGAAGATACACATAACACACAATGCTTCTTTTTGTCTGGATTCAAATAGCTATGGTTCTTTTCTTGCCTCTCGAGATAATCTGATAGAATGGTCCAGTGCCATCTCTTCTTCTTCTAAAGTTTAAATAGATTGGTGAGTGCGTTGGAAATACCAAGTACAGCTCATGAGACCAGGGAGAACTTGAGAACCAAATTCCTTTTCCCTGATGGGTCCAAGCTTGCCTAGGTTATAAGTTGACTTTTGTAGGCGTAAGTTGCAAACAATGCCACACCAATTTGGAATTATGATTAATAGGGTGATATTTATTTAAAAGGGAAAAAACTTACAGATAACCATCCCAGACAACAGCCCTCTGCGCAATCAGGAAGGAGTCTAGTCACCTGCGGAGCAGGAAGTGAAGAGAGAGAGGAGAGGGAAATGGCCGCTTTTTTAAAGGGAGAGAGACCACGCCCCAACGGGCTGGTATCTCAGCAGCTATAGGCTGGAGGAGCCGAAGGACCTCCCGCAACAGGCTTTTCCTTAGGCTCCCTTAATCCTCATCAGGAAGTGGAGAGAATTCAAGATTAGATTGATTACAAAATCCCTCACCCCATGCTTCAGGGTCATTTTCAGGCAATGAAGGATATGTATAAAGGAGGCTCCAGTAAAGGAGTTGAAATTCTCACCAGCATGGTCATGGATGAGTGGCCCTGTTTTTACATTTGATTTTTGCATTTCTGGGAAAAATCTCTTTTTTTCCCATCAATTTTAATAAAGCTTGGTCATCCAGTTTATGTTCAGTCAAGGAAAAGAAATTTCCATCTCTCCCTTATTATTTGTATTCTCCTTATCATCCTTAAGCACTTGGTTAACAGTCTGAATTAAAGCTCACTGTGTAGAGACAAAGTTTTTATCTTGCCTAGTACCAGTCGTTCAGTCCCAAAGAAACACAAAGAGGCTTACATTAATTATAAATTTATCCTATTAGCTCAGTCTTATTATTAGCTAGATCTTACAACTTAAATTAACCCATAATTCTTCTATGTTTAGCCATGTGGCTTGGTACCTTTTCTCAGTAAGGCATTCTAATCTTGCTTCCTCTGCTTCTGGCTGGTGACTGTGTGTCTGCCTTTCCTCTCCCCAGAATTCTCCTAGTCTGGTTGCCCCACCTATACTTCCTGCCTGGCTATTGGACAATCAGCATTTTATTAAACTAATACAAGTGACAAATCTTTACAGTGTACAAGAGCATTATTCTACAGCATCAGTGACCCAAAATTGAACAGGACCATTTCTCCTTGTCTATATGCCTTTTCAACATCCTTTTGGACTCTGTCCCATACTTTTTAATCTGAACTTTCTTCTTCTGGAAATAAGATATTATGATCATAAACAACTTTCAAGCAATCTAATAGTTGCAATTTTAATACTCGTGCTCCTTTTTTAAAAAAGTGATGCACAAGCTTGACTTGAAGAAAAAAAAAACTCCCTGGTTTCTGCCCCATTATTCTCAGTCACCTCCTTCTGTGAGGGTTCATAATCTCTTATCTCATAGACCCAAAGTTGTTCTGTAATGTTGGAGCATCCATCTTCAGTCTACTGGCCCATAGTATCTGGCAGACTTTTCCATGAAGCAGGAGATTTCAAAGACAGTTTTGCCTATATTGGCAGTTTGTCAATCACTTTCTTCTGTTTTCTGCAGAATGTCTAGCAGACTCTTTCATAAAACAGGAACCCCGAAGGATCGTCTCACCTTTAGGCAAGTTCAGCAGTCATTTTTCTGTGGGTCCTGCAAGTCCAGTCAAGCAGTCCAGGCAAGAGCAATTTCTTGCCTAAATGGCTAACAAACTCCTTAAGGAGCTTCTTCAAGGTCCATCATCCTCTTGAAGTAGATTGGTGCTTCCAGGAGCAGATGTGTCTCATTTCATGAAAAATTTAAGCTCTTTTAAGTGCCATATTCTGAAGGTCTCTGAAAGATTTGAAGAATACCTGAAATATGTCTTTATATATCTAGAAAACCTAACTAACATGACTACAAGCTTGACTATTATAGACAATTATCTATTAACCTGCATTTCTTAATTATATATTATATTTTTAAATGAGCTACACAAACAGAATACCTTAATCAAGAGCAGAGATATACATAAAACAAAATTGACCTTAAATTTGTATCAATAAACCATAAACCAGATCCATACCATTGCAAATCTCTATAGCATATTCCCCTTTAAATGTAAACAAACATTTATAAACAATATTTGGCCCTTCCCGGCTTGGCCACAGTCTCTCTCCACCTAATTTTCAAACTTACACTTTTACTTATGAAAGCTGTGTTAATATGTTTGTGGTTGAATCTGTGTGTGCATGTGTATGTGTGAGGGGATTACATCAGTTTTCTTCTGCTAACTTCTACCTGCATTTGTCAGAAAAGGTGACAGCAGCTGAGGCAGAGCAGCACCTGTCCCAGGACTCCAGGTTCCAAACTGCAACGGGATGGAGCTCAACTGTTAGGCTGTTCTTCAGTGAGTGACATTCTCAGAAGCCATCGACTACCATGACAGGGCCAGGAAGAGAAATTTCAAGACATACTGTTTTCTAGGCAATCCTACTCCAAGCTGTGTTCAATGGTGGTGAGGGGACAGGTGGTGAAGGCCAAATTTTTCAATCATTGGTACCCAAAATTCCACAGATGACACACTTATAAATCTCATGATAAGAGAAACTTTCTGCTAAACGGAGCAGCAAAAATGCTAGACCATGATTTGAACTTTGCACAGTAGGGCTGAGTGTGACCCATCCCCACTGACGTTGCTCTTCAGAGGAGTGAAGTTCCCTAGAGGAGAAACAAGACTGGGTGTGAGCTCGTTCTCAAGAAATGATCTAAGGGACACCTTCAGGGACTTCCCCTGAGCACCAGTCTAAAAGACTTGCATGCATAGACAACCTTTGAAATTTCCCAAAGAGAGTGAGACCTCGCCTCTGTGACCTCACATGAGGGTCACTGTCATGGTCATTGGTGTGACCTAGTTCTGATGACATCAGAGTCCTTTATAGTGGGCTAGGATTTCAACCCAGGAGGAGATGGGCAGCGACCCATTTTAGGGAAGTGACTGAAGAAAATTCCTTAAGTGAAGATGTGACCCACACCAGTTTATGCATGGCAGGGGGCTCTTTTGAAAGGGGTGCAGAAGGTCCATTTCGGTGTCTGAGGGGTTTTTGACAGACAAGACAGATGTGATCTTTTGAAGGATTGGAATAGCAATGACAAGAGTCACCCTCACAGAGCATGGCCATGTATGACATACAGAGAGAGGACACCATCCCCACACAGGAAAGAGTTCTTGTAAAGTCATTCATAGAACCCAATGCCTTAGCAAGGCATCCTCTAGACACATGGAGGACAAGGCTCTGTTGTTTCTCTTAACTACCTGTGGTATTCCACCATGAGATATGACCACAGAAGGATGGAAATGCATCATGGGGCCTTGGTGGGACCCTCTTGTGGGTCTCACAATTTAGAAGCAGCAAGCTTTCCACATGAGCTCATGGATGCTCTCCACCACAGACACAGTCAGCTATGCATCAGGAAAGACTTTCCCAAGCAGCTTTCTCTCCTATGTATTTCATCTTTCTGTTTGTATGATGTATAATTTTTTTTTTCATGTGAACTGTGTCAGTTTCCTTGAGGACAAGTAATGATGTTCTGAGTACATTTGAGATGCCGGAGAAGGACACCAAGTATTTTCCTCTATCAATGTCCAC
Organism: Microtus obscurus; assembly: GCA_963919715.1. Classification (NCBI taxonomy): domain Eukaryota; kingdom Metazoa; phylum Chordata; class Mammalia; order Rodentia; family Cricetidae; genus Microtus; species Microtus obscurus. Next base: position 50,114,762 of record CAWTZC010002525.1, read on the forward strand.
CTGCCTTTTTCCCCCAGAAATGCTGACAGTAGACCAAGGTTTAAGTCAAAGCTTTTGACAAACATGGACTCAAAATGATCCACTACCTCAACCTTCAAGAGAAACAGGTACCCTGACCCTGAAGACACCTGGGCCCAAAATGAGAAGAGATGTGGACCTGAGCAAATCTCTGACCCTATAAAAAGCCAGGGCCCAATTAGAAAGAGGCCTAGACCAAACCAAGAAAATGAGTGCGCCTGGGCCAATTCTGATCCTGGAGAAGCCCAGTCCCAGATCAAAAAGAGATTTGGGCCTTGGCCAATTCTTGAACCAGACAAACCCAGGCTGAAAGCAAGAAGAGACTTGGGCCTTTGTGAATTCCTGACCCTAATGAAGCCTGGGCTCAAAGAGATGTGGGCCTGGACTAAACCCTCAAATGAAAGAGGCCAGGCCAAACCAGGAAAATTAGTGTACTAAGGGCCAATCCTGATCCTGAAGAAGCCAGGGCCCAAAATGTGAGGCTAAGAAGGCCCCAGCAAATCCTCCTAATGAAACAGGCCTGGGACAAACCAAGAAAATTAGTGTTTCTGGGCCAACCTTGACCCTGAAGAAGCCCAGGCCCAAAGCCAAAAGACAAATGGGCCTGGGATAATCGAACCAGACAAACCCCAGGCCCAAAGCACAGAAAGATTGGGCCTGGCTGTACACCTGGCACTAAATAATCCCAGAACCAAAAACAGAAGTATGGGGGCCTGGACCAGTCCATCAAATGAAGAAGCCCAGGCTAAAACAAGAAAAGGAGTGAGCCTGGACCAATCCTGACCTTGAAAAAGCTTGGGCCAAAAGTGAGAAGAGTTGTTGCCTGAGCTAATCACTGATCTTGAAGAAGCTGCCCCTACAAAAGAGAAGCTATGTATGACTGGGCCCACCCCTCGAAAGTAAGAGTCATAGGCTAAATCAAAACAAAAAAAAAAAGTGTGTTCTCAGGCCAATTCTGACCCAAAGAAGCCCAGGCCCAAAGCAAGAAGAGATGCAGCCTGGTCCAATCCCTGACCCTTAAGGATCCAAAGAGAAGATATAGGAGCCTAGGCAAATCCCTCCAGTGAAAAAGGCCTGGGCTAAACCAAGAAAAGACATGTGCTCAGGCCAAACCTGACCCTGAAAAAGCCTTGGTCTATAGCAAAAGGAGATGTGGGCCTAGGTGAATTCCTCACGCTGAAGATATCTGGCCTGGGCCAGTCTCTCAAATGAAAGAGGCCTGGTCCAACCAAGAAAACCTCAGGCCATGCCAGAAGCTGAAGAAGACAAGGCCCACAGTAAACAGAGATACAGCCCTGGACCAATCCTTGAACCTGAGGAAATTGGGGCCAAAAGGAAGAAGATATGTGGGCCTGGGCCAAACCCTAACACTGAGGAAATCCGGGCACAAAATCAAATGTGATTTAGCTCAAATTAACCCTCTTCCAAAGAAGCCTGAACCCAAACAAATAAGTTTGCCTGAGCAAACTTTGCGAAAAAACATGTGGTTACTGTTTGCACCATGAGGCACTCTTATCAAGGCCTTAATTTCAATTCTTATTTCACAACCAATCAAGGCATTAGTGCAGACACATCCCAGCTTATTCATTGATAATCTTGGACTAACCTACAATACTTCCTACACTGCCTGATATAAGCTGACATCCTGAGTACCAGAGGCATGGATCTCACACACATGCTTCATTCAATCCAGACAACAACCTCAACATGTGAGCAAGGATGACACCATTGCCATAATGTGCCAAGGGCTCACCTAAATAACCTAAAACATAGACATACTTTACCCAAAAGGGTGTTTGTTACACTGCACTCTGCACCTTATTTGACATAATTTTTCTTCTAATAGCAAGCATTTCTCACATGTAACTCTAGCCACAGATTGCTCAACAAGAATCTTGGACAAACCTGGAGCTTACCTTGTTCTGATGAACTAAAATATGGATACATTATTCCCTCCAAGAAGGGGAACTTGATGATAACAGGATTATTGGCATGGGTTCAAGACCATGAACAGTACGCAAAGGAAACCCAGCAGCTCCTTGAACCCCAAGTAGCCTGGCGTGTTATTATCTTACAGGATGTGTGGGCTACACCCTCCCTCTAGCCAACCCAGGACATAATCTCACCACAAAGGAGCCAGGCCTTAAAGGCACCAAATATCATCTTGATGGCCAGAGGAAATGAGCATACCCATGGCACTGACCTGGTGTGAGACCAGGCATTATCTCACATCAACTTACTTTGTTGGACATTTGTGACCTAGTCCATACCATGTTCACTTAGAAATTTGGACTCACCCATAACTATTCTTGCATTGATGATTGACATTACATAATAGGCAATGAACTCTCATCAATGCTAATCTAGACTCTTCTTGTGGTACCACCATGGTTTGTGGGATGCACCTGCTATTCTTTCAAAACAGGCAGTATTCTCACATCAGGTATGTTAAGACATCATTGCTTTCAAGTAATCTGGGCCACGCATGAGCATCAAATTACAAGAGCACAGTTTGGAATCAAGGGTGTGTGGGCTACACCCAGGAAATCCTCTGTGCCCAGGTCTTCTTATATGAGGACTTCTAGAGATCAAGGAAAAAAGTTGACCTCAAGTATGACCTAGGTCACACCTATTATAGCAGGGAGGTTGGACACACTTTACACGATGAGGTGGTTGTCTGAGGAATGACATAAGGTCAAAGGCCTTAGAGTGACATCAATGGGTCCTGCCAGCTCCCTGAGTGCCAAACACCCTGGGTCCAGCTCAAGTTCAAGGGTATATGGGCCACACCCTCTCTTCATATGACCCAGATACATGCTTACAGCAAAGGAGCAAGGAAAACACACTATGACCTTAAATGGGACAAGACCCACCCTCCTTGATGAACAAATAGCTTGGCCATGCCCTAATATCAAGAATTATTAGATGGCACATGACCTTACTGGGGATCACTATTTTTTCCCCAATTCTGTTCATCAAAAACCTTAGATACATAAACAAGGATTCCGAAGCTAATGAATGACAGCCAACGAAATCAGTGTGAGCTGGGGGCTGACTTACCACCAAGAAGCCCGAGCCAAAGTTAACCTTAAGGGTTGTGGGCCTTACCTTCTCTTCATCACACCCAGGAGATATGCTCAAGTCAGAGGACCCAGAACCTCAAAACATGGACTTCATAATATCTGGGACACATCCGAGAAACAATCTTGGCAGACATTGGCATGATGTGTGTGTGGGCTGTGCCAGAGAGCCACTATGTGCCCAGCTGTTATCTGGTCTGCAAGAGATCCAGGACAAGATAATCTCATCTCAACACCATGACCTCAGAGGAAATGGGGACCACTACAGATGACCAGCATTAGTGCTATGAAATGTGACATCACCCTTACCAACTTCAAGACTGTGTGGTTCAAACCCTCATATCCTGACATCACGGATTCCCTAGCCACTCCATTGACCTTGGCCCTCAACTTGACCTGATTAGAAACATTGAGTAACTTAAGAATGTGATGACTCAGGATTACAGACATAATTTTAATGCAGATGTGTAGTGGAAAACCCTGAAATCCCCCCTCTGGTTGGCAACTGTCTAGACATAATTGCTTGTATTTCTTTAAAGTTTCACTAGAGCCTACCCAAAAGAAGCCAGAATTATCCCATGACTTCTATAGATCTGTGCTTTATCTTATGTACATAATGCAGTCCTGAAGTCTTGTAGTCTTACATTATTCTTTATCATGTATCTCATGCCCTAGCATTGTACATATAGTTTTCAATAAATAAAAGATTTGTCTGTGTCTTGGTTGGGGTTTCTATTGCTGTGAAGAGACACCATGACAATGACAACTCCTATAAATGAAAACATTTAATTTGGGTGGCTTGTTTACAGTTCAGAGGTCCAGTTCGCCATCATCATAGTGGAGAGCATGGTGGCATGGAGGCAGATGTGGTGCTGGAGGAAGAGCTGTCTTGCAGACAATAGGAAGTTGACTGAGACACTGGGTGGTATACGGAACATAGGAAACCTCAAAGCCCGCCTCCACAGTGATTCTCCTACAAGGCCATACCTACTCCAACAAAGACATACCTCCTAACAGTACCATTTCCTATGAGATTATGGGGGCCAATCACATTCAAACTACCACATTCGGCTACCATGGTCTATCCAGAAATCCTTATTTTGGCCCTTTTCCTCTATTTTTGACTGATGGTTGCTTACAAACAACAAGTGTGTGTATTTAGCACATCTTTTTCTCACCTGCTGTCCCCATGACTACAGCACATATCTATAAGCTCAGACCTCATCCTAAAGATCAGTGGACCTCCATGGTTTATATCTTAGTCTTTATTTGGAGTCTCCCAAGGAAAACTAAATAAAAGTGCCAAGTAGCCAAGAGCCCCCACCTAGTCATGAAATCACAGAGATAAAAAATCTAAATAGGAAGGGCTACTGCCCTTCTGGGCCAAGATCAAATTAGCACCAATTTCTAGAGTTGTTGATGAAGGCAGGGGAGGAACAGAATGTTTAGTGTGGATCACAGGACACCAGGCATCTGTAAATGTTTTCCAGGAGACTCCACATGAAGATGAACGGACCAATGACATCCCACGCATGGATCCTAAACACAGGTAAGCATTCATGTTAAAGCAACAGTAAAATGTTCCTTTATGTAAAACAACAGCAATGAAGGCGTAAGCCATGAACAATGCCACACCAGTTTGGAATTATTATTAATAGGGGAGTATTTATTTAAAGAGGAAAAACTTACAGATCACAATCCCAGACAACAGCCCTCTGCGCAACCAGGAAGGGAGTCTAGTCGCCAGTGGAGCAGGAAGTCAAGAGAATAAGCAGAGGAAGTAGAAGCTTTTTGAATGGAGAGAAATCACGCCCCAATGGGCTGGTATCTCAGCAGCTATTGGTTGGAGGGGTGGAAAGACCTCCCGCAACACCTCCCCCTTTTGTTTAAGTAAGAGAGTTCTAAACCTACTATGAAATTATATACAATAAGTACAAATATCCTATTCTAACTAGCTTAGGACTTGTATAATAAATAACTTGGCCAAGTCATGAGAGAAAAGGAACTATAGTTATATAGTCTTCAACCCCATCAAAGATCTGAGAAGGGAAATAATGTTACCTGGGTAATTAGGAAGTTCAGTAAAACAACTTCCAAAACATGCAACAAATCACAGAGACAACTAGCTACCTGGGCAATCACCCAAAGTCATGTTTGCAGCGTTGAAGCAACCAACTTTGGGTAAGGCCTAACATAACTGACATACCATTTTCAAAGGCAAGCAACTTTTCAAAACTATCTTACCCTGTCTTGGCAGGATATGACAGTCCTGTTTTATCCATTGATGCACACTCTGTATCTCTGTCAGTGGTTGAGGTATGGGCATTTCTTTGCCCCAAGGCCAGTTCTGTCAAAAAGAAAGGCTCCAGGTGGAGTGTCTTTGGTGCTCAACATTCTCTCGGGAATAAAGCGGTGTTGCCAGGAGCAATTGTGTCTCACTACCACAAAACTCTGAGTTAGATTAAAGGCCATTTTCTACAGCTCTTTGAAGAGGTTGAAGATCATCTATCTATACTGAGTATAATCTCTATATATCTAAATAACCTGATTAGTCTAATTTTAAATGGCAAACTTAGATGACTATTAATCTATATAATTCTCAATATCTATCTAACTTAAAGACTAAGACAATAAACATCTGTGTAACAAATGAGGATAATGACCTCCAAATATAAACAATGTACAAATATACATTGCAATATGGTAAATATATACAATATAGATCGATACAATATATGTCAATACATAAAAAATATTTTAAACAGAGGTAGAAACATGCATGCATACAATAGTCAATATAATTTAACTTTGTATCAATATACAAGAATCAGTACCAATATATTTGTCTAAAAATTGTAACTCACAATTACAAATCTATTATCCCATCATCTCCCCCCCTTTTTTTTCAAAATGATCCCTGAGCTTATAAAATTCCTCCCCCAACCTCCCAACCCCTAAATGATGTCCCTAAACCCAGGGGCAAACTTTACTGGGAGAGGGGACGTCATCCTCTAGAATTACTTCCAGCTGTCATGGGGGCAACGTTCTTTCTGGGGGATCCTGTGAAAGTAAAATGATGGTTAAATTTCAAGATCAATGTCTTTTAAAATTGCAAATAGTCTCTGAGTATTTTGTGGAGGTCTGGCCAGAATGTTGTACAAGATGTGCACCATTTCAGCTAACCAAGTTGGGATCTTCTTGTGCAGCTGGTACCCAAAACAGGTCTTGTAGTAGCGCTATCAGTATCATGACGTCATATCAACCAGGTAGAGTTGTTGTTGTGGGGCCCCATCTTCTTCCTGGAAACTTCAAATGTCACTTCAGAAAAGACTCATTGTTTATTGTAAAAAACTTAAACATTAATCATATAGACATATATAGGCATATATATATATTCAATGAAAGGCATGATAGATATATTCAATGAAAGGTATGATAGGTATGAAGAAAAGCAAAGATGTTTTCTAAACTCATATTTCTTTCTGTCCCATATCACGGCTCTTGACATGAGACAGAAACTCCAGAAACTCTGGGTTTTTCTCTTACTAACAGGCTTGGAATTGGAGAGGGACTGAGCCAGAGTCCAACTTCAAAACCAGCTCTATAAATTTAGAAATATGGTTTAATATGTTTTACTTACCCATTCAGTTTTTTTTGATATTTCCTATTGGGCAGGTATTTTTCCATCTGTCAGTATCCAAATATCCAGGGTCCCTTGAATTTTTCAAAGGTGAGTGTTTTCCTGTGGAGATAAGAACAGAACCCTGCCCCCATTCTATATGTTTTTCTTACCACCTGTATGAATATCATTGTGGATGAGTTGTCATTTCTCCTTTCCAAGAGGTTTCTCCTCTTCAAATCGAAACTTTATTAATTTTGATGGTATCCACAATTTTTCTTCTCCTGTGGAAACAAGAGCAAAACCCCTTCCCCAACGTAGCACATCTCCTGGCTTCCATTGAGAGGTCAGCACATCTTTGAAATAAATTGGTTGATTTAGTTCAGCAGACTTTTCCATTATCCAATGTCTTTCTGCTGCTGTCGTTCCTTTCTCATTAGCGTTAAGAAAATTCAAGGTTAATAAAGCATTATGTAATCTATTTCTGGGGGTATTTTCGGTCCCTTTCTGTTTGTTCAGCATATCCTTTATAGTACGATTTGATCTTTCTATAACTGCCTGACCTGTAAAATTATTTGGTATACCTGTAATGTGTTTTATATTATAATAATCAAAAAAGCGTTTCATTTTCTTAGATACATATGCTGGACCATTATCTGTCTTTATTTGTGCAGGTATACCCATGATGGCCATAACTTCCAATAAATGTGTGATTACTGAATCTGCCTTTTCTGAGCTCAGGGCAGTAGCCCATTGAAAACCTGAATACGTGTCTATGGTGTGGTGTACATATTTTGATTTACCAAATTCCATAAAGTGGAACACATCCATCTGCCAGATTTCATTTCTCTTAGTACTCTTTGGGTTACTCCCTGCAGGCAACGGTGTTTGATTATAGAAAGAACAAGTAGGACATCTCTTTATAATGTCCTTAGCTTGTTGCCAAGTAATGGAAAATTCTTTCTTTAGGCCTTTACTATTGACATGATGCTTTTTATGAAATTCCGAGGCCTGCAACACGCTTCCAATCAATAATTGATCAATCTCAGCGTTGCCTTGTGCTAGAGGACCAGGCAGCCCTGTATGGGACCGGATGTGTGTTATGTACATCGGACAAAGCCTGTTCCTGATTATGTCTTGTACCTGGATAAACAATGAAGTCAACTCTGTGTCATCTGGTATAAATTCAGCGGTTTCAATATGCAAGATAACTCTTTCTGCACATTGTGAATCTGTAACTATATTAAGAGGTTCTTTAAAATCCCTTAGCACCATAAGAATGGCATATATAATTCTGCCTTCTGGACAGAATTATAAGGGCTTTGTTCCACCTTACTCAATTCATCTGACTTGTAACCTGCTTTCCCTGATTTATTTGCATCAGTATAGAACGTACGGGCTCCAGTTATTGGAGCATCACGTACAATTTTAGGAAGAATCCAAGAAGTTCTCTTTATGAGGTTAAGTCTACCACTTTTGGGATAGTTGCTATTAATTTCTCCCAAAAAATTAGCACAAGCTCTTTGCCACGGTTCATTGTCTTCCCATAACTTTTTTATTTCTTCAGTAGTAAAAGGCACTATAATTTCTGCTGGGTCTATACCTGCTAGTTGACGAAGTCTCAGCTTACCTTTTAGAATTAATTCAGAGACTTTTTCCACATAAGTTTTTAATTTTTTACTTGGTTTATTAGGTATAAATATCCACTCTAAAATAATATCTTCCCTCTGCATTAGAATCCCTGTAGGAGAGATTCTGGAAGGCAATATGACTAGGATGCAGCTAAGATTTGGGTTCACCCTATCCACATGTGCTTCCTGTAATTTTTCCTCAATCATTGTCAGTTCCTTTTCTGCTTCAGCTGTCAGTTTTCTTGGACTATTCAAATCTTTATCACCATCTAAGGTTTTGTTTAAATGAACTATTAGATCAGGTGTTATCCCAACAGCTGGTCGTAGACTGGAAATGTCTCCCAACAATCTTTGGAAGTCATTAAGAGTCTTTAACCGGTCTCTCCTAATTTGTGCCTTTTGCATTTTAATTTTCTCTAACCTTATTCTGTAACCTAGGTAATTAATAGAATTTCCTCTTTGAATCTTTTCAGGGGCAATTTGTAATCCCCACCTAGGCAAGACTTTCTTTACTTCTTCAAACATCCTTTCTAAAGTATCTTTATTTGAATCTGATAATAAGATGTCATCTATGTAATGATAAATTATGGACTTGGGAAATTGTTTACGAATTATTTCCAATGGCTTACTTACAAAATATTGGCACAATGTAGGACTATTGAGCATACCCTGTGGGAGGACAGTCCATTGATATCTCCTATTAGGCTTAGAATTATTATAAGTAGGCACTGTGAAGGCAAATTTTTCTCTATCCTTTTTTTGTAACAGTATAGTGAAAAAACAATCTTTCAAATCAATAACTATAAGAGGCCATCCTTTTGGTAATAGAGAAGGCAAAGGAATTCCAGATTGTAGTGGGCCCATAGGTTGAATTACTTTGTTGACAGCTCTTAGATCTGTCACCATTCTCCATTTACCAGATTTCTTTTTTACAACAAACACAGGAGAATTCCAAGGGCTGGTTGATTCTTCAATATGGTGAGCATCTAGTTGCTTTTGCACCAGCTGTTCCAATGCCTGCAATTTATCTTCAGCTAGAGGCCACTGTTTGATCCATATTGGCTTCTCAGTTAGCCATTTTAAAGGTAGGGCTGTTGGTACCTCTAAAGGTTTGGTATTTGCTATATGTTCTTGTACAGCCTGAATGGCTGGTGACCTTTTTCCATAATACCTCATCATATCTTTCCCAGAATTATGAGTTCCTGGAACTGCAGGAATGTTAATCTGGGTATTCCATTGCTGTAACAGGTCACGGCCCCATAAATTTATTGCAATATTGGCTATATATGGCCTTAGTCTTCCTATTTGCCCTTCAGGCCCTATGCATTCAACCCATCTTGTGCTTTGTTTTACACTAGATAGGGTTACAATTTCCAGACACTGAACATCTACCTCTTGAAGAGGCCAATTTGGATGCCAAGATTCTGGGGTAATAATACTTACATCCGCACCTGTGTCTAATAAGCCTTCAATAAAAGTGCCATTTATACAGACTTTTAGCTTTGGTCTTTGGTCGTTAATAGAAGTCTGCCAAAATATACGTTTACTCTGTCCTACTGGGTTTTTTGACTCATCCTCCACACGTAATTCATCATTTAGACCAGTATTACTTTTTACAGCAGAAATTGGAGCTTTTAATTTTCTTGGTGAGGCACGTTCTCCACTGTGACTGGGAATGACTGGGCCACTGTTGGCTTGGGGGCCTGCGAGAGGCCCCTCAAGGAGTTTCCGATGGGATCGGGTTGCCTTGTTTGTCTGTTGTTGACCTGCATTCGTTGGACCAATGATGGCCTTTACCGCATCTCCTACATATACCTGAAGGCCTTGGTCTCCTATTATTGTCATTCCCAGAGGACATATTATTCCTAAAAATTCTGTGCCTGCAATCCCTTTTCAGATGTCCTAATTTACCACAATTAAAACACCTGGCAGTTTGATGTCTCCTCATTGCTGTGGAAATCGCTTCTCCTATCCAAGATTCATCATTATAGCTAAATGTCTCAACATTCATCGTATGCTGAATCCATTCATCCATAGGTGCTGATCTAGACTTTAAAGGCCCAATTATCTTTTTGCATTCTATGTTTGCATTCTCAAAAGCTAGAGATTGAAGAAGTATTCGTCTAGATTCTGGGTCTGTTACCCCTACGTCCAGAGCCTTAATTAATCTTTGCAAAAAGTCAATAAAGGGTTCTCTCTGTCCCTGCCTAATTCTGGTATATGATTCAACCCTTTTTGCTGGATCTTGTATCCTATTCCAAGCATTTAAAGCTGCTTGGTGACATAGATGCAGTACTTCATCGTCATAAAGAGCTTGGACCTGTGGATCAGCATATTCTCCTGCACCAAGAATTTGATCTTGGGAAACCTCGACACCTTTTGCTCTTCCTTGCTGTTCCATATGTTTGGATTCTTCTCTGAAATAAATTCCAAACATCAAGGAAGGTCCCTTATCTAAAACTGCAGACACTAACTGATGGAAATCATAGGGGGTAGCTCTAGCATTAGAAGCCCAAGTCCTTATCATTTCCTTTACATATGCGGAGTGCAGCCCAAAATTAACAACAGCTTGTTTAATTTCTTTCAGATCATTCATTGCTATTGGCATCCATCTAGCTTCTCTGACTCCCTTTGAGCCTTTAGAAGTTGACGCTTTGTCAGAATTAAGTATAGGGTATGCCGCTAAAACCCTGGGTAAGCCAGTTCTAATAGCTGGTGTTGGCTTTGTATCCTGTCCTTGTGCCTTATTACTCTGTTCACCAGTTCCAATCATTTCTTCAAGCATTTCAAGTCTTTTTATTATTGCCTCTTTTGAATCCTGAATCTCCTGACCTGCATGAGTTTCTAGTAAAGATAGTATGGTTCTTGAGAGTACCATAATCTTCCTAAATGATAGAATATTCAAAAGAATACTAAAACATAGTAACCAGTAAATTAAGTTATCCTCATAGTCATATAAATTTTGCATGATAAGACCCATTGTATTGGTAGCCCATACAGTGAAAGTCATGTTGGAAACAAAAACTGCCATATTACCTATTATCCAGCTGGCCTCAAACTCACCGAAATCTGCCTGTCTCTGCTTCCCGAGTGCTGGGATTAAAGGAGTGCACCACCACCGCCTGGCCGGCCTCAAACTCACAGAGATCCGCCTGCCTCTGCCTCCCAAGTGCTGGGATTAAAGGCATATGCCACCACCACCTGGTTGGCCTCAGAGATCGTCCTGCCTCTCTGGATGTTATGGGCTTGAAGGCCAAGTGTATCTCGGACTCGGCACTGGGGCCTAAGTCACGAACTAAACAAAAAACAGCATACACGGAACCATAAACCCAGAATCCAGCGGTAGAGAAAAGTAACCCGGGAGTTGTGTATGCCTCCACGAGACAGAGTCACCCTGAGGGGTTGTAGCCTCCGCAACCGGCAACCGCGATCTGGTTCGCACCACTTAAGAGCTGTACTTGCAAGGGCGATTTAAAAATGACTCAGAAAAGAGTAAACCACACAGGCAGAGACTATGCGGGCCTGTGGAGTTTAAATCCACGTGGGGAGGCAGAGGATAGGGTGCATGGGGACTTGAAGTCAATCTGAGGTGTCTAAAAAAAATATAAAGAACTGCAGCAAGAAAAGCCAGTGTGTGATGATTTAAGTTATACTGCTGGCTCCACGCACAAGGCACAAGCTACAAGGCTGTCACAAGGCACAAGCCACAGGGCTGCCGCAAGGCACAAGCTGCGGCTGAGGAAGGGAGGGCTCGTGGCCGGCAGCCGAGCGGGGGAGGGGGGGTCCTAAAAGCCAAACGTTCTGGCGCCAAGTGAAGGCGTAAGCCACGAACAATGCCACACCAGTTTGGAATTATTATTAATAGGGTAATATTTATTTAAAGAGGAAAAGCTTACAGATCACAATCCCAGACAACAGCCCTCTGCGCAACCAGGAAGGGAGTCTAGTCGCCAGCGGAACAGGAAGTCAAGAGAGCGAGCGGAGGAAGTAGAAGCTTTTTGAATGGAGAGAAACCACGCCCCAATGGGCTGGTATCTCAGCAGCTATTGGTTGGAGGGGTGGAAAGACCTCCCGCAACACAGCAACAGGAAACAAAACAAATAAAAAATCAGTAAAATGCTCCCTCAATTAGAGGAACTAGAGGCCAATGTGTTGTAACTCTGGAATTGTCTCTGTTGATCTTGGAAAGTTTAGATGCCAAATTTGTTGGCATGTTCACTATTCATCTACATCGATCTCCACCTCTCTTTCCCCTGGTCTTTGCCAATATACAATCTTCTCATGATCCCAGAGTCTCTGCAGGAAAACATCCTGTGACTTTACATGGTCATGTGAATCAATGTCCCATCCTTACAGTCTTATAGAGGTCACCACAGATGCGAGATTTCATGGGTGCAGCAGTCTAGTGCTGACCAGGAGATGCTGTTCCTCTCTGGTCCTCTCTGACCTCTGGCTCTTCAATCTCTCTGCGCTTCTTTCACAGTGGCCCCTGCTCATGAGGAAGGGAGTGATACAGATGTCCTACATGTGGCTGAGCACTCCACTGACATTGACTCCCAGCACTGTAAAACATTGTATATTTCTGTGTTACCCAAAAAACATGGGACAGAATCCTGATGATATTGGAGATTGCAGTAATTCATGGGAGTAAACATAACAATTTGGTGGAAATTTGATACTCTGACAACTTAATATAAGAGTAATACTTGCACACATTGAGAAATGAGCTCTCCAACCTTGGGTTCACTGTCATATGTACGGTAATTTTGATAGCTGAGATAATTTTCAATGATAAATAGGAACAAAAGATAAATGGGAACAGAAGTTATATGCATCAATATACAAATATTTTGGAAAACAACATGGCAGCTCTTGAGGAAACAAAGACATAGCCACCATGAGATCCAGCATTAGCACTGCTGGGTACAGATCCAGAGGACAGAGCCAGTGTGTCAGAGGTTTGCTCAAATGCTCACAGCAGGGCATTCACAGTAGCCAAGGAATGGGAACAACCAGGTGCCTGTCCACTGGGGAAGAACAAGGACATGAACATCCACACCATGGGAAACTCCCCAGTCATCTCAAACTCTATGTTACAAGATCCAACCCAGTGCTGGCTTTCAGCAGTATGGAACATGGTCTATACGGGAGCAACAGTAAATCATAGCTTATACCGTGCTGTCTAGTAATGTCTCTCTTATTCTTGTTCCCCATAGCGATAGCCATGCTAAATAAGGTGTCAGCTTTAATGCTCATGTGCTGGGTAAACTTGGGGTCTTTATGACATGGGAAAGAACAGTGAAGGACCTGAATCTCCACTAGGAACACTGGGCAGCTAGGCTCACACCGTTTCTACTATCAGAGCCATGAAACTGCAGATGCTGGGAGAGATCAGACTGACTGAGAAGTGACACAAATGTTCTGCTCATTGAGAAACAAAATGAAGCGATTTAACCCAAACCACATGGACTTGTGAGTTTCAACATGGAATTAACATATGAGTTCCCTCAAGATGCTACTGCACAGGACTGGAAAATTAGTTCCACTTTAAGTTCTGGTTCCAGGATTGTAATCAGGTTTGATCAGAATTTGTCCTTGCACTGCTCAAAAGAGGGTGAGACTTTAAGAAGAGGGGACAACTTTTCACAATAATGAATGGCACTGTTATCTCTGTGCCAAAATACATCCACATAAAAGCAATGCTCCATTTCGGATGGCCTGCTACAGCCACAATGAACCTGTGCAGGAGAGAGCTCATGACCAGACTCAGGTCACAATGGCTAATCATTTACCTGCTGTGACAGTCTGTCTTTCCCTCAGGCAATCCGATTTCACACAATGTACAAGTGACACCCACAGGGTCCTTGTGCTCATGAGTGTTGTTACATGAGAGGCTACTGGAATACAAACACCCACATTGTGCCTTCAAAAACTTCCTCATGCCAGAGCTGGACATTGCCAGGATTATTGAGCTGAAGGTTTACAGATTTTCACATTTACCTACTGACTTTTTCAACATTCTGAATCCTCACACAGAAGGCACAATGGCCCCATGGCCATGAGTGTCAAGCAGTCTCCAGTAATGGGTGTCAGTCATGTTTTATATCCAGCTCCCCTTGTTGAAAAACACTGAAAACCTGGGGTGATTGACAGACTGCAGCTACTGCCCAGCTCAGGGGAAACAAGATGAGACAAGGAATCCCATGTCGGGGAAGGGCTAACAAACCAGCACCCAACACTGCATAACCTGCAAGTGCATGAGCCCAGTGGCTTGACACATAACTGGACAGAATGATCATTGAGAAGCACAGTTATTCAGGTGGAATATCCACCGAGGATGGGATGAGGACAAGCATGTGCTCCCAGGATTCTCTGCATCTCAAGCTGGGTCACCCTGCAATGCACCCTATTGTGAGTCAGGCATGCTTTATGTTTATTCATTTTTTACTGTATATGTTCATGCTATTCCCTCTGAAACTAAGGACCACTGATCTTGCAGGCAAACACTCAACTAATAAACCCACAATCTACCACAACTAAAATATTACTTGTGCGCAGAAGTAAGGCAGTAAAGAAGGTATAGTGAATTCTGTGGCCATGGACAAGGAGCAGAAGATGGCACCTTGCTGGTGAGTTCCAGCAATAAACCAGGATGCCTAAGGAGAATCAGAGATGATGAGGCAGAGGGTGAGTTCAGACATCTGAGATGAGGATGCAGCATTGTCAACTGTGTTCCTGCTCAGAAAAGACTGAAACAAGATGTTTATGTAGGTGATTCCCATGGAGGTGTCTCTGTGAAACACTTCAAGCTACCACCACAAATCTAGGTGTTTCCAGGGATGCCTGACACAGGTTGGGAGAGAACAAGGAGGGATCAAGATGGGAAGTCACTGAGGCTATGATGCCCTTTGTGATTCCCAGAATGAAGTGAGGTGAGGCTTCTGTGATGTCACAGGTAAACCCCTGTCTTAACAACAACAGTGTTCTTTTCCTGAGGACAACACAGAATCTGCCAAGGACAGGAGGGGAGGGAGTCAAAGCAGGCCCAAGTGTCTGGGTAAGTCTGGGCTGTTTTCTTGGAGGTAAACTACCTGAATTAAGGACATGAGTGACTCACTCAGTGTGAGGCACTTCTTCATTGGGACCTTAAATATGGAGACTAAACAGAGTGAGGGACTGGAAATGTTCCTGCCTGAGGACAGTTCATTCTAAGCAGGATGTGAAAGAGTAGCATGAGAAGTCTCATAGCAGTGGGCCTAGCCCAAAGACCACAGGGAGAGAAACCCTCCTCTCACCAGAGAGAGGGGCCTTGGAAGGAAGCTGCACAGGTGTCAGTGGAACAGGACTCCCACTTCTAGTCTAGGAAAAGAAGGTATTCAGAGATGTGGGCCAGGGCCCAATGAAGTAAAGAAGAGGGGTCTGGGCCTAGTGCTTAACCTGCAAAGGACTGAGCACAAAGATAAAGAGATGTGGGCCTGGGCCTGAACCATTTCCTGAAGAGGCCTGAGCCCAGAGAAAAAGATATGGGGGCCTGGGCCTAATTTTTTTCCTGAAGAGGCCTGGGCCCAATGAAAAAAAGATGGGGGCCTGAGTCAAATCCTTATCCTGAAGAGGCCTGGACCCAATCAAAAAGAGATGTGGGCCTGGGCCAAACACTTTCCTTGAAGAGGCCTGGGCCCAATGAAGAAGAGATATGGGCCTGGGCCTAACACTTTTTAAAAAGAGGCCTGGGCTCAATGAAGAAGAGATGTAAGCCTGGGCCAAATTATTACCCTGAAAAGGCCTGGGCTCAATGAAAAAGAGATGTAAGCCTGGGTCAAACCCTTTCCTTGAAGAGGCCTGGGCCCATTGAAGAAGGGATGTAAGCCTGGGCCTAATTCTTACCCTGAACAGGTATGGGCCCAATGAAGAAGAGATGGGGGCAGGGGCCAAACACTTCCTTTGAATTGGCCTAGGCAGAAAGAAGAAGAAATGTGTCCCTGGACCTAACCCTTTCCCTGAAGAGGCCCGAGCCCTAAGAAGGAGAGTGTGGACCTGGGTTATTCCCTAACACTGAAGATGCTATGACCCTAAGAAGAAAATTGTGGGCCTGACCCACCTATATCAGTAAAAAGACTTGAGACCAAAAGACAAATGGATGTTGGTTTGAGACTTTCAAACTGAAGAGGGCTTGGCCTTTAGAAGGAAAATGTGACCCTTTCCCTGTTCAAAAAGCTAAAGAGGCAGTTTTTGGCCTGGGTCATTCACTAACAATAAGGAGACCTTGGACTGAATAAAGAAGAAAAGTTGGACTGGGAATACCCTTGTCTCTGAAGAGGAATGTAACCCAGTAACCATGACTTGGTCTGAAGCCAGGCCTTATCTTCATGTCAATTTTTTTGACCACACAAAAAAATTGTGACCAAGGCCATGCCATGTTCACCAAGACAACTCGAATCCTCACCAGTGAGTGACATCGGATCATAGGCCATGAACCCTGATCACTAAGGAGATCGTCTGACAGCTCCTTTAGGTTCTGTTCTGGTTTGTGGGGTATAGTCGTGAGTGTCCCAACACAGGCAAACTTCTCACCAATGTGCCAAGGCGACATCATGGCTTTGAAATAATCTGGACCACACATGAATGTCAAACGACAGGGACACAGCTTGGAATGGAGGGTGAGCGGGCCACACCCTGGAAATCCTCTGTGTCCAGGTCAAGAAGAACAGTTTGACCTTTGGCCCAGAATAGGCCCAGGGCACGAAGAAAACAGAAAATGAGTCAGGGCCAGCACAAACCACACAAAAAGGTGAGTGTCCAAGGTTCATCAGAACCAGAAGAGTCCCACGCTTAGACCAATCACAGCCCTGGGACAAATGGCCCAGATCCGTTGTCCCCATTAAGCCCTGGACAAAAAGAACAGTGCCAACGACCAAACTGAAGGCAATCAACATTTTGTTTAGCCCATGTACCATGAGGCTCAATGGGCCTAGGCCTGATTTTCGGCTCTTTCGCATCCAACTCAGTCATCTATGAGGACACATCCCAGCTTGTTCACCCATAATCTTGGCCTCGACTACACTACTCCCACTCTGTGCATACTGGAAGCTGATGTGCTCAGCAATATGTGTGCAGACCACACACCCATACTTCAATCGATGCAGATCACACCTTCAACACATGTAAGCATGTATGAACCACTGCTGTAATGTGCCGTGGGCTCACAAAAATGATATATCAATACAAACATAGCATATGAAAACGAGGGTCAAACTGTGCCTACAGCTGTCTGAGACAGACATAACCTTACCTTGAACTTAAAGGATCTTAAACCACTATCTTAGGAATGAACAGATGTCAAATGTAACTCACACGGCAGCCTGTTTTCTAAGAATTGCTGACTAGTGCATATTTGGTCGTCTTCTGAGTAACCGATCCTGGACACCTTATATCTGCCAAGATTCAGATCCCGATGATGACCACATGATTACTAGGGGCCAGGCCATGGACAGACCTCTAAGGAAATCAGTCTGCTCCTGAAGCGCAGGTAGCCTGAGTGATCATCTTCAAGGGTGTGCGGGCCGCACCCTTGCTCTCTGCATTCCAGGACACAATCCCACCTCAGAGGAGCCAGGACTTAGAGGTCCCAAACTCCATTTAAGGACCAAAGGAAATGGACAGCCCAAGATCCATGACCTGGTCTGAAGCCAGGCACTATCTTCATGTCAATTTCTTTGACCACAGCACAGCCTCATTTGTGACCAAGGCCATGCCATGTTCACCAAAACAACTCGAATCTTCACCAGTGAGTGACATCAGATCATAGGCCATGAACTCTGATCACTAAGGAGATCGTCTGACAGCTCCTTTCGTTCCGTTCTGGTTCGTGGGTTATAGTCGTGATTGTCCCAACACAGGCAAACTTCTCACCAATGTGCCAAGGTGACATCATGGCTTCGAAAAAAATCTGGACCACACACGAATGTCAAACGACAGGGACACAGCTTGGAATGGAGGGTGAGCGGGCCGCACCCTGGAAATCCTCTGTGTCCAGGTCAAGAAGAACTGTTTGACTTTTTGTCTGATTTGGACATGTACATGTTCTACACTCTATAACACCATGGTTAGTTTCTGAAGAATAAGATAAGGTCAAAGGCCATAAACTGATATCAGTAGGGCCATTCAAGCTCCCTGATTACCAGTAAGTCAAGTCAATGTTAAATTTAGGGTGTATGGGCCACTCCCTCTCTTTCCAAGACCCAATACTTGTCTGACAGTAAGGGAGCCAAGACCAGAAACCATGACTTGAATGTTACAAGGACCCTCTCTGCTTCATTATAAAAACATGGTCATAACTAAATATTAAGAGTGATTAAATGGCACATGGTCCTACTGTGACTTTAACTGATTTTTATCCATGTCTAGACTCTGTTCACCATGCATATTCAATGAAGAAGAAGGCTTCCTGAGTTGATGACAGACCACAAATGGATAGCAATGAGGGCTGTGGCTCATTTTCCATCAAGAAACCTATGTCAGATTTTTTATTCTCTTCCTTAAATCTAAGAGATAGTCTCACAATGGAGAAGACTCAGGAGTATGAAACATGGCCTTCTTCATGTATGATAGACACCAGGAACATAATCTGGAAAATTTGGCAAGATGGGTGTGTGGGCTGTACCCAGAAGCCATCATGTTCCCAGCTGTCTCCAATAGATCCAGGACAAGTGATTATGTTTGTGTTGGACAACACCACAGTCAGAGAAAAATAGAATTACCAGAGTTGTTGTTGTGGTATGTGACATCAGCTTAACAATCTTCCAGACTGTGGTCCAAATCTTCATTTCCTGATATAGGAGGTTCCCCATCTTCTCATTGGTGACTTTGTCCCTCAGCCTGACCTGATCAGAAACATCAAGTAATCCATTGGATTAAGATGACATGACCCAGGAGTACAGACATAACTTTAATAAAAATGAGTAACGGAAATCCCTGAACTTCCTCCTCTGGGGGCATGTGTGGTGGCTATTCAAAGACTAGACATGTGTTCCTGCGCTTCTTCACAGGAACACACCTAGATGAAGCCAGAGTTATAACCTGATAACTCCAGATCCCTTATAGTCTAAAGCCTTGTAGTCATCAGTCTTACTGTGAATGTCATTCCTACATTTTGTATATAGTTTTGATATATATATACATGTATATATATATGTGTGTGTGTGTGTGTTTGTGTGTGTATATATGTTTCAATTTCACTTTTACATTTAGATATACACACACCTCAAATACATTTACAATGCTTTTGTGTTATCTACAAGGAAATTAAACCATTTTCACTTTTTATGCAAATGAGTTGAATAGCTGGTCCATGTCAGGGATTAATCTTTGAGATCTATGTAATTTACTCAGGAGAAACCAAGTAAATGAGAGACCCTGGGTACATAAAAAACTTGTTTATATTGTAACAAGTTAAGTGCCATCTATTACCTGAGTGCCCAAATCCCAGAAGAATTCTTAAAATGTGGTTTTCAGTATCCAAAACATCAGTCTCCTCATTCATCTCTACTTTTTCAGTATGTAATCTCTGGTCTGATATTTGACACCAGGTCCGGAATTGATTGCTACACAGGCAGTTCTGACCTTGAACTCACTTCTCTCCTCCTTTCTCTGTCTCAAGAGATTCCCCGACCTCCACATGAACAAACAATGCTTGCAATCTTCAAACCTGACTTCAATGTGGAGGCTTTTAAATGGTTATGCAATGACAAGGGGGGATAAAGAACAGGTGGAGTAAACATCAATTCATCTTGAACCCAACTCCTCTGCCTATCTACCTAAAGGTTACATTGATGAGGGACACTTATGTACACAGAAGTGTCAAACAGCAAGAATATAAACTAAATTTTATGTAAAATCAACAAAAATTAAGCTTGTACAGTTCTACCTTACATAGGAAGCAGCTTTAAAAATTATTTTGTAAAATTATTCTTTTACCTACATTTTATGTTAAATATACTGATTCTACAAGGAATATGGCCTCTATTTGTAATTTTGCAAATCTCATCACCAGGGAGTATTTATTAGAACACTATGGCATTGACTTTCTGCTCTTGCTGTGCCTAGGATGATTCACCTGAACCAACACAGGTGTCAACAGCCACACATTAGTGCTGCAATGCAACATCTGTCACATAATGTACACAGGGTAGAGAAGTAATAACAAATCTCCTTAAAACTAAGCAACAGAGTCCCAAGACTTTCCATTAGATCTTGTTTTAATTGGGTCCCAGGCTACTTCATAATTTAGGTATAGATATAGAAAGCATATTAACAGTAATTAAAATAATCTTTTCCCAATAGATGTTGAAACATTTCTCATAGGCCTCAGTAAGATCCGCAAGGCAGGAGTTCACATCTCCTGGAAAAGGGAAATGGTTGAAAAACATAAGTGAATGAGCCCATCATCTGACTCTGCAGCCAAAATCCCTTAGTCCAAAGCTCACAGTGCCCAGTCACAGTGACAATGACTTCCGCTGCACATACAGAAAAATTCAGTAACAGTGAATTCTCACCCTGTTCCTATAAAATATAAAAACTTTTTATAACCATTTTGGTAGCGTTAAACAATGACTTTTAAGTAACACATTTTAGTTCATTTCTGAGGATTTCATACATATAGTGTACTTTTGACATTGTCTCCTTAATTTCTCCATATCCTCCCTGATCCCACAACCAGCTGTGTGATCGTTTCATGTTCTTATTCTCATGTGTGTAGGGCTTTCCACCAAATGTTATTCAACTTACCCTTGTATCAGCAACATAGGGAAAGGTGACCGCTCCTCCTCTAGAAGTCACCAACTATCAACATCTCTCAGTTAGGGGAGGGGCCTGTGAGCTCCTTTCCCTTCCAAGCTAGAATACTGTCTGGCTTGATCACAGAGCTCCTGAGTGTAGCAGGACTCTCGTGTCCAGAAGACACAGCTTCCTTGCAATTCTATGACCTCTGAATATAAAGTCCATCCTTCTTCCAGGATGGTGTCTGAACCTCAGAAGAAGACATAATATGAATAACACATTTATGCCTGTGAATTCCACAGAAACTTCTTCTCTGAGTTTTGAGTTTTTGTGAATCCCAGAGTCCTGCATTAAGAAACTTCTCTGATGAGGAGATAGATCTCTTTAACCTATGAGTATAGAGATGTGAAGTCAGGGGGCAATTTGATGTGAGCATTTAATATAGTATTTGTGGTTGGTTTACCATGGATTCCTGGGAGTTTGCCAGACATAGCTTTTCTACAGATTAAAGCTATAAGATTATATATAATTATGTGTTTCCAAAAGCATCATACATGAAAAAATTATCAAAATATAAAGAACAAGCAAGAGGAAAGAGAGTTCTGCAGGTGGAAAGATAAAGAACAAGCTGCCAGCATCAGGATTCCAGAGTCTCAGACAATTTGTTGTTCTCCTCTCACATGGTGATTGATAGAATAGAAGTGAGTGGCAGACACCATGTGATTACCTGGCACTAAGGTGACAAATTCACACCAACAGACCCGCATTACAATGACACCAGTCCTCCATTAGGAACATCTCCCTAAATGTCCACCTCCCAGTACTAATGCCCTGGTGAGCAAAGAACCAACCCTTCCCTAATCATGGATATACTTGTCAGACTATGTAATGGTCTGTTCTGTCCCTTTAAGAGACAAACCACACCCACTCCCTCCCCTGTCTGTGGAGGCAAGTCTTGGATTTTCAGCTTCCAGACTGAGTCCTTTCTTCTCTCTCTCTCTCTCTCTCTCTCTCTCTCTCTCTCTCTCTCTCTCTTTTTCTCTCTCTCGTCTCTGCCTCTCTCTCTGCTCTTCCACCTTCTCCCCTTCTAACCCACTAAATAAATATCCAACTTCACTCTGCATGGCGTGCCTATCCATGGCTTTGTCTGTTGTGCTGGCAGTGTGGCTCCCTGCCTGGGACCATCCACCTTTGGAGACCTGTTGTATGGTCTCATGGAGTGCCCATGTGTCTGTCTCTTCACATGGGACTGACGGCTCCATTGAGGTCTCTTATCCACCATGAGGCTCCCTGCCCTGGACTCATGACCTCCTGCAGCCATTCAGGGAACCGCACCATTCAAGCCTGAGATTGGTTGCTCTCAGACCTGCAGCCTACTGCCTGCTGCCACTTTGGGTACCTGCAGCATGGTCTCTTGGCCCGCTGCACAGTGCAGACACTTGGGGATCTGCAGCATTTTACTTTTACCATTACAGACTGGAACATACAGACAGATCTATTAAATAGTTGAAAAACACGAAAGTTTGTCATCTGACATCCTGTCTTCTATATTTCCAGGAACAGCTCTTTAGACCAGCCTGTCCTTGAACTTGCAGACATAGATTCCCATTTCCTGAGGATCACACAGATCTTCTCTCTCTTACTTCCCTCTCTGACTCAGGGTTTTGTTCCAGACCCCAGCACCCCTGCTGGTTAACCAAGGCCCCTCCTGCCAGGGTGACAAGCAGGCTGATGGCAGAGCCACACCTCTACTTCTGCTTCTCCAGGTCCAATTCTCCCAGTCTCGTGCCCACCTCTGTAGCCCGTGGTCTCCCTTTCCTCTCTCACTCCAATCCCATCATAACACAAAGATCTCCTCCAACCTTTCTTCCTCCAACTCATCCCATTGTCCTGACTTCCAACACCAGCAGGCATAACCTGGGAACACACCAGTAGCAGGACAAAGAAAACGGTCCACAGAAGTTTTTTTCCAGATGGCATACAGCCACCACACTCTCTGAACATTAAAGGAGGAAGTTGAATCTCAGGAACATAACATTCACCCAACAGAGACAAAACCAAATACTATCACACAGACCTACATCTTCTCAATCACAGATGCCTAGACAGCAGTGTGAAAACACAATCAAGAACAGCTAAGACAATGTCTCTATTGGAGACCAGTAACTGTGACAATGCAGGCACGGAATATTCCTGCATACATGAAAGACAAGAAACAGAGCTTACTGCAGCATGTGTGAAGATCATAGGGGCACTTAAAAAGAAAAAAAATCTCATTACAAAATCCTGGAAAATATATCAACCATGTAATGATGTGAATGAACCCCTTTTAAAAATCTAGGAAAACACAAAGTATGCAAGGAAATGATTAAAACTGTTCAAGACCTAATAAAGAAAGTAGAATTAATAAGGAAGATCCAAACTAAGGAAACTGGGAATGAAAAATGTGAGTATTTGAGCAGGAACTAAAAGGCAACCCTCAGCAACAGAGTACAAGAGTACAGATAAACAACCAAAAAATGTAAGAAAAAAAGAAGTAAAGAAGGAAAGAAAGAAACCAGGCATTGAAGATAAGATAGGGAAATGGATATATCAGTCAAAGAAAATGTATCCTAATTCTTGACTACATTAGGGTAGCTTTTAGGCAGCATCGTATCTGAGAACAGCGCTGTCCAAGCCCACTGCGCGGTTCATTAAGAACACAGGAAGGAAGACAAGGTCCCGGGACAGGCAAGCAGAAGCTCCTGCACTGATGGACTCTCCCTGCACTTGGTCCCCAAGTCCCAAGCATGGCTCTTACCACTCTCGTCAACCCTCCCATTGCTTCAGCTCCACATGCCTTTCCCTACATTGTGCTTCCATGGTCTCCTGCCTTCTTTCCTTTATCTCTCAGGTGGTCGGTAAAATGGGTTTTCAAGGAGCTATTGTTATACTTAGATTATAGAGTCCCCCAAACCAACTAGGGGACCAAGTCCTGTATGTAAAATAAAGAGCCTTTATTCTTAGACAAGTTTGCAAACTCGGTCTCTCTGCACATCCAATGTAGGCCAGTGAAGCAGGCGGGCAAGCTTGAGACCTTCACCATCCCTCCTCTCCTCCAAATCCAGTGGTTCAGTCTCATGCCCAGCTCTGTAACAGTTACCTGTTGTGGCCTCTCCTTACCCTCTGTCCTCATTCCCAGAGGACTAAGCATAACCTAGTGAACATCTTGCTTTCCTAACTCCTGGGGATACCCTGAAAATCTCTGCCTTCAAGCCCATCCCCAATTCTAAGTGTCAGCTCCCAATCCCATGAAGTACATTCTAGTTAGAAGACCCATGGCCTTTTCTTGCAGGATCCCAAAACAATAACCTACTTGGAAACACACAGAAAACACACCCACCTAAGATCCAGAACAGGGAACACAAACCAAGGTATATACGAAACACACACACTACAAAGACAAAATAAGATAACAGCATCAATAAAATGAATCATCCCAAACCCAGATGCCAGTGTGAAAACACATTCAAAAACAGCCAAAACAAGATCTGCCCACTAGAGGGCAGCAACTCTACTAGAGTAGGACCTGGGAAATACAACATTGCAGAAACACAAGACAAGATCTTAAAGTAGACTATATATACTAGAGATCCTTAAGAAAAAAAATGAATTAATACCTTAAAGAAATCTATAAAAACACATATAGTCAGTGGAAGGAAATGAATCAAGCAATTCAATACCTAAAAGTGGAAATAAAATTAAATAAAGAAAACTCAGCCTTAGGGAAAAATGGAAATGATATCTTTAGGAAGTCAAACAAACTGTAGAGTTAAGATTCACCACCAGAATAGAAGAGATGGAAGAAAGAATCTCAGACACTGAAGATAAGAAATAAGTAAGGATAACTTAGTCAAAGAAAATGTTAAATATACATAATCTTGGCACAAAACATCCAGGAAACCTGGGCCACTCTGAAAAGCTGAAATCTGAGAATACTAGAAATAGAGGAAAAAGGTCAATGGCATAGCAAATATATTCCACAAAATCAGAGAAGAAAGTTTCCCTATCGTCTGTATCAATGCCTACTAAGGAAAAAGAAACATACAGAACACCAAATATACAGGACCAGAAAAGAAGTTCCCATAACAAATATTAATTAAAGCAGAAAATGTAGGGAACAAAGAAAGAATATAGAAAGCTGAGAGAGAACACAAATGAAGTGTGAAGATAGACCTATTAGATAACACTTGACAGCACAATGGAGACTCTGACAGCCAGAAGGACCTGGACACATGTTGTGAGAACTAGAGGGAACATGATTTAGTTCAGACTACCATCCCTAGCAAAGCTTTCTAATGCAATAGATGGAACAAAATTCCAGCATAAAACCAAATTGAAGCTGTAATTATAAAAAACAAACAAACAAAACAAAACAAAAACCCCAAAATACAGCCAGTACAGAAGTTGCCAATAGGATACCATCAAGCTGAATATGCTAACAAGACCCAAAAAAGCAAAAATAATAATAAGCCACATCAATAAATCACAAGTAGGGAAACATGCTGTGCACACACACACACACACACACACACACAGAGTTCCCACAACTAAAAATAAGCAGAAATCCACAACACTGCTCACTGGTTTCTCTCAACCTCAATGGTCTCAATTCCCCAATGAAGAGACAGAGACTAACAAACTGCTTAACAACAGGACCCATCCTTCTACTGCATCCAAGAATCACACCTTACTTCTACTGCATCTGACAGTCACACCTTACTTCTCCTGCATCCGACAATCACACCTTCTACTGCATCCAAGAATCACACCTTACTTCTCCTGCATCCTACAATCACACCTTACTTTAATGATTGACATCACCTCAGGGTAAATGAATGAAAATGATATTCTGAGCAATTACTGGACCTAAGCAGACAGTTGGTCATTCTAGTAACTGACTAAGGGAGATGTCAAACCAAAATGAATAAAGAGATAGGGAAGGACACTGCACTCTCTAAAGGAAAGTCCTCCGAGGTGACATTTCAGTTCTTAACATTTCTGTACCAAAAACCAGGCCACCAAACTTAATGAGAGAAACACTACTCCAGCTAAAGCGAAATATTGACCATTGCTGACCACTACTAGTGGACACTTCAATACTTCATTGCCCTGGGGGCTGGGGACAGATGTCCCCCTCGACACTGTCCAGAGCCTGGTGCTGAAAGGAAAGGGTGAGGCAGAAAGGTTCCTGTGCTGGGTGTATGTGAGGAGTCAAGGGCAATAAGGAACCCACTGACATGGGTGTCCTGCTTGTCACTGAGGGACATAGTGAGGTCTGGGGGAGGGATGCTCACAAGGACCATATCTGTGTCCATGTCTCTGACACAGCTATGGTGGTCGGGTCTGTGTGGTGTCCATGGCTCCTGTTTGAACCAAAGGCCTGCAGACATCTGGAAGTCAGGAAACCTCGTATGACCATATCAGAATCTGTGAGATGTGCCTCCTCAGGGTCCATGACATTTAAAAACATCTGTCCTAATATCCAAGTTTGTGGTGACATCTAAGTGCAGACTGTTACCAAAAACTATAACTGTGCCCATGACCCTACAGTATCAGGGATCTCTGTTGCTGTTAAGGGCTCTTGTTGCCAGGAGGAACATGCAGAGGCCCATGGTTTGATCCAACATCTGAGGCCTTGTGGTGTTTGAGGGTCATGTGTGTGTTTCTGGCATGCTGCTGGGGCCATGCAAATCTGGGTGACTTGCGATACCAGGTAGGGCTATGATGACATTAAGGCCCAGGCTGATGCCAGGACCATGTCTGGGTCTGTGGTGATACTGCAGCTTGGGTTTGTATTGGTGTCAATGGCCTGTGTTGTCACTAAAGACCACATTGAAGCCCAAAATTTGAACCTCGTTGGTATCCAAGAACCATGCAGCTGATGGGGCCATACAGACCTCAGTGACATGTAATACCAACTTGAGCAATGTTGCCATAGTGGCCAAACTGTAGAAGGGACCATGTCTGGGTTTCTGGCCCAGCTGCAGCAGGGATCTCTGTTCATGTCTGAAGCTCCTGCTGCCATCAAGGGCAGTGCTGATGCCCTGATCTTGGCTGCCACCTGAGACCATGTTGGTGTTTGAGGGTCACAAATGCTGGGTCCATCCTCATCTCGGGATCCCGCACTGCCAAGCAGAGCCATCATAACATTCTGGCCCAGGTTGTTGACAAAAAATATGGCTTGGGCTGTGGCCCGTTCATAGTCAGGATCTGTGTTGCTGCCCATGGCCATGATGCTACCGAGAAACATGAAAACACCTGGACTCTGCTGCCACCTGGGGCCATTTTAGTTGCTGAGGTCTGTGCTGCTGCTTATGCCATGCAGAACTGAGTTGCTTGCAGTAGGGCCATGGTGTCTTCTGTACCTGCGATGGTGCCAAGGACCATGTTTGTATCCATGCCCTGCTGTATCCTCTGACTCTGCTGGTATCTGTGGCTCCTATTCCCACTGAAGACAGTGAGGATGAGCTGCGCAAAGTTGGTCCTGTGCCTCACTAGGTGTAGCACAAGGGAGGACTGGCCCTACATGTACCAACTGCAGCACTCAAGAGACCTGCACCTCACCTGGGCAGCACAGTGGAGCTGACCCAATTGGCAGGGGTGCAGATGAGTCGGACCTGAAGGTAGGAGAGTGGGAGAGCTGTTCCCATTACCTGTTACCAGTGTTGTGGGTGAGGAAGGGTTGCCCACCCCCTGGGTCCCTCAGCATCTACTGCAGGCGAGAGAACTGACCCTGTCCCCCAAGAACTGCTGCACACTGGACATTGCCCTGCACTTATCCCGGACAACATAATGGAGTTGATAGCATTGAAGGGCAGCACATGAACTGACCCAGAAATGTGCATTAGAAAAATACACACTGGAAAGAAATAGCATCTTCAACTGACATTGCAGGTCAACTGCATGGCTGCACGTAGAAGAATGCCAACAGATTCATACTATTCGGCTACACAGAATTGAACTCTAACTAGATCAAAATCCTCAACATAAAACTAGATATGCTAAGCCTAGTAGAAGAGAAGGGGGAACAGCCTTGAACTCATCAGCACAGGAAAAGTCTTTCTGACTAGAACTTGATTAGCACAGGCACTAACATCAAGAGCTAATGAATGGACCGCATGTAACTGAAAAGCTTCTGCATGGCCAAGGAAAACATCATCCGTACAAAATGGCAGCCTAGAGAATGGGAAAAAATGATCATCAACCATGCATTCATATATCCAACAAAGAGTTAATAATAAAAAAAGTAAAGAACTCAAGAAACTAGACATGAAGAATAAAGTAACTCAATGTAAAATATTGTATAGAATACTCAAAAGAAGGAACTCAAAAGGCTGAGAAACAGTTCAAGAAATGCTCTACATTATTAGCTATCAGGTAAATTCAAGTCAAAACAATGTTGAGATTTCATCTTACATCCATCAGAATGGCTGAGATCAACAGAACAAGTGACAGCTTAGCTCGTGAGGCTGTGGAATGTGGTCACTCATGCGTTACTGGTGGGACTGGGAACTCAGACAACCACTATGGAAATCAGTGTGCGGTTTCTCAGGACTATGGGAATCAGTTACCTTCCTCAGGAACCAGCTGTAACAGTCATGCATACATTCACAGGATACTCTCATCATAGCAGAGACACACTTGCTTAACAATGTTCATTGCTGCTCTCTTCCAAAGAGAGAGATGGAAAACAGCTTAGATGTCCCTCAAAATAAAAATGGATAAAGAAATGAGGCACAGTTACACAACGGAGCATTCCTCAACCCTCAAAGAAAATGGCATCATGAATTTGGAGACAAAGGAATGGAAATAGGAAAATTCACCCTGACTGAGGTACCCAGATCCAGAAAAATAAATATAGTATATGTTCACTTATTATGAATGCTAGTTATTAAAAGACTCAAACACCAAGTTACAATGCATAGATAGAGAGTTTATTTATACAAAAAATAATTCGGTCAGACACATGGATTTCCCTAGGAGAGAGAAATAGAATTTATAGGTTAACTAAGGACTGGGGAAATGATAAACAGAGGATCAGGTGGGGAGGGGAGTATAGATTGGGTTGAGGGATAAAATGCAGGGAAAGGCAGCTGAATTTGAGGGATATTTCAAGGTGATATGGAAAACTAGTGCAGGGGAAACTCCTTCAAATATATGCAGGTGATACTAATGAAGTCTAATAAAGAAGAAGACAGAATCACAACTGGCTATCCTTGTCACCAAACAAGACTTCCTGTACCTAGATCTTTTTCTATTCAATTGACTTGTTGGTCAACAGGTACTATGGAAATTCCCCCAAAACAACTCAAGCTGTTGCCAGGACAATACATCACTCTCCACAAACTGACAGCAAGGTCCCATTGCTGAGGTCTACACCACATAACTCAGCGGATATGGAGAATTCGAATGCTGATCACATGGAGCCTTCACCTTATATTAAGGTGTCTTTGGTGCAGGAAGGTGCTCTATAAGCTACTAAAACACAAAAACAACATGGCCACAAATCAGTTGACCTAAATCTGTTCTGTCTGCAAGATGTGCTAGGGCAATGGGAGCACAGAATTTGTGGGAGAATCCAATCAATATCTGATCTGAATTGAGGTCCACTCCACAATATAGAACCCATACCAATCATTGTCTGTGTGACCAACCATGAATGACTAGATAGCCCTGAGTCCTATGGTAAAGCCAAACACTACTAGTCAAAAAGGGGGGAAGGAGAGGGGGGCATGTGGCAGAGGCATGGAGCTTTCTTTAATCTCAGGAATCAAGAGGCAGAGGTAGGTGGAACACTGAGTTAAAGTTCAACATGATCCACACAGCTAATTCCAAGAAAGTCAAAGTCAGAACATGTCTCAGAAAAACAACAAACAAAAAACACCCAAAATTATTAAAGAAAGAAAGAATCAGTTTTTATTTTCAAAAAGCATTCTATAAAATTGTCTTTGTTCCTACAGTTTTAGCAACTATACTGACTTACAAGGAAGGACAGCCTCTACTTGTAGTTTTGCAAATCCCAGCAGCCATGGTGTTTGCTTGGATCACTAGAACACTGCAGAGTTGAGTCTCCGATATCACCATGCCAAGAATATCTCACCTGCACAAAGACAGGCATCGATAGCCACACATTAGTACTAAAATGTAAAGCCCTGTCCTGTAAGGCCCATGGGGTTACAGAAGGAAGAATGAATCTTCTTAAAACTAAGGAAGGAAGTTCACATGACTTTCAGTTTTTCATGTTTCTTTCACGTTCCTGGATGCTTCCCAGTCAGGATATTTACTCCACAAAACAGAAAGAAAATCAAATGGTAACAAGGGTTACTTTTGCCAGAGATGATGAAAACAGTTCACTAAAGCCTCAATAAAGGTCACAAGGCAGTATTTCACATTTCCTGAAAAAAAATGAAAATGGTCGGGAATCATAAGTGAGTGACCTGAGCCCTGCCCATCACCTGGATCCGCAGACAAAATCTTCTAGTTCAGAGGACAGGTGTGGGAGCAAAACACAACCAACCATGGAGCAGCCAAGGAAGAGGACAGGACACTGAAGGGCCAAACCCAATTGCTGGGGGATAAACAACTGGCTGATTATATTAATCAACTTTGAAGGATTTGTGCCTGAGAAGTGAGTGTGACACAGATGAATGTCCAGAGTGCTCATATTCCAGAGAAGTCCCAGGTACCACCAGGGGGTCAACATGAACACAGGACCCACCCGGCCCCAAAACAACATGGACAAATAGTAAAGAATATCACTACTGTTGGGTACTGTGAACCCCAGACCTTGAATTTCCGGTGATGCCCGGCTTAGCAGAGTAAACAGATTATTTTCCTATGCTTGCAGCTGCCCTGAGAAACAACCTGTTTTCCAGTGCCCTGAACACGAGACCCACAGGAGTTCGTGATGGCAGGTTAGTGGTTTCTGATAAACTTATATGAGAGTTAGGGCATGGCATTAGTCAAGGAGACCATATATAAGCTGCACCAGAAGACAATAAAGGGGGAACTCTTGGCATTACGTGTGTGTGTGTTTGTGTGTTTATCTCAAGACCCTTGCCCAATACACAAACCATACCATAGCATGTAGAGCAGGGGTTGCACTATAACTACAATCCAGTGGATAAGGTCCCTATTAAAAAGACATATTAAAAAATTAAACTTAATAGAGTTTGAGCAATGATCTGCTCACAAATAGGGCAAAAGTCAGAGCTGGTCCTAGATCCTGGCCTGCAGAGAGCAGGAACAACAACTGGGAATGGGGAGGAAAGTGAGCTCTGGAGACAGGTTTCCTGGACACTGGGACCTCAGCTGGACTAGCTGGAGTCCACCTGCTGCTTATCACTAGTGTCCTAGTGACTTCTGGCAGGTTCTGGAGTTTAGGCTGAAGTTCAGCCCTGATTGCTGTGGATGCAGAAACAACACAGACAAGGTTGTTACACTCGTCAGCAGTAATAAATTTGAATATGTCTCTTTTTCACAGTTTGGTTGAATTAAATAAATTTTAAAACAAACTTTATTAGTTTTGAATTTCATATCATTTCATTCTGATCATATTTACTCTGCACTCCTCACCCTAACTCCTTCCAGATCAACCATCATCTTTCCACCTCCCAGCTTTGTCTGCCCATTAGAAAAAAAAGCAAACAACCCACTGAATCTGACTGGACCTGTCCATGGACTGCTGAGGATGGGGCCTCACCCTGGACCACAGCAGATCTGCCAGGAGCCCCTTAAAGAAAGCTGACTCCTTCAGCAGAAACCATCAGCCATCCACAGCTCCTCATATAGTGATTAGGGCACGTGAGACCCTCCACCCCTGTGCTGGAATGTTGACTGGCTTGACCTTATCCAGGTCTTATAGAGGCCGCCACAGATGCTGTGAGTTCATGGGGGCAGCAGTCTAGTATTGACCAGGAGATGCTGTTCCTCTCTGGTCCTCTCTGCTCCTCTCTGACCTCTGGCTCTTCATTCTCTCTGCTCTTCTTTCACTGTGGTCCCTGCTCATGGGTAAGGGAGTGATGCAGATGTTCTACCTGTGGCTGAGCACTCCACTGGCATTGACTCTCAGCATTGTGAAACATTGTACATTTCTGCGTTACATAAATGACACGGAACAAAAACCTGATGAGATTGGAGGTTGAAGTAATTCATGGGAGTAAACATAACAATTTGGTGGAAATTCAGTACTCTGACCATTTAGCATAAGAGTATACTTGCACACATTGAGAAATGAGCTCTCCAACCTGGGCTCACTGTCAGATGTACAGGTATTTTGATAGCTGAAATAATTTTCAATGATAAATAGGAACAGAAGAAAAGTAGGAATAGAAATTATACACATGAATACACTGGTATTTTGGAACCAACATGGCAGCTCTTGAGGAAACAAAGACATAGCCACCATGAGATCCAGCATTAGCACTGTTGGGTACAGATCCAGAGGACATAGCCAGTGTGTCAGAGGTTTGCTCAAATGCTCACAGCAGGGGCATTCACAATAGCCAAGGAATGGGAACCACCAGGTTGCCTGTCCACTGGAGAAGAACAAAGACATGAACATCCACACCGTGGGAAACTCCTCAGTCATCTCAAACTCTAGTTACAAGATCAGACCCAGTGCTGGCTTTCAGCACTATAGAACATGGTCTACAGGGGAGTAACAGTAAATCATAGCTTATACCGTGCTGTCTAGTAATGTCCCTCTTATTCTTGTTCCCCATAGCGATAGCCATGTTAATTAAGGTGTCAGCTTTAATGCCCATGTGCTGGGTAAACTTGGGGTATTTATGACATGGGAAAGAACAGTGAAGGACCTGAATCCCCACTGAAAACACTGGGCAGCTAGGCTCACACTGTTTCTACTATCAGAGCCATGAAACTGCAGATGCTGGGAGAGATCAGACTGACTGAGAAGTGACACAAGTGTTCTGCTCATTGAGAAACAAACGTATTGAGGTGATTTAACCCAAACCACATGGACTTGTGAGTTTCAACATGGAATTAACACATGAGTTCCCTCAAGATGCTACTGCACAGGACTGAAAATTAGTTCCACTTTAAGTTCTGGTTCCAGGATTGTAATCAGGTTTTCTCAGAATTTATCCTTGCACTGCTCAGAAGAGGGTGAGACTTTAAGAAGAGGGAACAACTTTTCACAATAACGAATGGCACTGTTATCTCTGTGACAAAATACATCCACACAAAAGCAATGCTCCATCTTGGATGGTCTGCTACAGCCACAATGAACCTGTGCAGGAGAGAGCTCATGACCAGACTCAGGTCACAATGGCTAATCATTTACCTGCTGTGACAGTCTGTCTTTCCCTCAGGCAATCCGATTTCACACAATGTACAAGTGACACCCACAGGGTCCTTGTGCTCATGAGTGCTGTTACATAAGAGGCTACTTGAATACAAACACCCACATTGTGCCTTCATAAAACTTCCTCATGCCAGAGCTGGACATTGCCAGGATTATTGAGCTGAAGGTTTACAGATTTTCACATTTACCTACTGACTTTTTCAACATTCTGAATCCTCACACAGAAGGCACAATGGCCCCATGGCCATGAGTGTCAAGCAGTCTCCAGTAATGGGTGTCAGTCATGTTTTATATCCAGCTCCCCTTGTTGAAAAACACTGAAAACCTGGGGTGATTGACAGACTGCAGCTACTGCCCAGCTCAGGGGAAACAAGATGAGACAAGGAATCCCATGTCGGGGAAGGGCTAACAAACCAGCACCCAACACTGCATAACCTGCAAGTGCATGAGCCCAGTGGCTTGACACATAACTGGACAGAATGATCATTGAGAAGCACAGTTATTCAGGTGGAATATCCACCGAGGATGGGATGAGGACAAGCATGTGCTCCCAGGATTCTCTGCATCTCAAGCTGGGTCGCCCTGCAATGCACTCTATTGTGAGTCAGGCATGCTTTATGCTTATTCATTATTTATCTGTATATGTTCATGCTATTCCCTCTGAAACTAAGGACCACTGGTCTTGCAGGCAAACACTCAACTAATAACCTACCATCTACCACAAGCTAAAATACTACTTGTGCACAGAGGTAAGGCAGTAAAGAAGGTATAGTGAATTTTGTGGCCATGGACAAGGAGCAGAAGATGGCACCTTGCTGGTGAGTTCCAGCAATAAACCAAGATACCTATGGAGAATCAGAGATGATGAGGCAGAGGGTGAGTTCAGACATCTGAGATGAGGATGCAGCATTGCCAACTGTGTTCCTGCTCAGAAAAGTCTGAAACAAGATGTATGTAGGTGATTCCCATGGAGGTGTCTCTGTGAAACACTTCAGGCTACCACCACAAATCTGGGTTTCCAGGGATGCCTGACACAGGTTGGGAGAGAACAAGGAGGGATAAAGCTAGGAAGTCACTGAGGCCATGATGCTCTTTGTGATTCCCAGAATGAAGTGAGGTGAGGCTTCTGTGATGTCACAGGTAAACCCCTGCCTTAGCACCAGCAGTGTTCTTTGCCTGAGGACAACACAGAGTCCACCCAGGAGGGGAGGGATTCAAAGCAGGCCCAAGTGTCTGGGTGAGTCTGGGCTGTTTTCTTGGAGGGACACTACCTGAATTCGGGACATGAGTGACTCACTCAGTGTGAGGCACTTCTTCATTGGGACCTTAAATATGGAGACTAAACAGAGTGAGGGACTGGAAATGTTCCTGCCTGAGGACAGTTCATTCTAAGCAGGATGTGAAAGAGTAGGGATGAGAAGTCTCATAGCAGTGGGCCTAGCCCCCAAAGACCACAGGGAGAGAAACCCTCCTCTGACCAGAGAGAGGGGCCTTGGAAGGAAGCTGCACAGGTGTCAGTGGAGCAGGACTCCCACTTCTAGCCTACGAAAGGAAGGTATTCAGAGATGTGGGCCAGTGCCCAATGAAGTAGAGAAGAGGGCCTGGGCCTAATGCTTAACCTGCAAAGGACTGAGCCCAAAGATGAAGAGATGTGGGCCTGGGCCTAAACCATTCCCCAAGAGGCCTGGGCCAAATGAAAAAGATATGGGGGGCTTGGGCCTAATTTTTTCCTGAAGAGGCCTGGGCCCAATGAAGAAGTGATGTGGGCCTGGATCTAACCCTATCCCTGAAGAGGCCTGGGCCCAAAAAGAAGAGAAGTGGGTTTGGGCCTAAGGCTTAACTGCCAAGGTCTGTGCCCAATGAAAAAGTGATGTGGGCCTGGGCCTAATGCTTACCCTGAGAAGGCCTGGGCTCAATGAAGAAGTAATGTGGGCCTGGAGCTAACATTTTTAAAAGAGTCTTGGCCCCAATAAAGAAGAGAAGTGGGCTTGGGCCTAATCCTTTCCCTGAAGAGACCTGGGCCCAAAAATAAGAGATGTGGGCCTGGGCCAAACCCTTTCCCTGAAGAGGCCTGGGCCCAATGAAGAAGAGATGTAAGCCTGGGCCTAATTTTTTTCTGAAGAGGCCTGGGCCAAAAGAAGAAGAAATGTGGGCCTGGGCCTAATTCTTACCCTGAAAAGACCTGGGCCCAATGAAGAAGAGATGGGGCCTGGGCCAAACACTTCCTTTGAATTGGTCTAGGCACAAAGAAGAAGAAATGTGTCCCTGGACCTAACCCTTTCCCTGAAGAGGCCTAGGCCCTAAGAAGGAGAGTGTGGACCTGGGTTATTCCTAACACTGAAGATGCTATGACCCTAAGAAGAAAATTGTGGGTCTGACCCACCTATATCAATAAAAGGACTTGAGACCAAAAGACAAATGGATGTTGGTTTGAGACTTTCAAACTGAAGAGTGCTTGGCCTTTAGAAGGATAATGTGACCCTTTCCCTGTTCAAAAAGCTAAAGAGGCGATTTTTGACCTGGGTCATTCACTAATCCTAAGGAGACCTTGGACAGAATAAAGAAGAAAAGTTGGACTGGGAATACCCTTGTCTCTGAAGAGGAACGTAACCCAGTAACCAAGACTTGGTCTGAAGCCAGGCCTTATCTTCATGTCAATTTTTTTGACCACACCACAGCCTCATTTGTGACCAAGACCATGCCATGTTCACCAAGACAACTGGAATCCTCACCAGTGAGTGACATCAGATCATAGGCCATGAACTCTGATCACTAAGGGGATCGTCTGACAGCTCCTTTAGGTTCTGTTCTGGTTCGTGGGGTATAGTCGTGATTGTCCCAACATAGGCAAACTTCTCACCAATGTGCCAAGGATACATCATGGCTTCGAAATAATCTGGACCACACATGAATGTCAAACGACAGGGACACAGCTTGGAATGGAGGGTGAGCGGGCCGCACCCTGGAAATCCTCTGTGTCCAGGTCAAGAAGAACAGTTTGACCTTTGGCCCAACATAGCCACAGGGCACAAAGACAAAATGTGTGAAAATACAAAATGAGTCAGGGCCAGCACAAACCACACAAAAAGGTGAGTGTCCAAGGTTTATCAGAACCAGAAGTGTCCCACGCCTAGACCAATTGGAGCCCTGGGACAAATGGTTCAGATCCATTCTCCCCATGAATCCCTGGACATAAAGAAGAGTGCCAAGGCCCAAACTAAAAACAATCAACATTTTGTTTAGCCCATGTACCGTGAGGCGCTCTGGGACTAGGCCTCATTTTCATCTCTTTTATGACCAGCTCAGTCCTCTATGAGGACACATCCCAGCTTGTTCACCCGTCATCTTGGCCTCGACCACACTACTCCCTTCCTGAGCATACTG
The DNA here is from genome assembly GCA_963919715.1 of Microtus obscurus. Taxonomy (NCBI): domain Eukaryota; kingdom Metazoa; phylum Chordata; class Mammalia; order Rodentia; family Cricetidae; genus Microtus; species Microtus obscurus. The sequence continues at coordinate 50,151,635 of CAWTZC010002525.1, forward strand.
GAGGCTGACATGCTCAACAATAGGTGTGCAGACCACACACCCATACTTCCTTCGATGCAGACCACACCTTCAACACATGTAAGCATGTATGAACCACTGCTGTAATGTTCCATGGGCTCACGGAAATGATATACCAATATAGACATAGCATACGAAAACGAGAGTCATACTGTGCCTGCAGCTGCCTGAGACAGACATAACCTTACCTTGAACTAAAGGAATCTTAAACCGCTATCTTTAGGAATGAACAGATCTCAAATGTAACTCACACGACAGCCTGTTTTCTAAGAATTGCTGACTAGTGCATATTTGGTCGTCTTCTGAGTAACCGATCCTGGACACTTTATATCTGCCAAGATTCAGATCCTGATGATGACCACATGATTACTAACCTAGGGGCCAGACCATGGACAGACCTCAAAGGAAATCAGTCTGCTCATGAAGCGCAGGTAGCCTGAGTGATCATCTTCAAGGGTGTGCGGGCCGCACCCTTGCTCCCTGCATTCCAGGACAAATCCCACCACAGAGGAGCCAGGCCTTAGAGGGCCCAAACACCATCTTAAGGACCAAAAAAAAATGGATGCACCAAGAACCATAACCTGGTCTGAAGCCAGGCCTTATCTTCATGTCAATTTCTTTGACCACGCCACAGCCTCATTTGTGACCAAGTCCATGCCATGTTCACCAAGACAACTCGAATCCTCACCAGTGAGTGACATCAGATCATAGGCCATGAATTCTGATCACTAAGAAGATCATCTGACAGCTCCTTTCGTTCCGTTCTGGTTCGTGGGTTATAGTCATGATTGTCCCAACACAGGCAAACTTCTCACCAATGTGCCAAGGCGACATCATGGCTTCGAAATAATCTGGACCACACATGAATGTCAAACGACAGGGACACAGCTTGGAATGGAGGGTGAGCGGGCCGCACCCAGGAAAGCCTCTGTGTCCAGGTCAAGAAGAACAGTTTGACCTATGGCCCAGCATAGCCCCAGAGCACAAATACATGTATAAAAAAAATGAGCCAGGGCCAGAATAAGCCACACAAAAAGGTGCATGTCCAAGGTACATCAGAACCAGAAGTATCCCACGCCTAGACCAATCAGAGCACTGGGACAATTGGCCTAGATCCGTTGTCCCCATTAAGCCCTGGACAAAAAAAAGAAAAAGAAAAAAAGAAAAAAAACCCAAAAAAACAGTGCAAAGGCCCAAACTGAAGGGAGTCAACATTTTGTTTAGCCCATGTACCATGAGGCTCAATGGGCCAAGACCTGATTGTCAGCTCTTTCGTGACCAACTCAGTCCTCTATGAGGACACATCCCAGCTTGTTCACCCATAATCTTGGCCTCGACTACACTACTCCCTTTCTGAGCATACTGGAAGCTGACCTGCTCAACAATAGGTGTGCGGACCACACACCCATACTTCCTTCGATGCAGACCACACCCAAAACACATGTAAGCATGTATGAACCACCGCTGTAATGTGCCATGGGCTCACGGGAATGATATATTAATATAGACATAGCATATGAAAACGAGAGTCATACTGTGCCTGCAGCTGCCTGAGACAGACATAACCTTACCTTGAATTAAAGGGATCTTAAACCGCTATCTTAGGAATGAACAGATGTCAAATGTAACTCACACGGCAGCCTGTTTTCTAAGAATTGCTGACTAGTGCATATTTGGTCGTCTTCTGAGTAACCGATCCTGGACACCTTATATCTGCCAAGATTCAGATCCTGATGATGACCATCTGATTACTAACCTAGGGGCCAGGCTATGGACAGACCTCAAAGGAAATCAGTCTGCTCCTGAAGCGCAGGTAGCCTGAGTGATCATCTTCAAGGGTGTGCGGGCCGCACCCTTGCTCCCTGCATTCCAGGACACAATCCCACCACAGAGGAACCAGGCCTTAAAGGGCCCAAACCCCATCTTAAGGATCAAAGGAAATGGACGCCCAAGAGCCACGACCTGGTCTGAAGCCAGGCCTTATCTTCATGTCAATTTCTTTGACCACGCCACAGCCTCATTTGTGACCAAGGCCATGCCATGTTCACCAAGACAACTGGAATCCTCACCAGTGAGTGACATCAGATCATAGGCCATGAACTCTGATCACTAAGGAGATCGTCTGACAGCTCCTTTCGTTCCGTTCTGGTTTGTGGGGTATAGTCGTGATTGTCCCAACACAGGCAAACTTCTCACCAATGTGCCAAGGCGACATCATGGCTTCGAAAAAATCTGGACCACACATGAATGTCAAACGACAGGGACACAGCTTGGAATGGAGGGTGAGCGGGCCGCACCCACGAAATCCTTTGTGTCCAGGTCAAGAAGAACTGTTTGACCTTTTGTCTGATTTGGACATATACATGTTCTACACTCTATAATACCATGAGTTAGTTTCTGAAGAATAAGATAAGATCAAATGCCATAAACTGATATCAGTCAGTCCGTGCAAGCTCCCTGATTACCAGTAAGTCAAGTCAATGTTAAATTTAGGGTGTGTGGGCCACTCCCTCTTTTTACAAGACTCAATACTTGTCTGACAGTAAGGGAGACAAGACCAGAAACCATGACTTGAATGTTACAAGGACCCTCTCTCCTTCGTTTTAAGAACATGGTCGTAACTAAATATCAAGAGTGATTAAATGGCACACGGTCCTACCATGACTTTAACTGATTTTTATCCGTGTCTAGGCTCTTTTCACCAAGCGTATTAAATGCAGAAATAAGGCTTCCTGAGTTGATGACAGACCACAAATGGATAGCAATGTGGGCTGTGGCTCACTTTCCACCAAGATACCTGTGTCAGATTTCTATTCTCCTCCTTAAATCCAAGAGATATTCTCACCATGGAGAGGACTCGGGAGTATAAAACATGGCCTTTATCATGTATGATAGACACCAGAGACATAATCTGGACAATTTGGCAAGATGGGTGTGTGGGCTGCACCCATCATGTTCCCAGCTGTCTCCAATAGATCCAGGAAAGTGATCTTGTTTGTGTTGGCCAACACCACAGTCAGAGAAAAATGGAATTACCAGAGTTGTTGTTGTGGTATGTGACATCAGCCTCACAAACTTCCAAACTGTGGTCCAAATCTTCATTTCCTGATATAGGAGTTTCCCCATCTTCTCATTGCTGACTTTGTCCCTCAGCCTGACCTGATCAGAAACATCAAGTAATTCATTGGATTAAGATGACATGACCCAGGAGTACAGACATAACTTTAATGGAAATGTGTAATGGAAAACCCTGAACTTCCTCCTCTGAGGGCATGTTTGGTGGTTATTCAAAGACTAGACATGTGTTCCTGTGTTTCTTCACAGGAACCCACCTAGAAGAAGCCAGAGTTATAACCTGATGACTCCAGATCACTTAGAGGTGTAAAGCCTTGTGGTCACCAGTCTTACTATGAATTCCATTCCTACATTTTGTATATAGTTTTGAATAAATATGTTGATATGCTATTATGGTTGCCCTTGAAATTTCTATTTGGCCCTTCCTTTTTCCTGAAGATCGGTGAACCTCCATCCATGGTTTGTGTCTTTGTCATTTGCAGGAATTGCTTTAGAAAGCAAAAATTTAGTGAAAGGGGCCAAGTAGGCAAGATCCTTCACCTAGCTATAAAATCACTGGGATAAAATTTCTAATTTGGAGGGGCTGCTCCCAACCCCATCTGGTGCCAAAATCTGATTCAAGTTTCTGAGGAAGGTGTGGGAGGCAGAGGAGTAACTGAAGGTTCAGTGCGGATCACAGGACAACAGCATCTGGAAATTGTCCTCCAGTGAGACTCCACATGAGGAAGAATGGACTCCCACTGATGTCTGCTGCATGGGGCCACAACACAGACAGGTACAGGCCACGTCAGAGGAACAGTAAAATGTGCTCTGCTCCTTCAATTAGAAGCCCTGTAGCCTGACCTGTTGCATCTCTGGACTTGCTTCTCATGGTCTTTGGAAGCACAAGTTGCAGATTTGTTGGTGAGTTCCAACAAATTGTAATAGACACAGTGAGGGTGTCTCCTAGAAATGACATGGAATCTGCACCCAGGAAACCACAAAATATGGAAGCCAAAATGAGGCAGAAAGATGGACAGTCCCATTGGACCTGCTTTTGTGGGTGGAGGAAACCTCATCGGGACACAACCTGAGACAGAGCGCTATAGGCAACTGAGGATTGCTTATAGAGGGAGAACTAGCTCTCCCTAGAGACAAGTCCTCCACCTGGTTATCCAGTATCTGGTACTCAGACCTTACATCTACACATGCAAACATCATTGAACAGGCACAGCCTAATGGAGTCATACATTTATGCATTTTTCTAAAAATTTGTATCAGTAAGAAAAAACATCCCATGAATTTTCAGGAAAGAGAAGGAAAAAGATAAGAGTTAGAGCAAGAAAAATAGTGCAAATGGTAAGTTTTTATTTTCAGTTTACAAATTATAATTGTAAAATTTTAGGAACAATTTAATGGGAGACTTTGGCTGGGTCAGATTCTGAATATTGTAGCATTTATGCAGTGAAACATATTTCCTGTGTAGGTATTGTATTTCAACACTCTTGTATCCACACCTAGATCTCTCTTCTCCCAAGGAGACACAAACACATACATTGCAGCATCACGTTAGACAGGCGGTTTCTATAGCAACAGGGAGAGCCATCTTGAGCCTTTAAATCAGCTTACATCAGGGCATAAAGCTCTATCCTCTCCTTCAACCCCTCCACCCATACATTTCCACAAGCCCATCTCTCATAGTAAACCAATGGCTACTGTGCTGCCTGCATCTGGAAGGAAAGCCACACAGAGAGAAGACCACAAGCACGCTCAGCTTCTCACTGGAGCATCAGAACTCTGTTCTGCCTTTAGTTTCAGATTTGTACAGGTACCTGTGAGAGTCAGACTCCAGAAAGCCAGAAATTGGCCTATAATTTTTTTTAAATTTCTTATTTTAGTTACCTGAGAAGAATTGATTCAGATATGACATTCAACTATTTTCCCATGCTACGAATACACTTAAAATGCTTTTTAAAATCTTTTTGTATTTTAATCACCTTTATAGCTGTGAATTATACAGGTCTTGTGTTTTAAAATATTTTTTCTGTCTCTGACTAATGAAATTGTCTTTTGTAACTTAAGTCACAACCTCTTTATTAGGCTGGGTCACCTTCTCCTAGGCTCACTCGCTGGCCAGTACCTTTACATTATAGTTCATCTTCTGACACCTCCTACTGGAAGAGAACCCACATGTAAATGAGCAGTCAGGATGTATTGTACAAGAGAAGAGTAAATAAAAAGAAAAAAATTCATGCTTCTACCATCATATATTCCAAAGTTGCAGAGACAGGTCATTCCATGTAGAATCATATCTCATGGCAAAATAACAGCAGTCATAGTCTAATGACATTTTGATCCATTTTTTTTATTTATTTTAATCCTGGTCACAGTTTCCCCTCCTTTGTCTTCTTTCATTCCTTCCCCTCTATCTGCCCCATCCACTCCTCCCCTGTTTCTGTTCAGAAAGGAGTAGCCCTCCGTAGGTGTCGACAAAGCATGGCATATCAAGTTGAGGTTGGACTAAGCTCCTCCCTCTGTATAAGGCTGGGAGAGGCAACCCAATATGATGAATAGGTTCCCATGCACTAGTTCAAGTGTTAGGGACAGGCCCTGATCTCACTTCTAGGTGTGGGACCAAGTGTAGAACATGCTACACAACTGTCATACATGTGCGGAGTGCCGAGGTCAGTTCCATGCAGCCTCCTTAGCTGTCAGTGGAGTCTGTGAGCTCCCAGGAGCCCAGATTATTTGTTTCTGTGGGTTCCCTTGTGATGACCTTAACCCCCAAGGCTGATACAGTCTTTCCTCTCTGTCATCAACAGGATTCCTGGAGCTCCTCAGCCCAGGGCTTGGCTGTGAATCTCTGCCTCTGCTTCCATCCGTTACTGGATAGAGTATTTCCGATGCAATTAGGAGAGACACCAGTCTGCTTACAGTAGATGGCCAGTTCAAGCACCCTCTCCACCATTACTAGGAATCTTAGGGGTCATCCTTGTGGGTTCCTGGAGGGTTCCCTGGCAGCAGGTTCCTCCCTAATCTCCAAATGGACCCCCATCAAGAAGTCCTTTTTGCTGTTCTCCCCTCCGTCCTGCCTCCACCCAGCCTCCTGCACCCAGCCCACCAAACCTGCTTCCTCTAGTTCCCTTCCCACCATCCCCCAACCACACCCCTCCCAGTTAGCCCAGGGAGATCTCTTCTATTTCCCCTTCCCAGGGGAAATCCATGCATCCCTCTTTGGGCCCTCCCTGCTGTCTAGCCTCTCTGCGTCTGTGATTTTAGGTAGGTTATCCTGGGCTTTCCTCCTAATAACCACCTATGAGTGAGTATACACCATGTGTGTCTTTCTGGCTCTGGGTTACCTCTCGGAATAATTACCTGGAAACAACATAGATGTTCCTCAGCCGAAGAATGGATGAGGAAAATGGTACATTTACACAACGGAGAACTGCTCAGCTGTAAACGCGATGACCACTGCTTGTAAAAAGTATTTCCACATAAAGCAAAAGCATAGCAATTGAAAACTGACTGCTATTTTAACACTGCACCATAGTGCCTTCTTATAATAGGATTTTACACTGTTTCTCTCTTTCTCTCTATCTATTCCTCCCTCCCCGACCCTCAGGAAAGAAATTGAGCTTAGGGTCTTGCCACAGCCCTCGCCCCTTTTCTCTTTGGTTGTCCATTTATTTTCCCAAAGAATTTTATCTGTCTGTGATTAGTTTTTATATTTGAAAGTATGATTACTTTACTACACAATTCTACAATAAAATGTATATTAACATTAAAACATTTTCTGTGACCATATGTCTTTAACTGTGAAATTTTCTCATATTATTAGTTAATACTTAATTGATCAAAATGACAAAACTTATGAAAACATTTGTAAAATAATTTGTCAGAAACTTTCAAGTTTGAGAGGTGTACCTCTCAATGGCTGAAGGAGCCTTCTTTAATGCACACACACACACACACACGCGCGTGCGCAAACACGCATACACACACGCATGATGTTATACTGGTCTAGAATGAGACAATGCTTGGCATTAATACTATTCCTGTTTTTTTCCTCTTGGTTTGGCCAATGCAGGCATGGAGCAATATTTTCCACTTAAATAAATCAGCAGGAATGGGAACACTCTTTCTATGGTGATACCAGCCAGTTCTTTGTGCTCCTTTAAGATAAACACCCCAGACGGTATGGAGGTCTAGCGTCAATTTTTTTTTTTTTTTTTTTTTTTTTTTTTGGTTTTTCGAGACAGGGTTTCTCTGTGGTTTTAGAACCTGTCCTGGAACTAGCTCTTGTAGACCAGGCTGGTCTCGAACTCACAGAGATCCGCCTGCCTCTGCCTCCCGAGTGCTGGGATTAAAGGCGTGCGCCACCACCGCCATAGCGTCAATTTTTAATGGTCCATTAGTGGATACACCTGACTTCCTTTTGTTGAAAACAAGAGGGTGAAACTGCTTGGTTTGCAGAAGGATTCCCTAGCCAGCCACTAGAGCCTGTCTGCTTCTCAGTATCTGGATGTGTTCCCAAAACCGTTATCAAATGTCTATAAATTCAGCCCTGACTTGAGAAGCATTCTGTTTAAGCTAATCCGTCTAAAATGTTTGGGAAGTTTGAGATATTGTGACTTTAGTAGTTTAATAGTTACTGTGACTCTGTTTCTAAAATGTCCTGGTTAGTTTTTGTTGTCAAGTTGATTCAACCAAGAGTGTCCTGGGAAGAGGACCTTCAACTGAAAAACAACCTTCAGTTGGTCAGATTTACCTGTGTGCATGTCTGTGAGGCAATCTGCTAGACGGATAAGGATGGAGGGGAGACCAGGCCACTGTGGGGAGCATTGTCCTGCATAAGGAAGCTAACAGAGCAGAAGTCAGGAGCAAGCTAGCATTTTGTAATCCCCAAGACACTGGGTCCTTGGGTCCTGTGAGGGATGCAGAGTCTGGGGGATTAGAAATCGATGCCACTTCAATTTCACTGACTCTTCTCTGAGTGGCAGATCTGAGATGGTCCTACAGAAAAAAAAAAGCTTCTGCCCTTGGGGGCTCTTTCAGAACAATCAACCCCCAAATTGCTACTTCGGCATAAGAAGTATTTCAAGCTGAAGCCATGAAACAAACAGCAGGTTTAAGAAGATTGCTCTGATACGTGCTGCTTCCAAAAGACAAAAATGGAATTCCCTTTCGAAAGACCCCCCACTCCACCTAACCCTTACCAAGAAGACAATGATGTTCTTGTTGTGATGGCAGATGAGGCCGAGGAAAAGCTGTACAAACCCTTACGTTCCTGCTCACTTCTCTACCTAATTGTCTTTGCTTGCTGTCTTATTTAGAGTTTCTATTGCCATGAAGAGACACCACGACCACAGCAACTCTTACAAAGAAAACATTTAATTGGTTTGGCTCACTTACAGTTTAGAGATTCAATCCGTTATCATCATGACAGGGAGCATGGCAGCATGCAGGCAGACGTGGTGCTGGAGCTGAGAATGCTACCTCTTAGAAGCAACGGGAAAGTCAGCTGATACACTGGGCAGTATCCTGAGCTAGGAAACCTCAAAGCCCGCCCCCACAGTGACATGTTTCCTCTGACAAGGTCACACCCACTCCAACAAAGCCACACCTCCTAACAGTGCCGCTCCCTGAGATCATGGACCAATTACATTAAAAATACCACACTTGTTTTAGCACAGTTTCACAGGTCACTACTTCCCATCTAAGCCAGCGTATGTGGATTGATGCTAACTACTTCTTTAAGCACCTCAGGAGGGCGCCCTCTAGGTAAAACTTGCATTAACTACATTTGTATCATTTTCCTCTGCTGAGCTGTCTTATGTCACTTTAATTCAGGTCCAGCTGTGTGAGGGAGGTCTGAGGTAAAGATTTCCCCCCTTTACAGGTTCTTTGGACACATCCCCTTCTTTTTCAATCTGTTTATTTTTCCTTACTTTCTGCACATTAATCTATTCTACAGTCGTTGTGTATTGGTTTCCCCTCATCTCTTAGTTCTCCAGAGTGGACTTCAGGTACCAAGACCTGAGCGTGGGCTGTGTTCGCTATTGCAGGACATCTCTTCCCGGAGTCAGTAGACGGAGCTCGGAAATGCATGAAGACCATGTGCGGGCAGCCACACACACAAACCCCGCATTACTTTCTCTCCAGGGCAACAGAACCAAGAGAATATGATCAAAACAGCGGGTTTATTAGCATGATCACAGGAGGGATGATCCCACAGAAGCTGCCTGCAGGCTACAGCTACAGGAAAACCAGAATAACTGTGGCCAAGAACGCAGCGCCAGGCCCAGGCAAAGCCTGAAATCTCTAGGGAGATGAGGGTGCAAGGCCACAGCCAACAGCTGAGGAGTCTGGGTCACAACAGCATCAAAACTGTCCAAGGGCCCCAGTTGAGTCGACGCCAACTTTCTGCTTCTGCTTTCTCGCTCCATTGTGGCCCTGCCCTGCTGGATGGCTCCGCTCATTGAGAGTTTGTGGTCTACCTGCCAAGGACCTACTGCAAACACCTTCACAGACATGCCTAGAAAGAGGGCAAGGCATGAGAAAATATTGACACATATGCTCTTAGCCCAGTGCCAGAATTTGGCCTAGCATTAGCCCTTTGCTCATGAATGACTTCTTTCTCTGGCAGGGAGAAGCTCAGATCCATTATCTGAAGTATGCTGGCTTAGATTTGGGGCCCTAGCATGTGATAGTTCTGTAAGTTTGTGAGAATCAACCCACCAACTAGAATTTGGTATTTTATATAAAGTTCTTTTTTTCTCCAGCCATTTAATCAGTCTCCAAATCTGGACAAATTGACCCGGATTAGCTCCTCCCTCTTCGTTATACATCTATTTAATTTTTACATTCCCATTGACCGTGGGTGACAATTCTACTTACTGTATCATCTGTGTTAGTCAGCCTTCCATCACTGAAAAAGAATGCCTGAGGTAGTCAACTTAAACAAAGGAAAGGGGTTTTGTTTTGTTTTTTCTCACCACTTAGGAAGCTCTGATCCATGGCCACTTCCTTTGAAGGGCCCTGTGGGGAGGAAATCTGTTTCCGCATAGACAGTGTGAAAAAGAGAGAGGAGAAGGGCGGGGACTCACAACCCGCTTCAAAGGAATGTCCTTAAGACCTGCTGACATCCCACAAGCCCCTGCCTCTTAACGGCTCTGCCATCTCCCCTGTTGTTTGCAAACATGACACAATTTCTGATCTCTCTTATTTGAGAAAGCTCATTATTGCCCTGAATATGGTCTGTTCAGTTGAAAATTCCATGGGAAGAGAGTGTGTTCCAGCCGAGCTGTCTCAAAAACACTAGTAAGTCAAATTGGTCACTAGTATTGCTCAAGCCATCTGCATACAAATTTGATGGTTTTCTTCCTGATTGCTCTACCCATCACTGAGAAAGTGTTAAGATCTCTGACTACTACAGAGTATTTTCATGTTTGTGACCTTCCAGCGCTTTCTGTTTTCCTCCATGTGTTTTGAGAAACTTTTGTTTACTGCATCATCTTTGGGAAGTGGCTTCTCCCTCCCTTGAACCCTGGTGACAGCCTTTGAGTTGAAGTTTACTTTTCTAACGCTAACATAGATTCCTCTGATGTTATTTGATGTTCGTGTTCTCTTATTTTTAACCTACTTCTATTTTTATTTTTAAAGTGGAAGTTCAGAGGCATCATATAAATGGGTTTCATTTCTTAATACTCTAACACACTATGTTTTTAAATATTTTGACCATTTATTTAATGTAGTTATTGCCACTGCTGAATTAAAACCATTATCCTGTAGCTCTTTTAATCTTTCTAGGTTTGTCTAGAGGTTTTCTTTTTTGCCTTTTTTTCCATTTATTAAGTATTTTGTGATTTCATTTTGTCACTTCTATTGAATTGCTATTATTAATTTATGGTGGTGGTGGTGGTGACAGAATCCCACGGTTCAGCTCTGGCTGGCCTAGAACTCACTATGTAAACCAGGCTGGGCACAAGCTCATAAATGTCTCCCTGCCTCTGCCTCTCTAGGATTAAAGGCCTAGTGTGTTGACTTATTTGTATCTCTTTAAAAATTTTTAAACATCATTGGTATAAGAGCTATACATTTTAATTGGTATGTATGTTATTAAGTAACACTGAACACATAATTTAAGGCTCTAAAACATCCAAACCCTACTTTTCTGCTGCTATATATATTACATTTATTTCTGTGAAATGTATCTCTCATTATATTATATATCTAACCTATTTATCATCTGCCTGTCATCTGTCTGCCTCTGAATTAAATGGGAGATTAGAGGAGCTAGAGCCAGGTTTTATAAACAACAATAAATCCAAGTAACCAGATGAAGAGCACAGTGTTAGGAGAATCATGGGGAGGTAAAAGCCTTCACTCCGACATAAGCCACAGGGGGCAGCAACGGGAAGAAAGGGCAGTGTCTTATGCTAAAGCTGCCTTTGTGGTCTTTTAAGACTAATTCATGGAGCTGGGGAGATGGCTGAGGGATTAAGAGTGCTTTCTGCTCTTCCCGAGGAACCAAGTTTGGTCCTTAGCCCCCACATCAGCCCACAACCTCATGCAGCTCCAGCTCTAAGTGATCTGATGCCTTCCTCTGGCTTCCTCTGGCCCCTTCAGTCACGTGCACAGAATCTCACAGATATGCATTGCTGTGGTTTGAAAGAAAATGGCCCCCAAAGGCCGCGGCACTATTAGGAGGTGTTGCCCTGTTGGAGTAGGTGTGGCCTTGCTAGAGGAAGTATGTCACTGTGGAGGTGGGCTTTGAGGGCTCATAATATGCTTAAGCCACGCCCCCATGAGGCAGACCACTTCCTGTTGCCTGCTGGTCAAGATGTAGAATTCTCAGCCACCACGTCCCACAATGATGATAACAGACTGAGCCTCTGAACAATAAGCCACCCCAATTAAGTGTTTTCCTTTATAAGAGTTGCCATAGAAACCCCAATTATGACAGACACACACATAACAAAGATAAACTTTCAGGAGAGCTGACTGCACTTGTCCCCATTGCCCCGGCATTGCTGGTGGTGAGTTTGTCGCAGCGAATGACTACTGCTCTCCCACCTCCACTCTCTGCTTCCTCTCCTCCCCGTCCTGATCCCTTCTCAGCTCCACCTTTATCTCACTTCTCACCTCCTTTACTCATTTCTTTTCACCCTCTTCTGATTTTAATTAATTGACTTTATTAAAACTCAGTTTTTAAGAATAGTCTTTCTAAAACTGCACTTTGTTTTTTCTGTGTACGGATGACTTTGTCCCCACTGCATGTCTGTGCACCATGTGCATGCAGTGTCCGCAGAGGCCAGAAGGAGGCACCGGGACTAGAGTTACAGATGCTTGGGAACTGCCATGGGGGTGCTGGGAACTAAACCGGATCTTCTGAAAGAGCTGCCAGTGTTCTTAACTGCAGAGCAATCTCTCCAGCCTCAACAGTTTAAATTTACAGAAAATCTGAGGGGAAAGTTGAAGGGGTCATGGCCTCCTCACCATGGCCTCCAGTTTCTCCTGTCAGTAACATGTTGCATTAGTGTAGCATTGTGCTGTCAATCAAATTATATTCATATATTTTATTAACTAAAGTCTATAGCTTTACCCCAGGGGTCACTTTTGCTGCTTTGCATTCTGTGGGTCCTGACAAGTGGATGGTAACAGGAACCCACAAATTAGACAGATATCTTCTTACCAAGAAATTCTTGTGATGGCTATTCTGGGTTGTCAGCTTGGCTATATCAGAAATGAACTGCAATCCAGAAGCAGAGGGTACACGGTGATCCAGATCTTGAGGCTGGGAGACGCAGGCTTTTGATACAGCTCTTGAGGTGGGTGATGATGTTCATTGAGGCAATTACCGAGGCATGCTGGTGAAACGGCGGCCGGTTCTCACCAGCGGGAAACGATTACCGAGGCAGGCTGGTGAAACGGCGGCCGGTTCTCACCAGCGGGGTGCACGCGCCTTGCGGCCGGTGGCGGAGAAACAGAGGCATGAACACCATAGAGAATAAGTATAAGACATTTTATTAAGGGAGAGAAGAGAGGGAGAGAGGGAGAGAGAGAGAGAGAAAGAGAGAGAGAGATAGAGAGAGAGAGACAGAGAGACAGAGGGAGGGAGCGGGAGAGGCCCGCGTGCACACAGGGAGATGGCGGGAGAGAGAGAGAGAGAGATCTCAGGCGGAGTTCGGAGGTTAAAAGGCGTGGGCGTGGCGAGGGCGGAACCAAAGAATAACATATGCACCTCTTGTTTTTAATAAAAAAAAATAAATTAGATGCTCCAGTTTGAAGGAATTGGGACGACGAATTCTCAAGGCTGCTTCCTGCTGATTTGTGGGCGTTGTCTTGGGGGGGGAGCGCGAGAGAAGGCTGGGAGCATCCTGGCATCATTGGTCCCTTTGCTTTTTGACTGGTGTTTTGTGGCATGGCCTAAGGTATTGGCAGAACAAAGAAGAGAGTTAAATTAATGTTAAAAAAAAAATTTTTTTAGGACCAGGGAATTGAGGGGTATCTGACCTGTTTTAATTTGGCTCCCTGGAGCTCAAGAGACCTCCTTGGGTTTGTGAAAACAGAAGTTTTAGACATATGACTGTAGCATAAGAGATAAATTTGATTTGAAATTTGTTTGGTGAGGTCACCTTACAAAAACCTCAACCTGGCAAAACCTCTCAGCTGTCAAACTGTCAGAGATCTTTGAGAAATATAAGATTTTACGTGAGTTACTGATTAAAAAAATGACAGAGAACTTACTTGGTTGGCACTCAGAGCTACTCTTTCTGGGGTCCTCCATGGTCGCTGGGGGTTGTACTTGAGCTTTGCTGTTTAGCGCAGGGCCTGCCAGGCTCCAGAAGATCCTGTGGGCTAAGAAATCTGTAGGAAGACAGGCCTACCTTGACCTGAGCAGCTAGGCTGTCGATTCCAACGATTCTGTCCACGTCTAGAGATCTCTAGTTTAGATGAAAGGCAGGTTTTGCCCAATGGTTAGCGCTCTGCAGTTGAAGCGAAATGCAGAAGGACGTTGTTCTGCCGTGTGTCTGTCTCCTTTGGAGGGAGCTGTCTTCTTTGGAGGGAGCAGAGAGCTGCTGCTAAGAGCCAACCTGTCTCTTTTTGTTGTTGTGAAAAGTTTTTAATAATTAAATACTTAAATATCACATTCCCCAGATCTCTGAGCAGTTGAGGGCAGTATACTGGCTCTTAACAGGTAAGGTCCACATTTGCAAACCGGCAGAAAGAAGAAACTTCTGGCAATGGAAGGTTAATGCCAGAACTGACAACGGTAGAAAACAGTTTAAGAGATTTAAAGGTACATACCAGCTTAAAATATGAGACTCATGATTTTGTAGTCTGAAATGAGATGTAATAAACAATTATTATGCATTGAGAGAGTGAACAAGAATTGAGCAACGTGGACGCCTCTGACGGGCCTATCAGAGACATTTGCCATTCCCCAGAACATATTTAACAGTTAGCATGAGGATTTTAGTGAAAACCAAGTGAAGAGGCAGGGTAGTGAAACCGGGAGAGTGTGGTCATGTGACCTGGCTCTCAGCCAAGATGGCGAAAAGGTCACCTGACCCATCTGGCCTTCAGCCAAGATGGCGACCGCCACGTGTAGTCTGCTTAGTTGGAAAGCCCGCCATGCCATAACGAAAGCCGCAGAGGGGAGGGGCAAAAGGCTGGAACGGAAAACTGGCCATTTACAGAGACTGATAAGTGGGGCATTTAAAACATGAGACCGGAGTTATAGGTCCGGATGGCTTGGCTCCTGTGGTTAAGACCGCGAAAACACCCGCAAAGACCGTGCACCTCAGGCCTACAACGAGAACGGCTTCCCGTTAAGGCGAGATGCAGGTCACACGAACACCCGGGCCCTGTGAACAGGCGTCCGAGCTCACAGGGGGGGGTGCTATGACCTGGCTGAATCCACTCGAGCCTCCGACGGAAGAGGGATTTAGCCACGGTCGGTGGGCTAAAAGCCGGTTTGTAGGCGTAAAGCCGGGTAGGTAGGTACTCGTGCGCGCACACGCGAGACCGGTGGGCTAAAGCCGGGTAGGTAGAAAAAAGAAAAGGAATGAAAAAAGAAAGAGAACTGGAGACCCCGGGCCTCCAGGCGCGAGTGAGCTGGGGATTAGCCATCCCGGGCACGGTCTCAGCACAGGAGACAAGCCGAGTTGAATGCCAGCGAAGGGAATAAATGAAGGTCCCCCATCCCTAAAAACCGCGAAGAGTTGCCGGGAGCTCATCCGCCAATCCCTTGGGTCAGAAGAATGGTTAAGCTGGCAGGAAGGGAACACTCACAGTTAGCTGATTAGTTGTTTGTAGGGGCTGCGGCAGATGAACACGTGGGTTGTAGGCCGGCGAAGTGGAAAAGAACCTGGTTCAGGAGTCACGAGGCACCATTGATGTTCATTTAACAATTACCGAGCCAGGCTGGTGAAACGGCGCCGGTTCTCACCAGCGGGAAACGATTACCGAGGCAGGCTGGTGAAACGGCGGCCGGTTCTCACCAGCGGGGTGCACGCGCCTGGCGGCCGGTGGCGGAGAAACAGAGGCATGAACACAGAGAATAAATATAAGACATTTTATTGAGGGAGAGAAGAGAGGGAGAGAGAGAAAGAGAGAGAGAGAGAGAGAGAGAGAGAGACAGAGAGAGAGACAGAGAGACAGAGGGAGGGAGCGGGGAGAGGCCCGCGCGCACACAGGGAGATGGCAGAGAGAGAGAGAGAGAGAGAGAGAGATCTCAGGCAGAGTTCGGAGGTTAAAAGGCGTGGGCGTGGCGAGGGCGGAACCAAAGAATAACAGGTGACACACAAATTTATTCCAGATCTTGATACAGGAAGACACAGCTAGTTAAGGACAGTGGGAGAGGGAAGGTTTCCTTCTTCTTTGCCTGCTTACCCTCCCCTCGGCCGTACACCCATCCCTTCACGGCATTGGAGCCTGCTGCTTTGGAGTTCCAACATGTCCTGAAGACTAGCTGAGACACCCAGCCTTGTGGAACTGAGGAACTACTGGATTCTTGCTATTCACAGATAGCTACTGTTGGACTGCAGTCTGTCATTCTGATAAATTTACACACACACAAACCTCTCAAAATATTGTTTAACATTTCCAGGTTGGGCCAGAAGCAAAACCGCAAATTTAAGAGGTAACCAGCAGGGGGCAGTGTTGGCAAGACATTGACAACAGTTACTAAGTAGCATATTTGAACTTAAATGAGAGTTTCTAATTCTTTAATTTCTTCCCTAGACCACTTAAAATTTTTGAAATTCTCTCTCACAGAGAGAGAGAGAGAGAGAGAGAGAGAGAGAGAGAGAGAGAGAGCGCCTGTAAGGGCACATTGTCAAAGAAACAGTCACAACAGTGTGGTTAGAGCAGCGAAGGCCTGGACCAAAGGCAGCGTCACTGTGCTTCTTTCCCTAGGGCACAGACAGGTGTGGCCCGAGGTCATAGGCTTCTCTCTGCGGCTCTGATCCACAAGGATTGGCCTGCAGGTGTTAAGGCTGCTGGACCTAACTTCTCTGAGGAGGCCCTGTGAGGCCTGGGCGGCTCCGAAACTGTCAGTAGCATTCCCTTCTCATGTATGACATATTTATAAAAATACACACAGAGGCAACTTTGAAAGCTGGCCTTGGGTGGGAACATGGTCGTGAAAACCATGTACATTATTTCTATTTTAGAGATGATCTTTATTAATTGGCAAAAATAAGAGACTGGACAACGTTCTGGAGCTTGTTGTGGGATATTCTGATCACACTCTGACATTCCTGAGACCACCAATAAAGTTTACTTTGAATCAAAGAGCAGAGCTAGCTGCTAGTTGACTAAACTTAGCCATAAACGTTTTAGAGGACAGAGGAAGGAGAGAGAAAGAGAGGTCACTGATTGCCTCTCTGCTGCTCCCTGTTCACTTAGGTTCTTTTTTTTTTTTTTTTTGGTTTTTCGAGACAGGGTTTCTTTGTGGCTTTGGAGCCTGTCCTGGAACTAGCTCTGCTGACCAGGCTGGTCTCGAACTCACAGAGATCCGCCTGCCTCTGCCTCCCGAAGTGCTGGGATTAAAGGCGTGCGCCACCATCGCCCGGCTCACTTAGGTTCTTATCCTGATAGCTGACTCCCAAGTTTTTATTGATAAAAATAATTAGATAAACACTTCCATAGCTGAAAGGAGAAATGCCTTCTTACTGGGTCACAGCCTCCACCTCACTCAACATAATTCCCACGATTATCTCAAAAGTTAAAGTTGTATTAGAGAAGGCTTGTGGAAGTCAAGCCTGGCTTTCCCTGCAAAATGCTACTTGTGTGTGTCCCTGCACCGGGACACCCTGCTCTCCACACTCAGCTGGGGGCCCGAGTCACTCATATCCCACCTTCCTGCTTAGACTTTCTTAAACCATCTGAACTTGGGACTGAAGGGATGGCTCGGTAGTTCAGATAGTCTTCATCGCTGTTGATAGCTCCAGTTCCAGGGGATCCAGCAGCCTCTCTGACTTCTGCAAGCACTAAGCATGTGTAAAGGGCATTTACATACATGTAGGCAGAACACTTACACAGAAAATAAAAACAATTATCTCAACTCAAACATACCAGGAAGTGGGTGTCCTGAATGGCTTTCCAGAGAGGAGATCTGGCTCACCCTAGCAATCCTGAGCCCAGTGGGGCAGCAGGAAGGGACAGAAGTGACCTGGGATTCCCTAAACGCTTGTTGCTTTAACTAAGTCAGACCACTGCTTGGGTCACTAGCTCCATGGGTCCTGTGGAGATGAGATCTGCCCAGGTGAGAAAATCTAAGCTCTGTCCTCCCACATTCTCCCCAGAAGCCAGGGGACCATAGCCTGGGTCAGTGTGGTACCCGCTGGTTTGTCCAGTGGGCCCAGAAAGCCCCTTTAGTCTCCACTGTAGCAGACGTGAATGCAGGGGCCGGGAGATGCACACTCTCTGCCTGGCCCAGAGGTAAGAAGCTGGAGGCTTGGGAAGCCGTGCTTCTAGGCCTCTCTACTCTCTTAGTCTTGTAGAGAATGAGTCCTTCATAAGAGCATCTCAGCGGTGTGGGCGACGAGGGTGGGGCAGGAAAGATAACTGGCTTTTATTAAAAAAAAAAAAAAAACCAACCTCTTCCCTGTGGCCCTCTGAGCACAGCTTTGCCGAGAAACCTGTGCACACTGCTCCTTCCTGTGCCCCAGGGATGCCGTCTTTCTTCTTCTGGCAGACAGATTTTGTGAGCTGCTTTTCATTTGTTTTTTTCTTCTTCTCATAGCTCTTGTATTTTCATGAAGAGATCGAAAGCAAATGTGAGAGACTGCCTAGGACAGGAAGGTGAGTCACAGCGCATGTAGACCTTGTATTGAAAGATCCTCCAGCACCCACCAGGTAACAGGGTGTGTGTACATGTGTGTGTGTGTGCACGCTGCATGCAGAGTGTATGTGTGTGTGTTTGCACGCGTGCGCACGCTTTTCTCTCCCTGGCTCACCCTTAAATCTACCGGTAACAATTAGTGTCGACCTGAAGGTAAAGCATTTGATCTCTTTACTTTAGGAAAAGTTGGGGAGGCCATAGCATCTTGTGCCCCAAGGATTCTCCCAGAGGACTTCTGGCCTGTCTGTGGAACCTCAGTGGGTTTTCTCTCTCAAGATGACAAGCCTAATACCTGATTAGGGGTCAGGGGAGGTGGACTCTTAGAGACTGTTTCCTGCCAGGAGTTTCCAGGGAGGGAGAGGAATGGCCTTACTTTCTAAAGTAATTTCCCGTGACTGTTCAGCCAGGCTGTGTTGAGTGTCTGGAGGCTAGGGAGGAGCTGGCAGAGGGGAAGTCACTCTTCAGGAAGGGGCAGCCGTACTTCCTGTGACCTGGGAAATTAGTGTCGGGGCTGGAAGATGGAGCACTGGCCTCATGAGTGATTTGAAATCCCCACACTAGCCATGGTCCAGAAGGAATTCCAGACTCTCTTAGGAACATCTGCTCCATCCAGTCTGGGGCAGGAGCCCTTCCATGGGTGAGAAGTGCCCTGAAGCTGGGGTTCTCACTGCAGGAGAGCAGGGACATCTCACCTCGTCTTCTATCACCCTCCACCTGCATTTGACACAGGGGCTCCCTCGAGTGGTTCACCCACCACTGCCTAGATTGGCTAGAGGGATCTAAAGGAGCCCCAGGGATCTGCCTGCCTCTATGTCACCTCCTCTCCCCCCCCCCATACTATGTACAGACTTCAGTGTGCAGGTCAGTGGGGAAATGGGGGTGGGGGTGAACTCCAGTCTCCCCCACCACTCAGTCTGATGTGAAGGTGTATTTCCCACTGATGCCAGAAACACCAGGATTTAAGGTACAATTCTGCGCTAAGGCAAAGTCCCCAAGCTTTGTAGTCTGCAAGCCTCTATCCCAGCTACTGCCTTTTATCTTTGCTGACATTTTCAGAAGGGGCGGCACCTGAGCACTTGGCCCCGCTCACACTGTTTAACCTCAGCTCAACCTCAGCTCCTCACGTCCCGCAGTCCAGTCCAGAACTTGCTTCCCAACCTACTCCACACCGAGTCCTCAGAGACCTTCCCACTTAAACCCAACATTCACAAGACAAGACAAAAAGGAGGTCTAAAGATGCAAAGTATTTATTCGTCCAAGGTCAGTCACAGCCAGAAGCAGAGCTGGACCCAGAAGGCAGATCCTTCCGGCACCCACGGCTCCGCATGCTTCCCAGAATTCCCAAGTTCCCTGTCTGAGGTCATCTCAGGTCCTCTTAAAAGAAGGCCACTCTGGGGCACAATCGCCTCAGGAGAGAGAACGCCCCTTCTCCTGACAGAAACCCCAAATGTACTCTGTAGACTTAGGAAAACCTGAACACAAACAGTGAAACTCACAATATTTGGGACATATTTCCACTCAAAAGTGTTCATTGTTTATCTGAAACTTAAACTTAATTGGACATCCTGTATTTTATTTGGCAAACTGCTGGATATGAGAGATGAGTGTTAAGACATGCCAGACCTCACTCAGCTGCTTGCGGTTCCTTCAGCACCACATGCAAGACCAGAAAATTCTGGCTTGCTTCTTGTTTTACAGGTTTACCTGGGGAAGGAGCGAAAACCATTCCCTACCCCAGTAAGTGGGGGCTTGAAATGAAATAAGAGACTTGAGCTTGTCTGGCAACTGATTTTACTTTCAAGGCAGCCCCATGGTTCCAGGCTGTCCTGTTTGCTTACCACTTGTGAGAAAGAGCTTTCTCAACCAGAAAGGGCTGTCACTAGAAGGGGCCATGGCAAGGCAGGCTACCATCCCACAGCCTGGGCCCAGTATCCTCAAGAAGGTAGCAGCTTTCAAAAAACAAAAAGATCTCGCAGCCGGGCGGTGGTGGCGCACGCCTTTAATCCCAGCACTCAGGAGGCAGAGGCAGGCAGATCTCTGTGAGTTCGAGACCAGCCTGGTCTACAGAGCTAGTTCCAGGACAGGCACCAAAGCTACAGAGAAACCCTGTCTCGAAAAACCAAAAAAAAAAAAAAAAAAAGATCTCGCATACGTGGTGTCATCTAGCATTCGTGGACTAAGAAAAGGCGCAGGGACCTTGCATTCGTGAGCCCCTTGCTATACATACCTCCTTGTTAAATTCTCTCTCTAAAGTAGTTGGCAAACCAGCTGGTGGTGGTGATGGTGGTGCACACCTTTAGTCCCAGCTCTCAGGAGGCAGAGGCATGCAGATCTCAGAGAGTTCGAGGCCAGCCTGGTCTACAAGAGCGAGTTCTAGCTTCAAAGCTACAGAGAAACCCTGTCTCAAAAATTAATTAATTAATTAATTAAAATAAATAAATAAAGTAAGTAAGCCCTCAAGTGGAAGGAGCAACGGTGAGACTCCAGGGAGAGGCCAGAGTCCCAACAGCTCCGACATTCTCGTCCCTCACCTCGTAATGTTAGCGAGTTCTCTAGCCGCTTCTGGCCTCCCCTATAATGAATCAACCCCACCGTTCAAGTCTGTTTCTTCTCTTTTTCGTCCTTTCTAAAAACTTTCTGCTTGTATGTTTGTTTATTTTGTTGTGTGTTTGTCCTTGAGACAAGATCTTTCCATAGATCCCTGGCTGGCTTGGAATTTGATGTCTAGATGTCTGGCTTCAAATTCATAGAAGTCCCCTTGTTTCAGTCTGAGTGCTGGGATTAAAGGCATGAAGCCACCATGCCCAGCATTAAAAGTTGTTTAAATGAACGTTCATGTCAGCGTACAGAGTAATGGGGTTCATGGGGTACCTTCACACACGTCATTAGTGTAGGCTCTCATTCCTTCTCCTTCCGACTGCCCCTCGTCCCTCGTTCTGCACAGTTGGTCCCTCTTCTGTCTTACGATATCATTGCCCTCTCTATCTTCCACCTCCCCCAAGACTTTTTCCTGCCCTCTCGTGATGCCCCTTTTAGCTTCCTCACCTACATGCACATGTGTGCGCACACATTTATGTAAACAAACACATACAAAGATTTTAATCTAGACTTCCCATCTAAGCCTGACTCTTCTACAAAGGCTTTTCTAACAGTTCTAGTCAATTCTGAGCTTCTGGCCTTTGATACTCAGAGCTGGAGTGGAGTCCAGAGAGATCCATCTCTCCAACCGGCTGTGAGAAATCCATGACTAGTTCCTCCATGTCTAGCCTAGCAGATGGTGGGTGCTTGGTCAAACTTCAAGAAGCACTGCAGAATGAGTAGATTAGGTTTAGAGGGATGATGACTAAGGGGCAGACAGAAGAAAAAGCACCACGATTAGACCTCTCTTTCTGAACAATCCTCCAAGCCAACACCAAGGAAGCAGTCATGGTTTTGTGTTTGTTTCCCAGCAAGGACCTCATTCTTGGGGATGGATGAACACAGTCACACTCATCTCTTATGAGGGCTCTGAGAACACAAACTCCACTCCTTGTGTGTAAGCCTGAGGCATCCCCCAGTCTCTCCATGGTGTCTATGGAGACAAGGGCTCATGAATTCGGTGCTCACCGATTGGCTGGACTGGGTATCCCATCGCCCATCCCCTGGAGTTTTCAGCTTACTTCTTTCCTATTGCTTTCCTTTCTCTTGGCGAGTGTTCACAGCGCTGGACAGGAGGGAATGCCTTTCTTTTTAAAGATGGAGAAGGTGTCAGGGTGCTACTCGGGTTGATCTGTTCACATAAAGCATTTGATTTTTGTGTTTTAGTTAAACTTTTAAAACTTGTGTTTTAGATACACTTAAAAAAAAAAAGAGGGCCAGGCGGTGGTGGCGCACGCCTTTAATCCCAGCACTCGGGAGGCAGAGGCAGGCGGATCTCTGTGAGTTCAAGGCCAGCCTGGTCTACAAGAGCTAGTTCTAGGACAGTCTCCAAAACCACAGAGAAACCCTGTCTCGAAAAAAAAAAATCAGACAAAGCAGCCAGAACTAAGTTATAAGCAGGAAAGGTTGCTCCTGGAAGTGACCCCTATGACCCTTGCACAGTGGTTTATCTTCACAGCCTGTCGTGTTTTTCTGATCAGGGACCATTTCTCTTCAAGATGCAGTGGTCAAGGACACGGGAAAGAATGGTATAATACCTTTTGTCAGATGAGACTAAAATAATCCACTCCAGGCCAACATTTGCGACCTTCTCACAGTGTTTCCAAGTGTGGCCTAAACCTGATCACTCCTCTAGTCTCTCCCAGTCCTGGGCAATGCCAGGGAGCGCGCCCTAGGAGGGCACTGGGAAGCCCTTCCAGTTTTGCTAGCTCTGAGGTCCAACCAGGGACAGGAAATACCGGGTGCACCCCCACCAATCCTTCCACTGACTACTTAAAGATGTGCTGTGAGGTGGGTGGGGCAGGTTGATGGCTGGCTTCCAGTGGGCTGGGGAAGGCACAGAGCTGTCCCAGGAGGGTGGTGACTTAAAATAAGATCCCCAAGGGGACAGAATGCAAAGAGGGTGCAACCTGGAAATAGAAAAGGCGACCTTCGCTGGAAGTGTGTGGGTTCCAACTAGAGAAAGCACAGGAAAGGGAAACTCTGAACATTTGAGATGTCCTCAAGTCTAAAGAAGGTTTAAGAAGTGGGAAAACCTCTGATGCTCCCGCCCTTGCTTTTATTTCCCTTTCTGATCAGACTGGATCCTGAGATGGCAGCAGTTTAAGGCTTTCACTTTGGGGAAATGACCCGCTACCTGCTGCTTCCAAAGGTGCCATATGAGTAGTCCTGCCTGAGAGAGCACTGGTCAGCACCTAGGGGCAACAGGCAGCACGGAGGGAGACCCCATCCTATCAGCCTAAGTTGGGGACACACTACCCAGGAAGCTGTAGTTGTATCACCCTTGCTCTTTCGTGCAGTGTTGTGCAGCCTGGTTTTGCCCATCCTCCAGAGTCTTGGTCTCCTCACAGGACTGTAAAGCAGCACAGGGCCTCCAGAGTACCAAGATCTTGGCTTAGAAACATCAACACCACCCCCTTCACTCCTTTCTGTAGCTGGCTGCACATGCGCCCTCCTACCCTTGAAGGTACTGGCCTCCCCAGCCTCTTACCTGGGCCTTGCTCTTCCCAGCATAAGGTGATCTGCATACAACAGCCCTCATCGCAGTGTCTGCATTTCTGTGTGGTCAGATTGCAGGCCTAGCAGCCCCTGCCAAGCAGAGATGGACTGAGCCTCTCTGAAAACCCCCGAAAGGGCAGGACGACAGCTGGTGCTCAGGGCCAGGTCTCCATGGCAAAGGCCTCGCCTGAGATACACAACTAGCAGTTTTTCTGAGACCTGTGAGAGTTCTGGGCATCCACGTGACCAGATTAGATTAGTTTCTGTGGGACTGGCTGCCGAGCAGAGAGGCCAAGAGACAGGGAGTTGCTGACCCAAAGAAACGGAGATGCGTGATGTGGTCACAGGGACAGACTCAGAGTCACAGCTACGTCTCCCCTGGAGCTAAAACATCTTCAGCACGAACGACAAAGCAGTTACTGAGATGAATGCTGGGTTCTGGCCTTCAGTATCAAAATTAAAGGATTCCAAACGTGCTTATTATGTTTTTGCCCGGTTGGTGTCTGACCAGTCTCAGATGTAGAGGGCACCTAGGAAATGCATCTATTCCCAAACGTGTTTTGTTCTAAAAAATGTGCTGACTCACCAAAGACCTGAGGTTCTGTAATTAGAAGTTCACTTTCAGGCCTATTTTGGTGATTCTTGGTTGTCAACTTGACTACATGTGGAATTAATAACACTCAAATTGCTGGGCACACCCGTGAGGGATTTATTTTCTTAATTAAATTCTTTAATTTAGATCTGATCTGGATCTTTGAGGTGGGAAGGCCACCTTTAATCTGGGTCATCCCTTCTGCTGGCGTCCTACAGAGAGGACGTGGAAGAAGGAAGCTCTCTCTTCGCCTGCTGGACCCTGCTCTCACCTAGCGAGTCCATTCCTTCACTGGCCTCGGAGCCTGCGGCTGGATTCCAGTGTGTACGGAAGACCAGCTGAGACATCAGCCTCGTGGACTGAAGAGCTAGTGGATTCCTGGGCTTTCCATTGTTAGACAGCCATTGTTGGACTAACTGGACCCCAGCATGTAAGCCATTCTGATAAATTCCCTTTTTATTCCACATATACATAACATATGGGATAGAATATATGTTTAATGTGTATATGTTTGGTAAGTTCTGTTCCTCTAAAGAACCCTGACTAATACAAGGCCTGCTCCTGGAACCTGGCTCCAGGACACAGAAGCTTTGACCAAGCAGGGCCCTGCATTTTGCCTTTGGAAGGTCTGTGCAGGTACCTTTCAGCGAGGAAGCTAGGAAGTCGTTTTACCGTGGATCCCCTGCCTGGTACAGGAGGTAGGGAGAGTGGGGCAGGACAAGGATCAAGAGAGGCTTGTGAGGAACATGACAGAGGGAAAGGAAGGGCCCTGCAATAGAGGTACCCTCAGGGTGTCTGCAGTCCAGGACTGAGCTGGAAGCAGGGCCACTATGACCCCAGGAACAGAGGGGACACTGTGACCTTGGGAGCTAAGGGGCCACTATGACCCTGAACACAGGGGCCACTATGACCTTGGGAGCACAGGGGCCATTATGACCTTGGGAGCACAGGGGCCCTATGACCCTGGGAGCACAGGGGCCATTATGACCTTGGGAGCACAGGGGCCACAATGACCTTGGGAGCGCAGGGGCCATTATGACCTTGGGAGCACAGGAGCCACTATGACCCCAGGAGCAGAGGGGCCACTGTGACCTTGGGAGCTAAGGGGCCCCACTATGACCCCAGGGGCCCAGGGGCCACTATGACCCTGAGCACAGGGGCCACTGTGACCTTGGGAGCACAGGGGCCGCTATGACCTTGGGAGCACAGCGCACTGGCTGTGCAGCTGCAGGGCTTAGCCTTTTCTCCTGTTTTCTGGGTGCACCCATTACTCCCCAGTCTGACCCCACAACAGACCCCTATTCCTGGGTGAATAACTGGTCCTGGTTTGCCTGGGACTTTCCCAGTTTGGACAGAGAAAGTCCTGTGGTCTGGACTCAGCTAAGCTCTGGGCAGGGCAGGAGGGACCGTTGCCATGGAACAAGGGAAGAATTACATTTGTCTCTTGGAGATGCTGGGGGCAGGGTTCCCACAGAACCCCAGACATCCATGTGCTCAATAGGAAATAGTGACCAGCATCATTAACTGTTGTTGTGGGTACACAGCCCACTTTCCTTCTGCCTGTGGCTGAAGACAAGTCATGGTGACGATGCCACATGATCACATTACACGTACCCTCTTCGTGGGTCTTTCTCCTTTGGGTCATTTAGAGCTACCCGTAAGGACATGCATGTGACTTCAGCGGTTCCTTCTTTGGTCTGATGTCCCTTTCTACAGGATATTGTGTTTGGTGTTGTGTATCATATCCAATCCGGTATGAACACTCTTTGTATATTTTCTCTTCTAGAAATAAAAAAATGGAGATGCTTCAGACAGGTGTAAAAGTTACCTTCCCCACAGGTAAGACTCCTGCTGGGGGTGGGACTCTTTCTTTTCAACAGTCAAGGACCACGGCTCAGTGCCTAGATAGGGACGGGCTTCCCTCCAGACACCTACAGCAAGGCAAATGGACCACCAGATAACTGAACGTCTTAGGCCATTAGCTGTCATGCTTCCCAAGGCAAGGGCAAGTTCCCCAAGATAAAACCTTACCATCCTGTAAAAGAGACACCAGGGATGGTGGGAGGAGATGAAGATAAGGGACAGACAAACAGAATGGCCAGCGCTAGACTGCCCTGAGCTATCTGCAGGGGCTCACCACTTCAGACCTGGACAGAAAGAAAGTCCTGGAAGAACGGTAGGAACTGGGTTGATGAATCCCTAGGGGAAGATGTCCTGGCCTCTGACCGCCAGGAGCATGAATCCCTAGGGGAAGATGCCCTGGCCTCTGACCGCCAGGAGCACCGTATCCCACAAACGCGTGTGTGGTGTGTGGTGGATGTGAGTGGTTAAAACAGAGGGGCAAATCCTGATTGGTTTGTGTTAGTTCCTGTTGGTTTTTTGTCCTCTTCTTCATGAATCGTTTCTGACGCCTGAGCTTCCCTTTACCCCCAAAGGCAGAAAGGAAGATGGCTGCACCCCAGGGTCAGGGCCCCTGAGGATCCTCCTGGTGGGTAAATCTGGCTGTGGAAAAAGCGCCACAGGGAACAGCATCCTCCGCCGACAAGCATTCAAGTCCAGGCTCAGAGCCCAGTCAGTGACCAGGACCAGCCAGGCAGAGATGGGTACATGGAAGGGAAGGAGACTGCTAGTGGTAGACACGCCCCCCATCTTTGGGTCAAAGGCCCAGAACCAAGACATGGACAAGGACATTGGAGATTGTTACCTGCTGTGTGCCCCAGGACCCCACGTGCTGCTGCTGGTGACCCAGCTGGGACGCTTCACAGCTCAGGACACCCTAGCCGTGAGGAGGGTGAAGGAGATC
The DNA here is from genome assembly GCA_963919715.1 of Microtus obscurus. Lineage (NCBI taxonomy): Eukaryota > Metazoa > Chordata > Mammalia > Rodentia > Cricetidae > Microtus > Microtus obscurus. The sequence goes on from CAWTZC010002525.1 coordinate 50,178,590, forward strand.
TTCGGGGCAGGAGTCATGAGGCACACGATCGTCCTCTTCACCCACAAGGAAGACCTGGCAAATGAGACTTTGGATGAGTTTGTGACCCACACTGACAACCACAGCCTGCGCAGCCTGGTCCACGAGTGTGGGAGGAGGTACTGTGCCTTTAATAACAGGGCCTCATGGGAAGAGCAGCAGGGACAGCTGGCAGAGCTCATGGCCCTGGTGAGGGGGCTGGAGCAGGAGTGTGAGGGCTCTTTCCATAGCAACGACCTCTTCCTTCATGCCCAGGAGCTCCTTAATGGTGGCTACAGTGAGTACCAGGAAGCCTACAGGTGCTACCTGGCCAAGGTGAGGCAGGAGGTGGAGAGGCAGAAGCGGGAGCTGGAGGAGCAGGAAGGCAACTGGGTCCTCAAGCTCCTCCTCCGAGGCAAAGCATGGATGGTTTTGCACTCTGGGACTTGCGCTAGTTTTGTATTGGGCATAGCAATCCTCACTGTTATTTTTATGCTCATATATTCTAATGTTTGATGCTTTGTACTTTAGAGAAGTTTCTAAAGCATCCTGCAGGATTCCCAGCTATCAGCATCACCTTCAGAAAACCAGGCTCCTGGTCTGTCAGACTTTGCTGCCCTGAGCCTCTTCTGTTTCCCCTCTAGAATTCTGGTTGGGATTAGGCAGAGCTGGGGGAATCCTGCTGAGCAGGAGCAGGAAGGATTGGAGGAACAAAAGGAGTCGGGAAACACAGCCCATAGAATCATCTGACCGGGATTCATGGGGGCTCACAGAGATCAGGGAGCCTGTAGGGGTCTGACCTACCTCCTCTGCATATATGTTATGGCTACGTAGCTTGGTGTTCTTGTGGGGTTCCTAACAGTGGGAGTAGGGGCTGTCTCTGACTCTTTTATCTACCCGTGGGACCCTTTTCCTCCTACTGGGTCACTTTGTCCAGCCTTGAAATGATAGTTTGCGCCCTGGTCTCGCTGTAGCTTGTTGTGCCAGGTTTGGCTGATCCTTGGGAGGCCTCTTCTTTTCTGAAGGGAGGTGTGTGGGTGAATCTGGAGGAGAAGGGAGGTGGTGGGGAAAGAATAGGGGGAGGGGAGTATGGGGCAACTGTGGTTGGAGTGTACAAGAAAAGAACAAAATAAATAAATAAATACAACTCTATGATGTACTTTTAGCATACCCCCATATTCCCTATCTTTCTCCTCCCATTAGTTCCTCTGCTCCCCTAGAAAATGTCACTTCTTCCATGTCAGATAGATACACGTGATTTTTATTTATTATATAAAAATTTAGAATCCACAAAAGAGAAGATATTCAATATGAAACTGACTTTAAATTTAATTAATATAATTAACTCCAGTTGCATCTATTTCCTGCAAATGACACAATGTCATTGTTTTTCATAGCTAAATAAAATCCTGTTGTGATGTCCATAGGTGTTGTGTGCAGGTCTTGCTTAGGTAACCACAGTGTACTAAGAGAGAGGTGGTCTCCTCCAAGGATGAACTTCCCAATAGGTTAGCAATCCCATGTGATCATCCCTAAACACATACACATACTAACCATGATGCATGGACTCAGCAGGTAGTATTTATGTGTGCATGTGTGTACATGCGGGTATATAGGTATAATACAGGATAAGAGGTCATGAGGTTGAGAGGAAATAGGGAAGACATGGATGTGAGTTGGAGGGGTTATATATTATCACATTTATTTTTCCATTCTCCCATTTTAGACCACTTAGGTTGTTCCATAATTGATCTGTTGTTAACAGTGCTGCCATAGACACTGTTGTGTGGCTGTCTCTGTGGTGTGTTGACCTGGAGTCTTGGATGAATATGCTATTATATATTTCATGTTGCAACTTCCACCACACTGTGACACACAGCAATCATTCACATTCCCAAAGGAAGAAGAGGAGGACAGTATGGAAACACTGAACCCAAACTGAGGAAGTCAGGTGTATTTCATTCTATACGCTATAGCTGGATTACATGCGCTATCTATTTTTAGTGTCCTGAAGACGCTTCATGCTGATTTCCATGGTAGCTGGACGAGTTTACATCCCCACCAGTATCCGAGGGTGTCAGGTCCACGGCCCTGGAGCTACAGGCAGCTGAGAGTGAGTGCTGGGAAACCAACTCTGGTCCTCTGAAACATACACTCAGCCTCCGAGCCATCCTTCCAACCCCCAAGAAATTTGCATTTCTCAAATGGATAGCGATGCAGACATTTTTCTTGTGCTAATTGGTCATTTGTAGCCCATCTTGAGAAGACTCTGTGAGTTCATTTATCAGCTGTGCTGCTGGACTTCTTTCTATCAAATTCTAGCTGTTTCTAGGTATTCATCTGATTTCTTTCTTTTCTGAGTTCTTGGTATATCCCGATCATAATCCTATGGCAAATGAATAGCTGTGAAGGTTTTGCCCCACTCAGAAGGCTGTCTCTACTCATTCAGTGATTGTTTCTTATACCATACGGAAGCTTTTGAATTTCATAAAACCCCATCTGCTAATCGTTGGCACCGCTTCCATAGTGACCTGAGCCCTTGCAGAAACCCCTTACCTGAATCTTGAAGTAGTTCCTTTTCTTTTTCTACAGTTTTAGCTCTTACATCAAGACTACGCAGTTTGAGCTGATTTCACAGACTGAGAGGCAGGGACACAGCTTCATTTTTCTACACAAGGACACCCAGCTTTCCCAGCATCACTTGCTCTCTTTTCTCTGATGTATGGGTTTGTTTTTTTCTTCTTTGTCAAAAGTTACAAAGTCACATATGTGGGTTTGTGTTGTGGAATATTAGTTGGTGATGTGTTACATTTGTTTATGCTATGAAACATTTGTTTAATGATGCAAAAATATGTCCTTTTATGTTGCATTTGTTTAACCCTGGGATGCTGTGTTACTTTGCTTATCTAAAACACCTGATTGGTCTAATAAAGAGCTGATTGGCCAATAGCTAGGTAGGAGAGGGACATGGGCCTGCCAGGCAGAGAGAATAAATAGAAGGAGAGAAAGAGAAGAGAGTGGAGAAAGGAAAAGGAGGAGAGAAGATGCCCAGGGCCACCAGCTACACAGCAAGCCACGAACAAGAAGTAAAGAAAGTTATATAGAACAGAGAAAGATAAAAACCCACAGGCAAAAGGTAGATGGAATAATTTAAGAAAAGCTGGCTAGGGCTGGAGAGATGGCTCAGTAGTAAAGAGCACTAACTGCTCTTCCAGAGGACCCAAGTTCAATTCCCAGCACCTATAAGGCAGGTCACAGCTGTGACATCCTCACACAGACATACATGCAGGCCAAACACCAATGAACATAAAGTAAAAATAAATTATAAAAAATTTAAAAAGACAAAAGAAAATCTGGTTAGAAATAAGACAAGTTAAGGCTGGGCATTCATAAGAAAGAATAAGTCTCTGTGTAATTATTTGGGAGCTGAGTGGTGGACCTCCCAAAGAATAAAGAAAAAAAAACCCGCAGATTTGTGTCTGGGTCCTCTATTTTATTCCATTGATCTGTGTGTCTGGTTTTATGGTAATACCATGTTTGGGGTTTGTGGTTTTTATTTTTGTTGTTCCTATGCTTCTGTAGGATCATTTCAGATCAGGTTATTGAAACCCCCAGCACTGTTCTTTCGTTCAGAATTATTCTTTAACTCTCTGGAATCTCTTTCCTTCCATAAGAATGTTATTTCAGATCAGGTTATTGAAACCCCCAGCACTGTTCTTTGTTCAGAATTATTCTTTAACTCTCTGGAATCTCTTTCCTTCCATAAGAATGTTATTTCAGATCAGGTTATTGAAACCCCCAGCACTGTTCTTTGTTCAGAATTATTCTTTAACTCTCTGGAATCTCTTTCCTTCCATAAGAATGTTATTTTTTCCTATTTCTTTGAAGACCACTGAACTTTTGATGAAGACTGTATTGAACCTGTGAGCTGGTTTTGGGAGTACTGACATTTTCACTCCATTCATTCTCCCAGCTCGTGGCTATGATCCATCCTTTCATCTTCTGGTTTCTTCAGTTTCTTTCTCTGTTTTACAGTTCTCATCATCGAGTTCTTTCATTGGACAGCTTTATTCCAAGGCATTTCTCTCACTGACCATGGCGCTGCCTTTTCCATTAGACTGGCTGGCCAGAGAGCTCCGGGATCCACCTGTCTCACCCCCCCCCCCCAGTTCTGGAATTATAGACGTGCACCACTGAGCTTGGATTTTATGTGGACACTTGTTTGGCAAACACTTTGCCCACCCACCCTGAATCCATCTTCCCAACCTGCTTTTCACATTTTTAAAAAAGATTAATTTTATTTTTGTTTGTGTGTGCACATGTGAGTGCAGTGCCTGTGGAGGCCAGAAGAGGGCACTGGATCACCCAGAGCTGGAATAACAGGCTGTTGTGAGCTGCCTGCTGGGATTCAAACACTGCTTCTCCAGCAGAGCAATATGTGATCTTAAACCCTTAAACCAACTCATTTTCACCTTTTTCTAATGGTTGAAAAATTCAGGAAAATAATGTTCATAGTTTCACACATGAAAATTACATATAATTCAAAATTCAGTGCTCATCAAGTTTTATGAGCACACAGCCTCTTGATCATAGTGGCTTTTGCTTGAATGTGGTGTCGAGCATTATACTGTACTCTCCAGTCTTCCAAGCCCAAGACACCCACCCACTGGCTCTTTGTATTACTGAACATAGACTTTCTGGTTTCTGTGTTTCTTGACTTACAACCCTGCATTCCCTGGGGTGAGACCCACCCTGATCCTGTATCCTCTTCACTCCATTTCCCACTCATGCCCAGGCCTCCTGACTCCATTCTCTTGTATACCTTAGAGCCCTCTGCTTCGTAAACACTGTCCTTATCCTTTCTTAGGGGTGGAAAGAGACTGAGACCTGACTTTTACAGCTATAATGAGATCAGGGTGGACTTATGACTAAAATAAGATTTTGTCCTCAGCTTTGTGTGTTAACATCCCCTCTGTAGGAAGTGGGGCACTAGGTGAGACACACCCATTGCGACAGAGTCCAAACACCCTCCTTTTTGTAAGTCCCCAGTGTTAATAGTTTTGAAAACAGCAGGAGAGAGAGTCACACCATACAATAGGGCTCACATGGGAGGTTTATTGGAAGAGGAGAGAGAAGGGGTAGAAAAGGGGACAGAGATCTGTTTCTGTGGGCAAGAGTGGTGGAAGAGGAAGAGACGGGAGGTGGATAAGGCCTGCATTTTATTAGGAAACTTAGCCAATGTGCACGGGGGGGGGGGGGGGGGATGCTCTTAGTGCCTGCAGCTGAGGACGCATCCTGTCAGGCCCCCAAGGGCAGGCCAGTCCAGATGCCTGAATACTAACATTCCCCCCCTCTGTTTATTATAAAAAGGTGAGGAGTTAGAAAGGGGTAGCAGGTGAGGCAGGGATGAGGATGCCGTGTTCTCGAGACTGCTTTTTGCTGACCTGGGGGGCGTCAGTCATCTTTGGGGAACCTGGGATATCTGGGGTGTTGGCCATGCCCTGGGGTATCTGTCTGTTTCACTTCACTGTCCAGTCTCTGAATAACAGTCAGGCACCATATGGACCTGGCAAAATGCTGTTTGATGTGGGTTCAAGGCAACTCCCTGGAGCTCACGAGAACTTTGAATTTACACAGAGATAAGTTTTAGACACATTAGAAAGCAACCAAAGAAAATTTAAAACCCTGAGCTTGTGGCTGTGATACTATAGTGGTAGAGTATAATGTTTAGTGCTCCGCCAGAGCTAGACTGATAGCTTACCAAAATTCCATCAATTAATGTCAAGATTGTGAACAGTAACAGAGCGCAAGAGAGAAATCTGGAACACGTTTCATTGTTTTATACATCTAAGATCGCTTTCTCCTTGTCAGCACTTAAGCTTTCCCGTCTTCACATAAACAAACCTGAAAGCCCCTGGTCCTTCCTCATCCCCACAGCATCGGCTCACACCCTCTTTCCATCCGATACCAGGAGACAGGTGGTTGATGACTGAGGGCAGTCGATAGTAAAAAGTGGAACAGAACAAATTTGTACCACACTGGTAAGGCTGTCTCCTGAGAAGAACAAGGAAAAGGGAAAGATCACCAGGACCACATGTAAACAGGAGAAGGGGGCCTGTGAGCAGAGACTGAAGGAGCACAGAGGCCAGCATTGCCCTTGGCAAGCCATGGGGGCCTCTGCCCAAATGCCCAGCTCTGGGAAAAGGACCCTCTCGGGGAACCAGAAACTTTATTATAAAATATATATCTTGTTTATTAAATAACTTATTTATAAAATATATGACATCACTTATTTAAGTTTTCTAGAAGCTTGGTGTTGAACACTTGGCAAAGACATAAGTACTTAGGTGTAAATCTCTAAGTCAGCTTTTGTTAATCTGAATTGACCTTAATTTTTTTTAACTTCTTTTAAAGTTTTATTATTGCTGTTCCTATTATCATATATAAGTTATACATAATACTTGGTTTATTATGACATTTTCATGCATTTATATAATACATTTTGTTCATTTTCAGTCCCCAACACCATCTCTTAACCCTCCCCACTCTTGTTCATATCCTTCCCCTTCTCAAATAGTTTACCTTCTGAATTTACCTTTATAACCTTAAATTTTTATCACGATATGGAGTATATTCTAAACCAGAGTTGAATCATATCTAACTTTACATTTCTATCATCATACAAAGTCCTTACAACCCAAAATGTTTGAGGCGTGTTGTTTTCTTAGTCTAAAAGGAGATAAAATGAACAGAGGGTTCAGGAGTTCCGAGGGGATTGACTCAGAAGGCAGAAGCTGGCCAGTGAGTCATCACCCAAAGGTCCAGGGGCCATGGCGTGCTGAGCCCCAAGAGACACGTGGGTTGCCTGATATCAGGGCTTGTTCCAGAGGTGAGAAACCATGGTGGAGAGACGAATCCTCACTCATGGGGAATGGCCAGACAAGGGGAGCTCACCAATCATGCCCATTTTGGTTGGCGGGGCTCAGCAACCTGTTAGTTGGACAAGTGAGGCTGTCATATGTGGACCGGGATCCGGGGTCTCGGCATGCCTCAGGCTGCCAGTGAGCAAGAGGAAGCCCAGAAGAGCCTGCCGCGGGTCCGACGCCAATATTATAGTTTAAAAATCAGCAGGAAGGAGTAAAGCCCTACAGCAGGGCTCACCGTGGAGGTTTATTGGAAGAGGAAAGAAGGGTCAGAAAAGGGGGCAGAGAGAGGGCCAGATCCTGGTCCCTGGGGACAAGAGTGGTGGAAGAGAAAGAGTCAGGAGGTGATGAGGCTTGACTTTTATGAGGGAACATGGCGAATGTGCATGGGGGTGTTCTTAGTGGGCACACTTGAGGAGCAGCCTCTCAGGACCCTAAGGGCCGGCCAGTGCAGATGTCTGAATATTAGCACCCAGGCCTTTATGATGGAACTACTTGATTCACCCTCACAACTTAAGAAATACGTTCTTTTTCTTTTATACTTGATTCAAGGGATTCAGATGAGCGTGAAACTGAGGTACCCAGTGCAGACAGAAATGTGAACCTTGGGAGAGGGCGCTGATGGCAGAAATCACCTGAAAAGGCTCAGTTCCACTGGTTAACATACAAGTTAATTAAAATGCCAATAAAAATCAAACCACACCCAATAAGAAGGGCGGCTGCTGCGATTTGGGAGCATGAGCATGTCCTGACTCTGCAAAGCCTCTTAGCCACCCAGCTGCCCTCCTGCTCCTCCAGCTCCCGCTTCTGCCTCTCCACCTCCTGCCTCACCTTGGCCAGGTAGCACCTGTAGGCTTCCTGGTACTCACTGCAGCCATCACTAAGGAGCACATGGGCATGAAGGAAGAGGTCGTTGCTATGGAAAGAGCCCTCACACTCCTGCTCCAGCCCCCTCACCAGGGCCATGAGCTCTGCCAGCTGTCCCTGCTGCTCTTCCCATGAGGCCCTGTTATTAAAGGCACAGTACCTCCTCCCACACTCGTGGACCAGGCTGCGCAGGCTGTGGTTGTCAGTGTGGGTCACAAACTCATCCAAAGTCTCATTTGCCAGGTCTTCCTTGTGGGTGAAGAGGACGATCGTGTGCCTCATGACTCCTGCCCCGAAGATCTCCTTCACCCTCCTCACGGCTAGGGTGTCCTGAGCTGTGAAGCGTCCCAGCTGGGTCACCAGCAGCAGCACGTGGGGTCCTGGGGCACACAGCAGGTAACAATCTCCAATGTCCTTGTCCATGTCTTGGTTCTGGGCCTTTGACCCAAAGATGGGGGGCGTGTCTACCACTAGCAGTCTCCTTCCCTTCCATGTACCCATCTCTGCCTGGCTGGTCCTGGTCACTGACTGGGCTCTGAGCCTGGACTTGAATGCTTGTCGGCGGAGGATGCTGTTCCCTGTGGCGCTTTTCCCGCAGCCAGATTTACCCACCAGGAGGATCCTCAGGCAGCCCGATTCTGCTCCACAGTAGGCTTCCCCGCTCCCTGTGGACGAAAGTAGGTTTGTGCCTCACTCAGCAAGTCTTCGGGCTTTGACGTACTGGGTCCTTGCAGATATCTCCTGAAATCAGTTGTCCTCATTCCCAGAAAAATAGGTGCCATTCAAATGCTCCCAACTGTTTGCCTGTAATTTTAGGTGGTCCTGGGCTTTCATGAAGTCCCTGTTGGGAGCCCATTCTAGGACACATGAGCAGGGGGTGGGACAGTCACAGGAAGGAGAGGCTCTGTTCCATCTGGACCATAACAAATGTGCCATTTCTGAAGAAAAGGTTCCCTGTGCTCTCCCCTGGAGGATGCTCAGGGCAGCTCCCCAGAAAACTGGTTGTGAAATACGTATGTGGTAGTTAAGGAGGAGGCAGAGGTGAAGTCATGGCTGACAGCCACCTCTTTTACCCACAATGCTCCAGACATACTGTGTGAATGTGCTCAGCTTATCCCTGCCCCCCTCACCCCGAGGTTACTCCAGGTGGAAGAGCTACCGTGGCTCACACTCAGAGATAGCTGAATTAGCCTAGGAAGCAAAGGGGACACTTGGATTTGAGGTGGGGGACGGTGACAGTTAACATCAGGGAAATGATACAAAGTGGGCGGGTGCAGAAGGGTGGGAGAGAAGACGGTTAGAATCGGAAGCAGACATGCTAGAAAGGCCATCTATTGCTGGGCGTGGCCCAGGGCCTGTAACAAGAGGAGCGATGGAGGGACACCATGAAGACAAGAGTTCAGATCTCCAGCCTTGAAGGGATGAGGACCCGGGGCTGTCCCGTGAGTCCAGATGAGTTTTAAGTGCCCTGTACACTCCTAAAAGTCTGTCATTTGGGGGAAAGCTGAGGGTGGCTCAGTGGTAGAGTGCCCATCCGACATTGTAAGGCTCGGGGCTCAATTCTCAGTATCACAGAAAACAAAATCGAGCTCATTCCCTTTACTCTGTGCTGGTTTTAATTTCCCTTAGTATTATGGGGGGTTCTGTAAGACATGATCACTTTAGGGCAACTTCCTCCCTTCCTCCCTCCCTCCTTCCCTTCCTTCCTCCCTCTCTCTTTCCCCTCTCCCTCCCTCCTTCCTTCTCTCTCTCTCTCTCTCTCTCTCTCTCTCTTTCTCTCTCTCTCCCACCCCGCTGAGAGGAGATGAGGGAGGAAAGAGAAACTCTGTCTCTGTTTAGTTGCAGGCCCTTCTAACCCTGAATGTGTGTCAGAATCATGTTTCACCACATCGTGTGGAGGAGAGTGTCACCGTGGAGTGTGTGCGCGCATGTGTGTGTTTGCAAGCATGTGAGTCTGTGTGCATGTGTGTCTCTGTGCGTGTGTATGTGTATGTGTGTATGTATGTGTGCATATGTATACATGAACACAGCAGTGCCTTGGACACAGAGATCTGGAGACACAGGGAACAAACGGCAGTTGTCTTCTCCTTCTTGATCTTGAATGTCTGAACCTGTTTTGGGTCTCGGTCCCTTCAGGACCTTGGTGCTTTCTTACCTTCAACTATGGCTCCATATGTGCTCTTCCAGAGGCCTTCCATTTCTTCTGGAACCGAATCAGGAAGGAATTAAAGTCACGTCCACGTGGGAACTGGCGAGGCGCTTTGACTCAGGTAGCTCGGGGTAACTGTCCTCGCATGGCCATTTCCATGGCTAACTCTCCGCACCTATGTTGACTGCAAACATCTGTAAGTAACTGGCTGGAGTGAGGCAGGGGCATCACAGCACAGTGTGCTATTGCTCCTCCTCACTCGTGGGAAAACAGGCATTTCCTGCAGATGAACAAATGATCTTCTCCACTCTTGGGAGCTGTGAACCCCCCAGATCCTGAATTTCTGGTAAACAACTTGTAATGCTTGCAGCTGCTCTGAGCACGAGAACCTCAGGAGTTCCTGATGGCAGGGGAGTGGTTTCTGGTGGGTTTGGCTGGGGCATGGCTATCAATTAAGGATCCCTATATAAGCTGCCCCTGGACACAATAAAGGGGGCATTCTGGCCTCAAGGATGACCTGTGTCTCAGTCTGTGAGTCTTTGTGTGTTTCAATCTCCAGGCTCTTGCCCAGCTCGCGAATGGTCCTGTAGTGCGGTGCCTTAATACAGGTGTAGGGTTTCCACACTCCACCAAGCTGGAAGTATAAAATGTCTGGAGCATTCTGTTATAAGCAAGAACTAGACTTAAAAAAAAACCTGAACCAAAGTAGACGAACCTGCCAGGATAGAGAAAATAATTGCTGTGCTGTGAAGAACATTGGTTTGTTTGAAGTATCGGGCATTTCCAGCGTGGGAAAATGTTCCAGAGGTAAAGAGACAAATACAACAGGCTCTCCCTGGGAAGATGGCGACTCCTCCAAGAACTGACCTGAGGGGCTGGAGAGATGGCTCAGTGGTTAAGAGCATTGCCTGCTCTTCCAAAGGTCCTGAGTTCAATTCCCAGCAACCACATGGTGGCTCACAACCATCTGTAATAAGGTCTAGTGCCCTCTTCTGGCCTGCAGACATACACACAGACAGACTATTGTATACATAATAAATAAATAAATATTAAAAAAAAAAAAAAAAGAACTGACCTGAGGAAGGAGGGCAGGAGGACTGGCAAGGCTGCCCAGAGTCACACATTTGCCTTACAGCTAACTCTCCCCAAATAGCTCTTTTTGCCTGTGTCTCTTGGACTTCTCACCCAATGGGGAGTTGGGGGAGATAATTCCTAATAAATCAATAAGCCTGCTGTTCTGGAACCACCTGGGGTGTCTGTTCTGTTTTGAAGGATATCTTTAGAACCTGGCTTGTGTGCAAAGTGGCTGTCACAACCGAACTCAGCAACATTAGTGGGGAAGCTTCTGAATCAGACGGACTACAGGAGACATATGTCCCACTAAAGGACAAAGTCGTTGCCAGATATAAGCCAATGCCCACATGCCCAGAGATGAGACAGGGCACATGAGAAGGAGACACTGAAATGGTCACACAGGAGAGACTGACAACAGCCTAGGAAAAGGAAGGGGAGAGGTGGAGCGTGTAAGGGACAGGAACTGATGCTGTGGCTGTCAGCCTGCAGAACACACAACAGTGGGGTGATCGAGAATGGACATAGATTTCTGCTCCAAAAGGAAAATTCTGCCAATTTCAGAGGTGGGTGCAGAGGCCACGGGAGATTGGCAGGCAGCGTGTGAGTGACAGTGGGTGACCAGGGGGCAGGTGTCTCTCAGGGAGCAGGCAGAAGCTAACACACGAAATGAACATTCTTGTCTGAAGCCAGCCGAGCTGATTGATTCATCAGGATGCTTTATTTTACCCCGCAGTGAGAACACAGCTCAGGGAGCCACTTTCTGAGATATGGTCTTTCTGGCTTCCTGATGCGCAAGAACCAGGCTGGCAGCTATGACACGGGCAGAGCAACGGCTGCACAAGCTAGGACTCGACTCTGAGGCCCAGAACAGTAGTGAAAAGCTGGAGATGCTTGCCTGCGTCCACAATCCCAATGTCTCCCACAGCGAGGCAGCCGGTGAAGAGAGGAGACTTGGCCAGAAGCGGTCAGGCCAGCAACAAGAAAGATGCTGTTTGCACCAAGTAGAAGGGTAGAGGTTGCTTCAGAAAGCTGTCCTCCTACCTCTACAAGTGTCCTATAGCACCGGTGTGTGCTGCACTCTCTCACACAACTACATTAAACAAAAACATCTTCAGTGACATCTGCTCCACCCATTGGCCTCTCCCCTTGCCTTTATATCCAGGTCCTGGAGTCACAGAGCAGGTTGGTGACCAAGAGTCCAGGAAAACCACCCTCTCCCGTAAGATTCAGCCAACAAGGGGAACACTCACAGGAATGTTGAACTCACGGCTGTTGGCCTGCCACAGTGTCTTGGGCTGTGTTATAGGAAAGGTGTGGGCTACACAGACTGGAAAGAATAGGGTGGTTTCAGAATGAGGTCAGGAGATAGAATTCACTGATGGCCTTCTAGGGGAGGACTGGATCATGATGGAGGGAACACGGAGATTCCACTCTGGTCTGTAGAGCCTTAAGGCCCCATGCTGGCCTCCTAGGGGTGAAGCCTGTCTGACCTGAGTGGGCTTTGAGGAGTCTGGGGTAAAAATGGAGAAGGGTTCGCCACCTGCTGGGGATCTTGGGAAAAACCTGTGGGAGCTGGGACTTTAATTTCCCTCCTGTAGAAGAGGAAAAAACATTGGTTCAGCTTTGTTAAACCGAGGGTTTCAGAAAGGCACAGGCAATGGGGCGGAAAGTCCCAGCATCCCCATGGGTCTGGGGATGATGACATGGAAATTTCAGGACCCTGCCCCACCATGTGCTGTCGCTGATGCTCACTTCATTGTCCAGGGGACCCAAAGTACCAGAGCTCGCCTGAGGGCCCACTAAAGAGGAGCAGAACAGGTTCCCATTGGTCCTCCCAGTCCCCAAGTGGCTGTCAGAGCCTCCTCCTTACCCGGGCCAGCAGGGCTCAGCCTCCAGTCACCAGCTTGAGTCACTTGCCGGCAGGCAGAGGACCTGTGCCTGCTGGATGATGCTCTCACAGAAAGGCCACTTGCAGAGCTGTAACTCCAGAGTCAGGAAAAGAAGAAAAACCACGGTGACGCAGCACACACCACTGCCCCACAGGCTCTCCCCTAAAGTCGGCGAAAAGGCCTTGAACGCTGACCTGAAATCCGCCAGAACACAGCAGAGCGCCGTGGTAAATGGCCGCTTCCTGTGAAAAGCTGACAGGCCGCCCTGCCCTACTCATTTCCTCTTCAGAAAGGTCTGAGCACACAAAGCATTGGGAGTCAGATGCTGGGCGGTGGAGGACAGCCCCGTCCCCCAGGTTCCAGAAAGCCCTCTTATGACTGGAAAGTGCTCGGCCCCGGGTTCCCGTTAGCACCGAAGGTGAGCATCTGCTCGCCCCCAAGACCCTGGGCACCACGTGACCACTTTGTCTTTAGACGGGTCCCCTAAACGGGGGCAGAAAAGCACTGCTGGTCCCAGAGGGCCTTGACAGCCCCCTCAAAGGGCATCTGAGCTCAGTCAGACATGAGACTGGTGCTGACTGCCTCTTCTCTGCTGTGTGGAGCATTTCTTTACCTGACAGCACCTGTTAAGTACTGAACCTTGAGCATAAAACCCAGCTCTGGCTTATGCAGGAGGTTCTCATCTCAGAATTCCCCCCATGATTCTTTCTGTTGACAGGAAGTGTGCTTGGTTTTAGATTATGGATACTAGGATTTCAGGAGAGCTGAGGAGGTGACACACTAAGAGATTGCAGTGAGGTGGGGTGGTGGGGAGAGTTTAAAACCAGATAGATGCAGTCCTCTGCATCCATTTTCAAGAGGAGACATAACTCAAGCTGAGCATGGTGGCTTTTTCTTATCATTGTTTGTCAGGGAGCTGAAGCAGGAGGATTGCCTTGAGTTAGAAGGCAGCCTAGGGCACGGAGTGAGACTATCTAATAAGAAGCCATAGCTCTTCCTCCAGAGGATGTGGTAGCACCTTTATTAGTGTCACTGTCCTTTCTCCTAATTGGTAGTGACCAGCTGTGTTTTTATCCAGAGGAAAATGAGCTCCCCATGTCCTTCGGGCAAGAGGAAGGTCTGCGATGGGAGGAGAGGGTTTCAACCTAAGTTAGAGCCCGTGTCCCTGAGGAGCAGGGTCTGACCTTCCCTGAAGTTTGCATTCCACCAGCTCCTTCTGCTCTTCACCTGGAGAAGAAAAAAGGATTTAAAAAGATAAACATCTCAAAGCAAAGGGGAATTAGGAAGAACAAAGGGGTCTAAGGGCTTCTGGTGTTTTTTTTTTTTTTTTTGAAAGAGAGAGAGAGAAAAGAAAGAACGAAAGAAGGAAGGAAAGGAGAAGGAATTCTGAGGGATGGTTCTGCTCCTGTTAGAGGTTTTTCTTGTTTTGATATTTATTTACCCCTTGGCTTTTACATTTTCATGTAGTTTCAACCTAGCAGACAGCGCTGGAGTGAGTTTGGTTTGGTTTGTTAGGTCAGGGTGGGAGGTGGGAAGGAAATCAACAGACCCTGATCCCTCATGGCAGGTTGTAACTCTTCAGACAAAGCCAGAATCTCTCAGAAACCTAACTGTCAAGAGTTCACACATTAATACCCCCCTCCCAAACTAGAAATTGAACCCAGGGCCCTGATCTAGGAACACCCGACCCTCCTGCCTCTGCCTCCTGAGTGGCAGGCATGTGCCATCAAGTCCATCTTGAAATAATCCTTTTGTTTAAAGAAAAAAAATGAAAAAATTTTGATAGCTTCCAAACTCAATATCTATTTTCACAGAGAAACAAACTAAGCCCAAAGAAGCCACGTGCCTGTGTTCCCTAGAAAGCAGGCGGTGACCCTTCTGTCCTTGTGACTGTTAATTAGGGAGCCAGTTTCCAGACTCTGGGCTTTGGTTTGAGCACAGGGAAGAAACTCCTGGCCGCCATCTTGTTAGAGATGTCTGTGGAAGGGAGGACAGGGGGACCCTAAAAGCCTCAGCTGCTGGGTGACTTCAGGAAAACAACTTTCTAGACACAACAGGGCAGGTGCACACGTGATCACAGGGGCTGTGGCGGCATACCCAACACCCGAGCAAGTGCAAGTCAGACATAAATGCCCCCTCCAACCAAGAAACTAGTCACAAATTATACTCCCGGGGTAAGGAAAATGGATTCTCTTCAGTGAATCAGCCACACCCCAGGGCAGGCCTCATGCTCAGGAGTATTGGCCAACAAATCCAGCTTTGTGCTGTTAAGACATAAAACAAACAAAAAATAAAAAATGAAGTTCTGAGAGGAGGGAAGTGGTGGGGACTTGGGAGGACTTGGGGAAAGTGAGAGAATATGACCCAAATTTATTATATGAAATTACCAAAGAATAAGTTTTAAAAAGAAAAGAAATGCTTGTTCTTTTTGTACTGCGATTTTGTCCCCATTTACAAGGTACCAGGAGTATTTGTTGTTTTAAGCGGAAAATGACCCACAGGGATGATGAAAAGGTCTAAAGGAAAACTTTAGTTAGACAAATTTTATTTTTTTAAACTCTGAATCATCACCTCCGAAGCCTTTGCAAAGCTGATACCATGTTTCCCGCAGTACTGCGAGCTCTGAGCAGAGATCTAAGTATTCCTATTTTAAAAGATTTTCTTCCTAGTTAAAACATCTTCTAAGACCAGCATTATCTGCTGTTCTGGTCCCCAGTGATCTGAGGCGCCTTTCTGTAGACCAGCAGGTAGATCAGGAAGGCCACACCCAGGAAAGTAGCCACGCCCCGTCTCCAGCTCTTCCTGTAAGATTTCTGCCAGTCCCACAGCCCAGTTAGCAGCCTGGTGCGCAGGGGCCTCTGCATGCGTCTTGCCACCATCTCTGCCACCTTGCTGACTTGGTCCTCGGGGTTAGAGCCCCGCAGGATCCTCACCAGATCATACACTTCATTGGAGTAGTACGCGCCCCCGTGCTCCCTCACCAGGCCAGCGACCAGGCCCAGAAGCTCCTCAGCTTGTGCCTCGCGCTCGCGGGCAGTGGTTCGGTTGTTTAGGGCGCACACGCGGCCCCCGCACTCAGCCACCAGCTCCCGCAGCGCGCGATTGTCTGTGCATCGCACGTAATCCTGCAGAGACTCTCCTGCCAGGTCTTCCTTGCGAGTGAACACCACCACAGTCCGCGCCATCACCTGCTCCCCGAACACCCGCTTCACCCTGGCCAGCACCTGGCTGTCCTGAGTGGTGAAGCGACCCAGCTGGGTGACCAGCAGCAGCGCGTGCGGCCCGGGCGACGTCAGTTGGAAGCAGTGGGCTGTCTCCAAGCACGCAGGGTCGGTCTGTTTGACCTCAGAGCTGAAGACATCTGGGGTGTCCACCACCTCTACATACCAGCCGGCCCATTTTCTGTTGGCACAGGAGCAGGATCTGGTAACAGGCACAGCCCCCAGCTTGGATTCGAAGCACGTCCGGCCCAGGATGGTGTTACCAGTGGCACTCTTGCCGGTCCCGGTCCTACCTACCAGGATGAGCCTCAATGGGGGCCCCTTTGGGGGCCCCTCCTCCAAGCCTGAGAACCAGATAGAACAACACTGAGTCAGAGACACGGCTTTTCCCTGGGACTCGCCTATGTTCTAAACTTCAGCCCGAAAGGGAAAGAACCGCAGTGCCTGCTCCCCTTGGAAGCTGGGGCGCCCATCTGCTCTGGGCTCTCAGAGCTCAGGCTCCTCCCGGTATTTCCTCTCTGCCCTTGTATTCTCTGCGCCTGTAGGTGCTCCTGCTGCCTTTCAGAAAGAGTCCATTATAACTCCTGGGTCTACCAGGACCTCTGGTCCTGCACACACAGGCCGACCTGATGCACAGATGCTGGTCATCAAGCACAGGGAGCCCCTTGGACCGCAGCCCACCAAGTGCTTGTGTATGGGCAGGAAGTGCTCAGGCTAGGGCACACCTCTCCTACGGAAGTGGAGACAATGTGGGCCTTTCCCCGGGCTGTTAGAGAGGAGAGTTCACCTGCTTCCCTCTTTCTCCTCTCTTGTCTTAAGCTGGCTCCTTAAAGAGAAAGCCCCCCCCCCCCCCCAGATGATATTTTATTACATTTTAACTATGGGGAGGCTAAAGGTCGAGTTTCAGGACTCAGTTCCCTCCTTGCGTCAGTGAGCTCAAGGGTTGAAGTCAACCCATCCGTCCTGGCTGCTTGTGCCTTTACCCACAGTCATCTCCCCGACCCCCCAAATACTAAATACGCAGTTAGCCCTCTATTCTAACACTGGAGACCTGGTGAGTGAGGCTCACTCTAGTCCTGGGTTTCCCATCCTCTGTGTCCTTTTTGTGGAGACCAGAGTAGGTTTAGGATCCTCCTTCATGCTGTGGGAACCAGTGACAGGGGGTCAAAGCTGTGAGCTTCTCTCAGCAGGGCAGGGGCAGAGACACAGTCAAATGGGTCCTGCTGTTTCATCCCAGGGGCTCCCAGATCTGAGGAAGCTCCACCCACTCCACCCTTAGCGCCCACACCAGCCGGGATGCATTGAGAGAAGGGCTGTTACCATAGGTGCTTTCCTCGTCTCTGGCCATCTTCCTTCCTCCCATGCTTCTCAGGACTCTCAGTCACGATTTCCTCATTCATGCGCTCATTCCTGCAGACGGGCAAAACCAACCACAATGTCAGGCTAAGTCTAAAGAGCAGGGACACTGCAATGCAAAGCAAGGCTTTAGGGGCCAGGTGAGCAGAGACATGGTGGGTGCCTTTTGTCCACCACAGGAAAATCTGCTGTTCCTTCTTATCGAGAGCATCTGGATTTTTGAAGAATAGTTTCTGGGGGACCAGAAAGATGGTTGCAGTGCTAGCTTGACAACCTGAGCTTGCTCTCCTGAGCCCAGTAAAGATGGACGGAAGAACCAGCTCCACGAAGTTGTCTTAGGAGTTTCTGAGCCCTTCTCTTTAGAAACTTCCCTTCCACCAAAGATGTTCTGACTGCACAGTTATTTGATACAGCCAAGCACGCTCTGGTCACGTGTGCCTGCTCCCAGGAGTCCCTAAGCACAAAGCACGGTGTCCCCTCAGTCTGCTGCTCCAGCCTCATTTCCAGTGAACAGGCCTCGGTCTGTGACTGCACAGACCCCAGATTCACTCTCTCCAGCCCTCGCTGGCTTTTCTCTGGTGAGAGCTCTGCTCCCACATTCTTGTCTGAGTGCTTGTCTGCATTTCTCATCACTTCAGAATCTGTCTCTTTGTCTCCACTAGGGGTGATGAGTTTCCTCCCACACTCCCCGCTGTGGGCACCACACACACGAAAAAGGAAGATGATAACTCAACACCCTGTCTCCCTAGAGGGGCTTTGGGAATAGGTTGGGTTAACACCTCTTCCCTCTCCTCAAAGCCTTTAGTAGAACTCACTGCGTGGTTCTGTGTCTCTGTTCTGGGTGCGGGAATCAGCAAATTCCCACCAATGATGCAGAAATGAAGAAGCAGCCACAAGACTGAGAGCAGCGAACAAGACTTCTGCAGGAGCTTGAAGACCTTGTCCTGGGGGAAATGAACTGTGTGCATGGACTCAGGGGAGGCCAGGGCAGGCCCCCAGGACTCCCCGGAGCCAAAG
Source organism: Microtus obscurus (assembly GCA_963919715.1). NCBI lineage: Eukaryota > Metazoa > Chordata > Mammalia > Rodentia > Cricetidae > Microtus > Microtus obscurus. The sequence continues at coordinate 50,197,083 of CAWTZC010002525.1, forward strand.
AGAAAAAAAAAAAACAATGAATGAAATCTTGGGTGACAAATGGCTTTTATTATCTGGGAATATAAAGCAAGAACAGTTCTACATGCTTAAGAGAGCTCAGGAGTTATCTAGTTTCTTTCTTGCCTTGGTGTTTCTCGGAAATATTTAGGTGTTCCCCTGAACATCGCATCTCTTGGATCCATCCTCAGTGGTTCTGCTAGAACAAGTGGATTATTCCTCATGAGGTTAATCCACACCCAGCATTTGAAAATGAGCTATTTCTCCAACTCTTCACTATAGACATGAAAAAACTGTGAGGTCCCTATAGTTGGAGCGGGACAAACTTCAATCAGGAAGCAAAGTTTTAAATGACAGGTGGGGATAGGGCTTGATGACCAAGTTCCATTCCTCTGAGGTGTGTTAGAGCCCCTTCCCCATGCACACGCATACAGGTGTGAGATTAAGAGACTTCAGAGGGGCGCAGACTGGCACATCAAGACTGGCCTTGAAGGCATGGTTTATAGAGACATAGAAGCATCTTCTGCGTTTGTTGAATGTGCAGTTTGAGGAATGGTATCCTCTAAACCGCGCTTTGCTCCTGGAATGGGATCTAGAATAGGTTTCTCATACCGTATGAACGAAGTTTGGGAAGAAACAAGATCTGCCAATCAAAATTCTGTGTACTCCTAAGACTTCCTCTGAACTTGCTCAAGTTGAAACCCAGACCACCCCTCAGGCGTCTGAACGCCTGCTCTTGTCTGCGCCGCATGGGCTAGCACGGTATGCTCCTGCGTAGTGCTTTGTAAAATGCCGGTGTGTAGGCAGCAGACACTTTGGTCTCACAGCCCAGCCCCCTCTCCACCCTGCTCACAGGCTCAGGCTCACCTTTCTTGGTGACAGATTTTAAAGTGGCCAAGAGAAGCCCCAGAGAACTCCTGCCTTCCCTTCAGCCATGAGTAAAGAGGTCTCTTGGTCTCTCGGTGCTGAGCAGAGAGGAAGTCACTGGGCGGCCTGGGTCCCCGAGATCAGGAAACCCAGAGAAAGGCCGGATGATGACGGCTTAAAGAGACAGAAACATTTGCCATGCAGCTGTGATCTTGGCATTTCCCTATAGAATCAAGCACTGTGACCAAGGGTGTCTGTGTCCAGCGGGGTCAATAGCATCAAACACGGTGCCGTAGCCAAAGGAGGGAAGGAAGATTTAGGACTCCAAGGTCTCACTCTGTCCTAGACTTGGTTACTGCTAATCTTCAGTTCTCTTTTGCTTTTTAAGGATTTCTCTTACTATAAATTATTTTCCAGGCTGAGACAGTAGGATGACAAATTTAAGAGCATTCTAGGGTACTTAAGAACACCCGCTACTCACCAGGTGTGGTGGTGCATGTCTTACTCCCAACACTTGGGAGGCAGAAGCAGGTGGATCTCTGTAATTTCGAGGCCAGCCTGGTCTACAAAGCAAGTTCCAGGACAGCCAAGGCTACTCATCTCAAAACAAGACAAAACACCAAAGACTAGGGGTGTAACTCACTGATAGAGCATTTACCTAGAATACCCAAGGTTCTGGGTTCTATGCCCAGTACTTAAGTAAACAAAAAAGAAAAATTAAAAAAAATAGAATACCTAATATCACTGAGGCTGATATTGGCTATTAGTGATTAATTTTTAAATCAATGCATGCAGACTTCATTCATTCCTATTTCGCTAAGTAAACACTTTTTATTCAGAGGTGTGAGCTATTTTTAAATGTGTTTTAATGGTGATTGGAATAGTTACATGATTTTTTTCTTTTGATCTATTAGTATTGCAAACTATGTTGTTCCTATACATGTATTGTGTATGTATCCTTGTGTGTGCATGTATGTGTGTGTGCGTGTGTGCGTGTGCATGTGTGTGCATGCGTGTAAAGACTGGGTTCCAAGGCTTATGGGCTGTTGAGGTGGGAGACAGAGCGGTGGTGAAAGGAGCCACTAGGGAGTCATCTTGAGATTTATGGCTGAGAAGGGAAGGAAAGAACAGGATTGGGCAAAGACAAGTTAGACTGAGACACAGTCACAACAAATGGTGACTCCACAAGGCACTCTACAGTTTGCACTGATCTTGAGACTGAAGAAGAGGGGGCGGGATTTTATAACTCTATCATCTGGTTATTAAATGTAAACTTCCCCTGGAGGAAACGCTTAACCTAGAGGCGTCTCTCTTCAGCAGATGCAACCTCTGGGTACGGGCAATAGCCAGACACTGGGGACTGCCAGTGGCCGGTTGGAGGGAAAGCCAGTCTCTGGGCCGTTCCTATAGGTTGGGCATGCTGATATTTCTCTTGTTCCACCCTTTGAGCCTGTGTCTCAGCATAGCTTTAAAGATGTCTCCAACAAACACAGACGTGTCCAGCTCTGGGAGATAGGCAGGAAGTATCGTGAGTTTAAGGGCAGCCCTGCCTCAAAATAAAAACTAAAAAGGGGCCTGAGGATATAGCACAGTGGCATAATACTTACCTAACGTGTGAGGCCCTAGGTTCATCCTCACTAGAGGGGTGGGAACCTCCTCAAGGAACCTTCTTCCTGGCCCACCCTCTCCACTCTTGCCCTTGCAACAGCACACTTAGAAGGAACCTTGACCCTGTGTCCTATAGCACCTGGCCATGTGGCCATAGACGTCGACACACACAAGAGAGAAGTGAGGAAGAAGGGACCAGAGCACGGCTGAAATGAGTCAGCAGGGCTGCTGTGAACTTCTGATTCACAACAGTTCATCTTATTCTTGTGGTGCAGAGCAATTCTGGGAAATGGTTCAGACCACAGACATATCAAGATACTATTGGCAACCGTCTTGTGGTTTCTTGCACTGCCCTTGTTTGTGAAGAATTTCTGCTTTCTCGCGCATTCTGCGATGATAACAGTGTTTCCAGGGCTCGCGAGGCTCCGATGTTTGGCTGTGCGACTGGAGTGACAGGGAGACTATGCTCTACAGTTTAGTTCAGATGATTAACTATGCATTCATGTGGCCGGTAGCTACCGTTTGAGCAGCAGTTATATTTATTTTCAGTGCTGGGGATCGAACCCTGGGCCTAGCACATAATGCTAGGCAAGGGCTGTAGCATTAAACAAATGTATCTCTGGCCCTCTTTTTACCTCTCATTTTAAGACAATGTCTCACTGAGTTGCCCATCCCAGCCTTGAATTTGCTCTGTAGCTGAGGCATGCCTTCAACCTGCCATCTGCCTGCCTCGGCCTCTCCAGCTGACTGGCATCACAGGCCTCCAGGCTTGGTTAAGGCAAAATGATACACAATACTGGAGCAGGGAAGAGGCACAGGTTAAGATGTGATAAAAATTGCAAAGCAAAAAGAACAAATGGATTTAATATTTATTAAAAACCCCAAGCTGAGATGGAAAGGCGCGTTACTGACAAGTGGTACAGGGCTCCCTTGTAAGCTTCATTAGCCTGCTGTCCTTTGGGGAGGCTTAGACTTGGCATACTTTTGAGGATTATGAGTTAAGAGGGTATTTAATCTAAACACACCCTGAAAATATCCAGACTCTCACAATAAGATCAATTGCTATAAGTTGCTCTCCCCGACACCCACTCTTCCAGAAGAAACGCTGCAGCAGCCTGGCTGGCGGTGCTCTTCAGAGAAGGCAACTCTGTTGCCTGTGGTGGGAAGAGAACGCAGAATGCACACAGTCATCCCCCTGCTTCCTCTGCAAAGAGTCTGCTTCATGTCAATTTGGACTAAATTTGCTTTGAATCCTGAGACTTTGCATGTTGGGAAGTAAAGCGGTTTTTCTATGAACGGACAGCTTATTGCCGGATGTCAAAGTTTCACAGGAGAGACAGGTGCAGAGCCAAACACCCCCAGAGGCAGTTGTGAGAGTACAGTGACATCACTGAGAGGCGGGTGCTGCCAGCACAGGAAGCACAAAGATGTGTCTCTTGTGAATTTTCCATCTGTGATGTCGGGTGTAGGTCACTGTCCTTTTCTTGAGGGTCAAGGGTCATGAGGTAAAGATAGTGGCCACTTCCTTGGATCAGTTCATGGACGAAGCTTGGGCAGGGACAGTGCCATGTCCTGCTCCAGGGTGCCATTCTCACACTGTACAGACAGCCATCTCCTCCTCACCACAAACCTCTTTAAATGCTTGCTCAGGAGTGGATGAACACATATTCGGTGGTCTTTTTTATGTGTGAGTTAGGGGCTGGAAAGATGGCTCATCAATTAAGAGCACTTGTTACTCTTGCAGAGGAGTCAGTTCATTTCCCAGCACACACATGATGGCTCGGACCTTTCAAAACTAACTACTCATAACTCAGTTCCAGGGGATCCAATGCCCTCTTCTGACCTCCACCCTCTCCTGACCTCTGCCCTCTCCTGCCCTCTGCCCTCTTCTGACCTCCACCCTCTCCTGACCTCCACCCTCTTCTGACCTCCACCCTCTCCTGACCTCTGCCCTCTCCTGACCTCTGCCCTCTCTGGCCTCTTCCCTCTCCTGACCTCAGCCCTCTTCTGACCCCCCCACCCTCTCCTGCCCTCTGCCCTCTTCTTGCCTCCTCCCTCTCCTGCCCTCTGTCCTCTTCTGACCTCTTTCCTCTCCTGACTTCTGACCTCCTCCCTCTCCTGTCCTCTGCCCTCTTCTGACCTATTCCCTCTCCTGACCTCTGACCTCCACCCTCTCCTGACCTCTGCCCTCTTCTGATCTCTTCCCTCTCCTGACCTCTGACCTCCATGGGCACCAGGCTTGCATGTGGTGCACATATATACATGAAGACAAAACACTCAAACACATTTTAAAAGTCTTTATTTGTGAGTTAATGTGATGTCATTCTTCATAAGAATCCACTCTCGTATTGAGTCTATTTTCTGGATGCTTGCAGAGGTGTAGTAGAAAAGATGAAGGCATTTAAGCCATCACCCACTGCAGGCAAACGTGTGAGTTTAGTGCTCATCTGATGGAGATAAGTGGTAAACTCTTAGGCTGGCATTTAATTGCTTATACTTTATAGAAACCCTTGATAATTTCCTTATACTTTATAGAAATCCTTGATAATTTCCTTACACTTCATAGAAACCCTTGCTATATTGTTAGAGTTGCTTGAGACTGATTTAGAGAGGTTTGGATGGAATTATTAGGGCTTTGCAAAGGCTGGCGAATGCAATGATGTCCTCCTTTCTTGAGACTACAATGTAGGTCTTCTCAGTCTGGAGTTTTGCTATGTAGCCTTATGTTGGAAGTGTTCTGTTCAGAATAAGGGGTCTTCTAGTGTGAACTGTGGTGTAGTGGGAATGGAGCAGATTTGGTGGGAGCCGTGGATGGGTCAGGGCTTCTGTCTGCAGGGCTTGCAGACAAGTCCTTAAAGGCACATGCGAGGTAGTACCTCTTACAGTCCTATTTGAGCACATTCAGAGCCCCCACTTCAGCAAGTGGACATGGCAGAGCTACTATGACGAGGCAGTGGGCTCCTAAAATGACGTCTCCGTGCGTCTGTGAACTCAGGGCTCACACAGAATCGGCCTTCTTCCTGTTATTAGCCCGGTAATGAACAGAGCCGACCAACGCTGCCTTTAGACTCCTCTGACTTTGCAATGCTCTGCTGGTCTTGGGGAAGCAAACTCACCAGGGGAGGAGTGCTGCCACCTTGGGAAGGTGTGAGAGAGTCCACTCCTGTCTGCACAAGTGCACCTCGGTGCTGTGGAACAATCCTTCTGCATACATGAGTATGTATTACTCTCATTGGTTAATAAAGAACTGACTGGCTGATAGCCAGGTAGGAATTCCAGGTGAGACAACCAAACCAGGAGGATGATGGGAAGAAGGGTGGAGTCAGAGGACATCAGCCAGCCATGGAGGAAGCAGGCTGTGTAGAAAATGAGGTAACAAGTCATAAGTCACGTGGCAAAGCATAGATATGAAATATCTAATTTAATTTAAGTGCAGAGTTGGCTAGTAACAAGCTTGAGCTATCAGCCAAGCATTTGTAATTTATATTAAGTCTCTGAATCAATTATCTGGGGAATGGCTGTCCATTGTTTGGGAACTGGAGGGTGAGACAGAAACTCCACCTAGACCTCTGAGAACCTAGAAACAGGTGACAGCCACAGGCTCAAACATGTCTCCTTATTTAACTGTCTCTACTATCTGTGGTCGTTTGGACCATTCTAGCTGAGCCCCAGCAGAACTCAGTTGTACATTCTGGGCTTTGCTAGAACTCCTGATACAGAAAACCATGAATGTAATAAAGGTATTGTGTGTCCTCAGATTTTAGAGTGACTTTCAATGGAGGAACAGGAGACGCAATTGCCTAAATTGACTTCTTCAGGGAGAACCAGCTAACAACTGATGCAGGCTGACAAGTGTGGTAAGCATTGCTGCACTGCTTACAATAAAATCATCAGCAAAGTGCATCTCACTGCTCTTGCTGATGTTAACTTCTCTCAAATCTCTGCTCACCGTTTTATCTTTAACAATAGGTGAAATTTTCATTGTGATTTTCATACAGATTGCTCAATGTGGAAGTAGTGATTCGTTTCAATATGCTCAGAACAATGTCTATTGATATCCATCTTTTTCATTTTCTGACAATTTCTCAGTTGCACTGTGGTTATTTTGATGTTGGTTGGTAGAGGTGCACTTTTGGCTCAAATGGTGGACGCTTGTCTTGTCCTCTTGAATTTAGAAAATAAACTTCTAGGTTCTTCCACTGCTAGCTTATTATAACTAGTATCTAGAAGAACATTAATAGTGGCTGTGACAGCAGCCTCCATATCATCTTCCTGGTGTCCATGGCATGACATCAATGTTTTTTAATAAACAAGATGGCGACTGTGGTTGGGGTGGAAAACTTTGCTATAGGTAGGAGGGTAATGGTTTATCACGGTTTTAGCCTCTTTAACTATTGTCTGGCAGCTAAGGAGATGGTCAGTCTGCACTACTTCACGGCTGTGGAATGCTTTAAATTATATGGAATTTTTTTTTCAAATACTGAATTTTATTTGCCCTCATAAGACATCTCAATCATTTAAGACTCTGCCAGATTCTGTTGATTGTTAGTTTATTTAGTTTTTGGCAATGACATTAATACGTGATCTTGTATAGAGCAATTCTCTATGTTTAAAAAATTCAGTTTATTATTGCTATGTGTTTGGTGTTTTGCCTGTAGGTTTGTGCTCCACACATACAGTACCCATGGAGGCCGGAAAAGGGCATCAGATCCCCAGAACTCGAATAAATGGTTGTGAGCCGCCATGTGGGTGCTAGCAATTGAACCTAGGTCCTTCACAAGAGCATCAAGTGTTTTTAACAGCTGATCCATCTCTCCCATCCCCAGTTCCTCTCTCTTTGATCACCTTAGTTGCATCTGAACCTGTTTTAGGAAAGCATAGATTTCATTTCATGTCTAGATATCTCAACCGTGGTACTTTTCTGACTGTTCCTCCACCCTGGAGGGATTCTGCTACCATCTTTTCAGAAAGTAAGACTTTCTTAACACAACCTCCCCCTCTGACTTTCTCGGTTAGTGGTACCATTGTAGAGACTTCACCATGGTGAATGTTATTAGAAAGAATTCTGGGGTGCTCTGGGAGTTACAGGGGCTCCACTGATGGTGGTGGCAGTGAAAACACTTCTAAGAAGAGATAATGTTGTTTGCAGTGAAGCTGAAGTATTAACAGTGAGTAGGGAAAGGGATTAGATGTGTTTCTAGGAAGAAACAGAGCATAGCCCAAGAGAAGTGGCAGCAAGACACTCTCAGGTCGTCAAAGGAGTCGAAGGGCAGCGAGATCTACAGGCAGATGGCAGACATGGACAGGTCCTGACATTTTTCTTATGAAAAATAAAAAATCACCTCAGGGTTCGTCACGTCCCTTCCCCTCACTGTGCTTCACAGAAACTGCTTTCTGATCCCCTTACTGGGACCCTCCTCCACTTCTCGGCTTCTTCACCCACCTCCTCAGTGTATGCAAACAGGTGATTGTGGTCCAAGTGAGCAGAGGAGCCTTAGCTGAGACCTCTGAGGATGCTCAGGGGCTTCTTGCCTGCTCTTTCCTCCATTCAGAAGCTCACCAACAACCACCGGTTCCTCCCCAAACATGCTATGGGAGCCCCTTCTGTTTTGACTTCTTGTCCTTCCTGAGTTCAACTACATTGTATGATGAACTCTATGGTTAGGTGGTTGGCCACACATGAAAAGTAACTGTTTCCTGTTAGATGTATGAAGAAAACCATAAGATGGTGGCTACAAAGTCCTCATGGATAGCAGAAAACTGTTCTTTTCTGTGTGAGCAGGGGACAAAAATCCCAGCCACTCACTGGCCTCAAGTTCCTGAGTAAACATTTTCCATGAATGACGACAGACAAAGCAAAAATAAAGCTCGGGTAGGGACTGTGAGAAAACTCAAAGCAGCTGAGTAAAATGAAACGAAATTGACCGAGGCTTCAGGGACTCAAGTCCCTAAATGGTGGGCATTGCTGGCGTCCTGCTGAGATGACCCAGGGCCTGTTACTCTGGGATACACAGCACCACACGAAAGAGATGAGATCTGCACACCTAACACTAAGAGCCTGGGCTTGCACACCACCTACTTAAGATGCAAGGCTCAAATAGAACACTCCAAGATAAAAACACCTGGAAGATAATGGTTTCTTTGCAAAGCGTGTAATTCTATTCTTGTGTTTCATCAACAATTACTGATGGCCTTGTTTTCATATTTTAATCAATCTTCACAAAGGACACAGAAACTGAGCAAATACTGAAAGAAAATTCTAGACACAACTGTGCCATCCCATCTGGAAGATCAAAACCCAAAATTCACAGAGCAGTGGGCACCTAACACCCTCTAGTCAAGTGGGATGTGGTATTCATTCGAGCACTGACCCTCAGACATGGGATCCAGGGCAGTTTCTCACAGCAAGTGTGGGGAGATGCTTTTTCCTCCTCCTTATCCTTCTGAACCAACCCAAAACTATGCTCTGTGTGGCAGTAATTCATTTCCTCTGGGAACAGAAGCTCTATGGAGTTCAGATTAACCAACTCTGGGTGAGTGAGTCCGAAGAGATACAAAAGAAAGCATGGAGATGATTCCTAAGGGAGACAGTGATGTGTGGTGGTCATAGTGGTTAAGAATTTGATTCTGAAATCCAGAACAAATGTTTCTGTACTGTGCTAACACCATAGATTCTCCTTTAACAATAAAATCAGAATTACAAACTGATAAAGGACTATATTTTGGCTTTTCTGTTAGTGTGATAAACATCTCACAGAAGCAACTTAAAGGAGTGGTGTTTATTTCGGGTCATGACTACTGAGGCATTTCAGTCCATCAGAGTGGGGAGGGCAGGGCAGGCTGGCACAGGGAGCAGTGTGGATTTCGGGTCATGGCTACAGAGGCATTTCAGTCCATCAGAGCGGGGACAGCAAGGCAGGCATAGGGAGCTGAGTGCAGAGTGTGCCACCCGGTCTGGGAGCCTGACACTGAGTATTCACTCTGGCTCAGTGAATTCACTCTGGCTCAGCTATCTCTGTTGGTGGTGGCTGAAGGAATGGGACAACAGGGAGGATGGGAGGGAGAGAGATGAAGAAATGCTAAGAATGGATGAAAAAAAATACACAGACTACTTATGAAAAATATGCCACACTTTCAAAAGAATTTTCTTAATTCCTTCAACAATCTGGCTGAGTATACTATTCTCTGCTTCTTGTCTTATCTTTTGGTCGTATTTTTCCCTAATTGACTGTACCACCTCCTCTTTTTCCTGAGCGCTGAGTTTCCCGAGAGCGCACTCTTCCTCTACTATTCTAACTTCATTCCGTTTTTGCTCAGTGTAAAGTCGCATCAGGAGTGCTACTTGGCTCTCCAGCCTTTGCTCTGCATCCTTGTAGATGGCCTCAGAGAAGTAGACGCCGCCATTGCTCTGCACCATGGCTTCAACCAGCTCCACCAGCTCCTGCACCTGTGTTTCCTGCTCAGCCTTCCCTGCTCTGTTGTTGATGGCCAGGCAGCGGTTGCCACACTCCTTGATGATGCTTTTTAGGTTTGTATCTGAACTTTCTAGGAAGTCCTTTAGGCTCTGGTCCTCCAGCTCATCTTTGCGGGTGAACAAGACAACCATGTACTTCATGGCTGCCTCCCCAAAGATAGCCTTGATCCTAATGACAGTTTCTTGCTCTTCCTCCGTGTAGCGACCCAGCCGCAGTACCAGGATGATGGCGTGAGGCCCAGGGCAGGACTGGACGACACACTTGCTGATTTCAATGCAGGTGGTTTCCAGCTTGACCTTGGTGTCAAAGAGCCCTGGGGTGTCAACAAGCAGGAGTTCTCTCTCCTTCCACTTGCGGGATGCTTTCTGACAGGTCTTAGTGACAGCATGGGGTGAAATTCTAGAATCGAATTTCTTTTGCCCCAGGATAGTGTTTGCTGTGGCACTTTTCCCACTCCCTGTCTTCCCTACCAGAACAATCCTCAGAGAGTTGTCACTGGGATCAGCCATGATCTTCTCAGAAGGTTCTGGACTCCAGGGGTCTTGAGCACAAATCAAAGGGAAGAAAGTGGTTTAGATAAACTGGAAGCCACACTGACCCTTGCGACCTTTCGATCTTTCCTATCTGCTAAGGTTCTCAAACTCAGGGCAAGTGGGTTTAGCAACACAAAGTGTTTGGAGTCGACTAGCTCGGGACTGTAGGTGACCATCCCACTCTAAGGAGAAAACAGAGATGCTAATGTCTGGATTTTATATCACAAGTGTAACTGTGCAGAAATATGCCCTTTCAGGTTTGAACCACGTGGATGCAGACAGTGAGAGAGTCCAGGGAACCATGAAAGACATTGCAAATTACTTCTTAGGCTGCCTCATCAAAATGCTCAGCTTCCCATAGTGTCTCAGAACAATTTTATTAGTGATATTGAGCCTTGAGTGACTGGAGAATTCCGATGCTATTCTACTCTCCAGAACCCAGGGAAGGAAAGAGCTTCCACATGCTTTCCGGGAGGCAAAGGAAACTCACAGGCCAAAGCTGACAATGATTGAAGGAAAATGCAAGTAAATCTCACATACAATTATCGTTGCCAAATCCTAATAGAATATTAGCAAGCTAGAATCCCATGGAATTTATAAACATGGCACATTATGGCAAGGCAGGGTTTTCCATAGAGTGCCTGGGCTCAAGAAGATGAAGTTATTGCCATGACCCACAGCCCGAATTCACATTGTAGGACATTGTAGGATATGTGGGCTGATGCAAGCTTCCCACATGTTTATCCTTCTCTCTCTGTCTCCATCTTATCCACTGAGTCCCCAAGCTAGCAAGTTAGTGGGGAAAATCTTTTCTACTAGAGTCCAGATGTTTCCACCTCACTTTCCCTAAGTATTTGAAGAATTAGACAACTCAAATAAAGAGAATGAGAAACAGAGAGACAGTTCCACTATCCACTGGAAAGCTGCAGATAAAATACTCTATCAAATATTAGACTGTACCCAGCATTCTGTTCCTTGCAGGTTTATGAATCAGCATATAAAAAGTAGCATTGAATAAATGCCTAAATGATTTACAAATATCATTATTTTATTTAATATTTAATGATATGTAATGATATCATTAAAAAGTGCAAAAGTTAAAGTCAACCCTGAGCACAAGAAATTATATAAATACAGTACTCAGATATGAAATTATCAAATAATTAAACATGCATGCACATACAAAGATGTAGATGACAAGACAAGAGGCTGGCGGGATACCTGGGTGTCTTTCCTGATTCTGTCTGCTAACCCGGAGCAGTAAAAGCAAGCCCATCAAGAGATCTGATCTTGGTATCTAAGGTCCATCACTTAGCAGAAGGTCCCTAGACAAGGGGTAAGCCCAGAGTATATTTCTCATCCCTACATTTAGCAGAAGTCTGGACGTACAGCAGCACATTCCATTGGTACAGGTGTGGGGAGGGCAGAAACTGCCAGACAGCAGATGGGAAAGCCAAGCCACACAGCTCTGTGAGAGACCATCACTGAAGGATTTGCCCAGGGTACCACAATATCAAATCTGAGGATGTACCCAAGGACACACTGAGAATACAGAGAGAAGGGTGCAGAACCTCACTTGTAGCAGTGATAAAAGGCAAAGCAAAGAATGATCCCATTTGCCCTGACTAGGAGACTGGTGGACTAACTCACACGCACACAGAGAATGTGCTCTGTCCCATGGGACGTCACAGAGCAACTGCCCAGGACCCCGAGGTGGGGAAATGGGACTGTGCATGTGTAGTATTCTCTCTAGTAAAGAGTTATGGATGTGTATGCACTCTCCAAGTACAGTTCACTATGCATTGCTTCCACACATGTGCACACTTCGTGGGAGTCTGGATGGGAATCGATTTCTTTCCTGGTTCTATAGGTAAGAAAACTGTTGTTCCAACATGCCCAACACCTGCCCTAGGGACCCATACTCACATTGTCCAGGGCAGGCACTGAAGGCCAAGACCCTCTGACTCCATCAAACTCCCCTCATAACCAGGCTCTAAGTAATTGCTTCCTGGGTCATCCTCAGGTCATGATTCTAAAGGCTGGTGACCATCACACCAGATATGCCACCAGGAACAAGAGGGGCGAGAACAGCCCTCCCTCTAGGAAGTGGAGCTGTGCACAAGTCTACCCAAGTGAGGGCCACCCATCTCTCAGGTTTTTTTTTCATATTAACAAGCCAAGCTTGGGAGACAGAAACACTCATCTCAAAACTTTCTAAAATGTTTCTAGGAATACCCCGATAACCTAAAGCTCAGAAGTGAACAGAGAAAGTCCCTAGAAGACTACAGAGAGAGAGAGGCAGGGCCTAGACCACTCTTGAGAATCCCTAAACCCATTGAGATGCAGTTCCCTCCACTTGTAAAGGGACTGTGCAACCAACCCATCAGGCTGGCTCTGGACTCCACGGGGCAAGTTCTGTAAAGGTCGCCTGCAGTGCTGAGTGTGACCACTGCTCAAGATTGAGGCACTTGCTGTGTGAGGCTATTTGTATGAAGAAAATTCTCAAAGGGCAGAAACCATAGCTCAGTGGCACAGCATTGGCCCAGCGTGTGCATGGCCCTTTGTTGGATTCCCCAGCATGATGAAAGAGGACCCAGACCGCAAACACTGCAGCTCAGTGGCTCAGTTGGAACTATAGGAACACGGGTCCTTCAGCACAGCCTGTCCTGTTCTAGAACTCACATCCCCCACTACAGCCCCCATATTTTCAGGGTCATGGCCTCTTTCCTGAGAAGCACAAGGTGGACCCAGACGTGGAGTCAGCAACAGGATTTCAATATTGCCCACTTTGATGTCCCTCTGACAGTCATTGGCGCACTGAGATTTGATGCGGGCAATTGAAGGGAGTTAGGGCACATTCACACTTGGTGACCTGCCTCCTAGTTCTGAGGATCTGCCTCAGGGGCAGCAGTGACATCTTAAGGAAAAGTGATGGGTTTTCAGACAACCGCAGCTAATGACATGGGTAGAAACCTCCTATCAAGCAAGTCTTTCTTGTTAGTCATGAGATGATGAACCGCATACTAGGCGGTCTCAGCATCCTTCCAGGGCCTCTCAACCTCATGCACTGAGTGCCTGGGCTGCACCATGGCCATCACACCCAGTCCCCGTCCCACGGGCTCTGTGCCCTCCATCCCATGGCTCACCTTCTCCTGCAGGACCGTTGGGTTCCCACATGTCCTCAAGGAAGCTGGCTGCACGGCCACTCCTGCTGCAATCCTGCAAACCCTGAGCATAGAAGCTGGAGGGGTGGGGCCAGAGCAACAGGTTTCAGTCTGAAGAACAGAGGAAACGGCTCTGTGCTGTGGTTGAACCTTCAGCTTAGGGCTAGGTGAATCTCTTCCATTCGTACTTGCTGTGAGATCGAGTCACAGACAGTGATTATGTTGGTAGCGTTGGCTCTGAAGACCCCGTTCAGGGGTCCTCATGCAGCCTAGGACACTTTATCATCTGCTGCAAGACTGCATGCTGCTCTTTGCAGAAGTGTGACCCTGATCTCCAAACCGAGAGGACTGCTAACAACTGCCAGGGCTCAGATGAGTGCCCACCAGCCCTAACTACACTTGAGGTTCACTCTGACCTGAGCAGTAACCTCCTGAAAGGTCATCCTTCACGCTCGGGTAGCTCCTAATCAATGATTGGTCAGCATGGAGACAGAAAGGCACTTCCTTTAGTGCCCTTTGAGACAGGGCCAGAATTGCACCTAAGCTCCCAAGCTCCAACTTCACTGACTCTCTGGGTCTTCTTGGCACTAAACACAGCCCGGTGTCTTCTATTTACTTCAGTGGCCTAAAGTGTTGGCCCTAGAAGCCATCATCAGTCCATTGGCACCTACGTATCTCCATGTAACTATCTGTTACATGTGTTAGGATGTGTACTCATTCTAGGAGCTCCAGAAAGTTCTATCTAACCATCTCATCTGAGCTGAGGGCTCAGTTGGGGGGAGGGTCCAGGCTTAACTTTTACTCAGGTTGTGGTACTTGAGGCAGTCCAGGTGATGCCAGTGATTTCATCTTGCAGTGTAATTATTCTAGTCTTTTGAGAATCTGGCTCTGTTTGTGGGTTATATAAATCTACGCTTGCTATCCTTGTTTATTTATGGTAGGTGTGTTCCCAGAAGTAGAGCAGCCAGAAGGCTGTGTGTGTGGCTGTTCCTGGATAGATAAGAACAAAAGCTTTATTCGCCCCAGAGAGGGCACCAATGACAGATCACAGGAAGAATTCCAATCACAGCTCTTAGTGAAGCAGTAAGTTTATCAGGGTCCCTTACAGGAAGATGGGCAAAGACTGACCTACAGGAGTATAAATGACTCAAAGGCAGTTGCCTCACTGAAAAAGCCCATCCCATCATGTGGAGAAAGCTACATTCCTGAGGCTCTCTGAAAAATTTTTCATCAATCCCTCAGAAAAGTTTGTTCTTTCCAGTGAGTATTGTGGCCAGCACAACCTTGAGTGGACCTCCAGAAGTCTTGTTAGTTTCGGGATCTTCCTGTGTCTTGTAAGTTGTTTTGTTGTTGTTTGTTTTACTTCCTAGATCTTATCAGCATCCCTCCTCCTTCCCCATGGAAACGTTTCAATTCAGAGGAAATTGTTACATCACAGAGGTTAAAAACTCTGAAAAACCAAAAAAAAAAAAATAAATCCCCATCAAAATGCTAACCACACTGGGTAGAGGTGTCCCTCACCTTTAATCCCAGCACTCCGGAGGCAGAACAGGTGGGTCTCTGAGTTCGAGGCCAGCCTGGTCTACAGAGTGAGTTCCAGGACAGCCAGGGCTACCCAGGGAAACCCTGTCTCGAAAAACCAAACAACAACAAATTCTAATGGCGTTCTCCACAGAACTAGGGAAAAGGGGAAAAACTTTCTATGGGAGCAGAGAAGATGAAGCCAAAAGAGCAATGGGGAAGACACCACAGAACCTGATTTCAAACCACACTAAGAGCCACAGCAATGAAAGCAGTGTGGTACTGTCACAAAAACAGACATGTAGATTATGAGTTACAGTAGAGGACCTAGAAATAAACTACACAGCTACAGCTCATATTGTGAGAAAGTTGTCAAAAACACAAATTAGCAAAAACCCACTTCAGCAAACAGTAATGACGAACTGCATATCCACACACAGAAGAATGGCGTGAGGGACTTAACTCTCACCCCATAACAAATTACAAAATGAACCGGGCGGTGGTGGTGCACACATTCAACCCCAGCACTTCGGGAGGCAGAGCCAGGCAGAGCTCAGTGAGTTTGAGGTCAGCCAGGTCTACAGAGCTAGTTCCAGGACAGGCTCCAAAATTACAGAGAAACCTTGTCTCAAAAAAAAAAAAAAAAAAAAAATACCAAATGGATCGAAGGCAGTGAGAGAGCCAAAGCCTGGAAACTACAGAGAAAAGCTGAGCTCCAAGATGGTGGTGTAGGCAAGAACATCGGGAAGGACTCTCACAGCACAGATGCAACTCCGGGACCTGGCAAGGGGATTACATGAAACGCAGTCTCTGCAAGTGCGAGGAGCAATTAAAAGAGTTAAGAGGCAGCACACAGAATGGGAAATAAGGTTGAGCTGCAATCAGATGGGGTTAATATCTAGAACAGATAGAGAACTAGGCCATCGGATTATCTTCTGATGCTGAGTGTATCTGGCTAAAACCACACACCCGTGTAACAAACCACGGAAAATGGGTTGATGGGGTTTGGTACTGTTGGCCACACAGTATCCGTCATAAACTACTTCCAAAGCCCGGGGCTCAATCCTGAGTTTATTGCACTGGTGTCTGCTTTGGTTGGGTTTTTAACAGAGTGAGCTGGGCCCAGCTCAGCAGCTCTAGGCTTCTGCAGTTCTGTGAAGCATAATTAGAAGAGAATTAATAGCAGCTGTACCTATATCTGTAACTCTATATCCTTACTCCGTGTTTTATGTGGATCCAGATCTAGTATCTGATCTATACTGAACGTCCAGTGTGCCCATCGGCAGCCGTGGACTCAGTCAAATGCAGATAAAATGCGGTCAGGCCTACAAAGCTTGATCTGTCCTGAGCATGCACGGTTATTGTTTCTTGCGGTTCTTCTCTGCCTGCACAGTGTGGCAGCTACTGACAGAACCAGCGCACTGTGCTGTTACTGTGGGTGATCTGGAGATGATCTGAAGCGCTGGGGGACTGTTTGCAAATTCAGGGCCCTTTGGTATAGCATCCTTGAATAGCTCCAGAAATCCCTCACAGGGACCAAAGGACAGCTGTGGTTTATCTTTATCTGTGCTGAGAGAGAGAAGGAGATAGATAGATAGATAGATAGATAGATAGATAGATAGATAGATATAGAGATAGATATAGAGATGGAGAGATGATAGATACATAGATAGATGATAGATATAGATAGATAGATGATAAATAGATAGATAGATAGATAGATAGATAGATGATAGGAGAGAGAGAGAGAGAGAGAGAGAGAGAGAGAGAGAGAGAGAGAGAGAGAGGAATTTTAAGAAGCCATTGCACACAACCGTAGGAAATCAAAAGGCCAAATGCAGAGGCTAGGCCAGCAGGCTGGATCTAAGCCAGGGGAGGGAGGGCACTTCTGACCGACCAAAATCCACTGACCAAGCCCGGGGTTGGAACTGAGGGGAGTTTTCTGTTTCCCCTTTCTCTCTTCTAATTAATATTTTTAGTCAGTGTACAGACAAGTGGGTTTCATTATGACATTTCATGTCTGTCATTATACTTTGCTCATCCCCCACAGGTTTGCTGTGCTAATCTTGAAGCCAAACTTCTTTTGGGGAAAGTTTTGGTCTGCTCTATTAAGGACGTCAACTGATTGGATAGTCTTGCTCACACCACGGAGGGTCTCTGACTTGCGTGGATGGAATGCCCAGTGAGACAACCATTCAGTAGAAGGCCACACACTCAGGAATATATGGGCAGCATAAATTGGTCTTGATGGTTTTATTTTTAAAAAACCAGGATAAGACATGAAGTTGGGAAGGGGTAGAGGTTGGATCTAGGAGGAGCAGGGATAAGTATAATTAAAACACATTGTGTGCTTTTATAAAATTCTCAGAAGATAAAGATACTTTGTTTTCTTTGAAAAGGAAAAACAACGTCAGCCACAGCTAACTAGTGCACAGCAACACCAGCCCATTGCTTGGATGAACATGGGTCTGTCACCTAGGCCAGGTGACGTTTGTGTTACCTCTATAGAACAGGAGGACTGGTCAGGGCAGCTCTGCTCCATGTCAGCTGCCCTCCTTCTGAGACCTGCAGACGAGGCAGGACGCGTTTCCACGTGAGTTGTGAGTCTGTGAAAAGGAGACTTTGTGTCCCAAGTGCTGGCCCACGGGTGTACAAGGCCTGAGGGGCGGGATCTTTATGGCAGCCCAAATACAAAATGGTGTCTATTTTGTGCTCCTGCTGTTCACAGAGAGCACATGAAGACACACGGGCTGTCAATCAGCAGCCAAATGCTCTAGTCCTGGGGATAAAATTGCTGGAAGAAGAATTTTTTTCTGTTTTTTTTTTTTTCAGTCTACTTGGATCACACGGTACTTCAAGAGCGATCTCATGAAATTATATTTGATGCTTAATAATATGAGACACTCAGCATGAATACTAAAGGTCAAGGTTAGCCCAAGAAGCTTAATGAAAGTCTGTCTCAAAAAGAGGGGGGTAGGGGACTAGGGACATAAGTCAGTGATAGAGCACCCCAGTAGTGTATGTGAAACCCTGGTTGAATTCAAGTATTGAAACACTAATTGTTAAAAAAAAAAAAAAGAGCCTGGCGATGGTGGCACATGCCTTTAATCCCAGCACTCGGGAGGCAGAGGCAGGCGGATCTTTGTGAGTTTGAGACCAGCCTGGTCTACAGAGCTAGTTCCAGGACAGGCTCGAAAGCCACAGAGAAACCCTATCTCGAAAAACCAAAAAAAAAAAAAAAAAAAAAACCAAAAAAAAAAAACCCAAAAAAAAAACCCAAAAAACAAAAAAAGAGTGCTCTCCACTGGAATAGGTACAGGGGAGGGGAGTAACCACAGAGCAAATGAGCCAGAGCCAGAGACTGCTGAGGGTCCCAATGTAAATCTGGGACTTTCAAGTGAGTAGACCCAAGCCAGGACCCCTGTGGGTCTGGGCATGAGTCTAGGACCTCCCAGAAACTAGGCCTGAGCCAGGACCTCTGCCAGTCTGGGCATGAATCTGGAACCTCTGAGGGAGTAGGCAGGAACCAGAGAGCTCTGTGGGTCCAGGCATTGGTCTGGACATCAATGGGAATAGGCAGGAACCTGGAACCTCTGCGCGTCTGAGCATGAGTCTGGTCCTCTGAGGTCCTGGGTGCACCCAAGCCTGGAACCTCCGAGGCAGTAGACTGGAGACAGAAACCTTTGCAGGACCAATTTCAAACCAGGGAATTCTGCAGGAGGGGTTCCAGACCAGGATTTACAGAAACAGGTTGAAGCTGGTAACCTAGACCAAGGAAGCAGAGCAAAGCACAGGAATGCTGAGCTATCTCCAGGAACACAGAGTAACCAATGGGGTAACTAGAACTGTGACACTGACTGTACCACAAGGAACAACCATCTGAGCTTTGGATTCACTGGCACCTAGAAGATTATTCAACAGGGGCTGGAGAAATGGCTCAGTGGTTAAGAGCAATGCCTGCTCTTCCAAAGGTCCTGAGTTCAATTCCCAGCAACCACATGGTGGCTCACAACCATCTGTAATGAGGTCTGGTGCCCTCTTCTGGCCTGCAGACATACAGACAGAATATTGTATACATAATAAAAATAAATATTTTTTTTTAAAAAAAGATTATTCAACAGAATCTCAGACAGCCCAACCACACCTATTAGAGGAAAAGATGAGGAGAAAAGGTAAGAACACATGCAACACCACAAAGAGTAACAAAACACCAGTAAAACCTAAAGACCCTACCACAGCAAGACCTGAACAACCAAATATAGATGAAGCAGAAGAAAATGACCTAAAAAATGACTTCAAGAGAATGTTTGAAACTCTTAAAGAGGAAATGAGAACTTCCCTTGAAGAAATGGAGGAAAAGACAAACCAAAAATTGGAAGACATCAGCAAATCTCTCAAAGAAAACCAAGAAAAGGAAATCAAACATATGAAAGAAACTATTCAAGACTTGAAAACTAAAATAGAGACAATAAAGAAAACACAAGCCGAGGGAATTATAGAAACAGAAATCATGAGAAAATGATCAGGAACCATAAACGCAAGCATGAACAACAGCATATAAGAGATGGAAGAGAGAATCTCAAGCACTGAAGATACAATAGAGGAAATAGACTCCTCAGTCAAAAAAAAAAAACATTAAGTATAACAAAAGCTTAACCCAAAATATCCAAGAAATATGTGACACCATGAAAAGACCAAATCTAAGAATAATAGGTATAGAAGAAGGAGAAGTTCAACTCAAAAGCACAGAAAATATATTTAACAAAATCATAGAAGAAAACTTTCCCAACCTAAAGAAAGATATGCATATGAACATACAAGAAACTTACATAATACAAAATAGATTGCATCAAAAAAAAGTCCTCCCACCACATAATAGTCGAAACACTAAGCATACAGAGTAAAGAAAAAATATTAAGAGCTGCAAAGGAAAAAGACCAAGTAACACTTAAAGGTGGTCCTATAAAAATTACACCTGACTTCTCATTGGAAACAATGAAAGCCAGAAGGTCGCGGTCAAGCATCATACAGACATTAAGAGACCACGGATGCCAGCCCAGACTACTATACCCAGAAAAACTTTCCAATCACCATAGAAGGACAAAACAAGATATTTCATGACAAAACTAGATTTCACCAATACCACCACAAACCTAGCCCTACACAAACTACTAGAAGGAAAACCCAAGGAAGTTGGCTACTCCAACAAAAACACAGACAATTGATGGTCTCGTAACAGCAAATTCCAAAGAAAAAAAACAAAACACACAAATTAACATCACCAACAATGAAAACTAAATTTACAGTAGATGGCAATCACTGGTCATTAATATCCCTTAATGTGAATGGACTCAACTTACCTATAAAAAGGTACAGGCTAACAGATTGTATACAAAAACAGAATCCATCCTTCTTCTGCATACAAGAAACACATCTCAACCTCAAAGACAGACATCGTCTCAGAGTAAAGGGTTGGGAAAAAATATACCAATCATATGGACCTAAGAAACAAGCTGGTGTAGCTATCCTAAAATCTACAAAATATTAATAATAAACAAAATAAACTTCAAGCTAAAATCAGTCAAAAGAGACAAAGAAGGTCATTTCATATTAGTCACAGGAAAAATCCATCAAGAGAAAATCTCAATACTGAACATCTATGCCCCAAATACAAGGGCACCCTCATATGTAAAAGAAACACTTCTAAAGCTTAAATTATATATTAAACCCCACACACTAATAATGGGAGACTTCAACACTCCCCTCTCACCACTGGACAAGTCAATTAGACAAAAAATGAACAGATAAATAAGAGAACTAACCGATGTTATGACTCAAATGGACTTAACAGACATCTATAGAATATTCCATCCAAACAGAAAAGAATATGCCTTCTTTTCATCACCTCATGGAACTTTCTCAAAAATTGACCACATACTCGGTAACAAAAACAAACCTCAACAAATTAAAAAAAAAATGGAATAACCCAATATACCTTATCAGATCACCATGGTTTAAAACTAAGAATTCAACAGCAATACAAATTCCAGAAAACCCACAAACACATGGAAATTAAACAATGCTCACCTGAATCATCAATGGATCAAGGAAGAAATAAAGGGAAAAATTAAAGACTTCCTCAAATTCAATGAAAATGACCACAAACATACCCAAATTTATGGGACACAATGAAAGCAGTGTTAAGAGGAAAGTTCATAGCACTAAACACCTACATAAAGAAGCTGGAAAAATCCCACAGTAGTGAATTAACAGAACATTTGAAAACTTTAGAACAAAAAGAAGCAAGCTCACCTAAGAGAAGTAGCCTGGGTACTACAGTACCATGGCAGTGCTAGCACATCACCATCTTGTCAGCTTCTGCCATAAACGCCCAGTGAGAATGCATATTACTTTATAATGGGAAAAGGGTTAAAAATGTATACGAGGCAAAGCCTTGCGCTCAGGGCTCAGCCTTCAGCCATGAATCCGCTGAGAATGAGTCAGCACAAATAAATCCGCTTCCCAGCAGAGAAGCCACCACGCCCTGTGTCTCTGTCTGAGAATCCCATCCCAAACCCTCTGAAGCCATGAAACAACCTTGAAAGGTCTTGGTCTCAAGTCCAATATGGATGGTAAGATGGGTTGTTGGGTGCTAAAGAGTTCACTGGAAGAGTCATTAGGACACCGACACACAGACAGACAGACAGACAGACAGACAACAGCATGGCTGCAGGGACACTGAAGAGAAGACTCAGGGTCTGTGAGGAAGAAGTGGAATCTCTTAGAGCTTTCTGAGCATGAGGGGCTGTTTCACGGCAGGACCCTATGGTCTGCCTGAGTCCCAGGCAGGGAAGGGGGTGGAGGGCAGAATGTGGGGCCATCAAAAGCCCCTTTGATGCAGACTCCTCCTCCCCAGGTGAGAATGACTGTTAGCTGGAGATTCCTGGACAAGGCCTCAGGGTGCACCAGGCCGCATCTGTTAGCAGGGCCTGCTGTGGTTACCTGAACAGCAGTCTGCCCTGGGTACTAACATTACATTCAGACATAAATAACTACTTCCTCCTTAGTTATTTCTGCCTTGTTCTCAGTCAGAGCTGCCCCGAGGTAGTTAATAGAAAGCTCAGCCTCTGTGCCTGTGTCTTCAGCTGTTAGGCTGAAAGCAGAGCAGTTTCCTCTTCAACGGACAGCTGAGGGTGAAGTGAGTTAACCCAAATACAGTCCTTAAAGATGGCCCGATGTACAGCAAAGGCTATTGAATGGGGGCTGTGCTTACAATCACCACTCTTCCGATAAACCACAATGCTTTCTTAAGAGCCGTTTATGTGTAAATGTGACTTTTTCTCCGAAAACCCCAGAGCTGGATGGAATGTTCAACACCATCACTGTTATTGACAATGTCTGCTCCTTTTGTCTTCCACCTGTTAGTTAGCAAACAGGCATCTAGTCTCTGAAACACAGCTGTATTCATAGGACAAGATAAAGCAAGATAAAGCAAGATAAAGACTGGACTACCTTCTGCGCAGACAGAAGGTGTTTAAGAGAACTGAACAAAGAGTCTTTAGTTTTCAGGAGGTGGAGGTTAACACACAGTAGTTAGACACACACAGAAAGACCAGCATAACCCTGGGCACAGTGGTTCGTGTCTGCAGTCCCAGCACCCAAGAGGCTAGGGCAGGAAGATGGCAAGTTCAAGGCCAGCTTGGGCCATGTGAAGAAACCTTGACTCTGGATGGAGGGAAGAAAGAGACACAGAGAGAGAGAGAGAGAGGAAGAGGGGGAGATGGAGGGAGAAAGAAAGGATGGGAAGGAGGAAAAGAAAGTTAGAAAGAAGGACTTTATGTTGAGATGGAACTGTGAACTGTAATCTCGAAGGGGAAGGTCGGTCTCCTGGGTGATCACTGAAGGTGTCAGCTAAATCCCTGGGCCTACATTTCCTCTTAGTTGTGACTGAGTCCAGAGATTCAATAGGGAGACTAAAGTATTCTCTGCTCAGTAGCGCTAGTTCCTCAGTTCCTGATAAAATACAAACATTGGAAGACAGGGACCTGACTTCCGTCCCTGGCGTCCCCAAATGTCCATTCTAAACCAAAGCCCAAGGAAAGTTCTTCCAGAAAGAATGAAGCCATCAAGGACTGGGGAGTGAAGGTTGGAGAGAGCATGACGTCAGAATACAGCATTTATATCCTGTGTGTGCCAGGTTGGGCTCAATTATGCTACAGAAACAAATTTATCTCTGGCTTGATCTGCCATAGATCTGAGCAACTCAAAGCTGTCTTGCAGAGAACAATAACTGTCAGAACTGAAAGAAAACTTTTTCCTTCTCAGCAAGCCTCAATTCTTGATTTAAACACATTCTTTTACATCTATTTACTTATGTCTGAGGCAGAGGACATACACCTGCATTTGACACAGCACCCGTGCGACAGTCAGAGGTGATCTTTGTGCAGGTGACTCTGTCCTTCCACCTGTCCATGCATTCCAAGGACTGAACTCGGGTTGCTGGGATCCCACAAGCTCCCCCTGAACCTTCCCCTGCAGTTATAGAGTTTTGTGTTGTTCTCATTTTTTCACGTTTGTTTTTTCCTGTGTGTGTATGTGGGTATGCACATGTTCTGGTGTCTGTGGAGATCTCAGAAGAAAACAAAACCTCCCTCAGTCCCCCAAACTTCCAGATGAAGGAAGGTTGATGACAGGTGAGCTGACAGCTGGCCTTTTCATAGAGGATATGGAAAGGGGGCTGCTGATTTTTTGCGGGGGTTTTGCATGAGGTGTCACAGTGTGAACGGCATGGTATGCAGAAATGCACGCTGCCAGATCCCCCGTGCACCAGGGGCTGTGCTGTGATTATAAAATAGTGAAGCTGGAAATCAAATGCCTTGCAAACTAAGTTCAGCTGCAAATCCATCCTCTGATCTCCACACATGTATTGCTGTAGCAATGCATGCTCATGTGTATACATACACACACACAATGTCTGATTTTCTTTTTTAAACATTTTTCTTTTCATAATTTATCTTTTATTTTATTTGCTTTAGTGTTTTGCCTGCATGTATGTCTGTGTGAGGATGTCAGATCCTAGAGTTACACACAGTCGTGAGCTGCCATGTGGGAGCTGGGAATTGAACCCGAGTCCTCTTGAAGAGCAGTCAGTGTTCTTTAACCACTGAGCCATCTCTCCAGCCCCTCAACTGATTGTCTTTGTCCATCATTAATCTATCTCGTACTGTAGCTGGCCTCACCCTAGGGATGGTGAGCAATAGAGAGACTTATCAAAGTCATAGAAGATGCGTTTGCCACCAAAATACTCATAGCACATTTTAAAAAAACCCTTTGTGCATAAAAGCTTTAAAATGGTTAACACCATGCAAAGCTCAGGGTCAGGGAAATGTCATATGCACTGACACACTGTGAACAGATTTTGGGGAAGTGCTTCGGTCTATTTGTACCTCCATTTTTAGTTGATAAAACGCACCCCCTACATTCGTAAGCAACTGTCTTCAAGGATGACGGGCACGAGGGGTAAGATTCGAACCAGAACACCTACAAACACCATGAAAGCCCCCAAGACTGCACCTGTTGCTGCTTCAGTTTCTCAAATACAAGGTCAGTAACTCCCTGGTTTTATGTCACTCTCTTTTCTTTTACTTTTATAATAAAGTTGTCCCCAGCACTCAGTGAGGGCTAGAGAGATGGCTCAGCAGCTAAGAGAGTATGCTGTGCTGGGCAGTGGTGTGCACACCTTTAATCCTATGTCTCGGGAGGCAGAGGCAGGTGAGTCTCTGATTCATGGCCAGCCTGGTCTATAGAGTGAGTTCCAAGATAGTCAGGACTGCACAGAGAAACTCTGTCTCAAAAATGAAAGCAAAAGCAAAAACAAAAAACAAAAAGAAAAAAATGTATACTGCTTGCCCCAAATCTAACACCTCTGCCTCCACAGTCACCTGTATTCATATGTGTAGACTCGTGTGTGTGTGTGTGTGTGTGTGTGTGAGCACGCAAGAACACACCACAGACACATGCACCATACCCACAACTAAAAATAAAAACAAACTTTTTTCTTTTAAATCAGTGGATTCCAGCATTTGGGAGACAAAGGCAGGCAGCTCTCTGAGTTCTAGCTTCATATAGTGAAAGCCTATCTCCACAAACTAATAAAAGTTGTATTGCTTAGGTTTTTATAATAATAATTACATTATTTATAATAATGTATTGGCGATCAAAAACTTGGGACCTGCCTGATAAATTTAAAAGACTCCCTAAACATGGAGGTCTTAGGAAGAATGAGTGCTTGGAGCTTGCTGATGGATGTAAGAAAGAAATAGAGGAAAGGAAAGGACACGACTGCTCCCAGATGTGGTGGAGAAGAGTTTATTATGGATATGTGGGAGAGCACAGCCAGAGTCAGCGACAGGGACATCTGGGAGAGTCTAGAGTGGACATGAGCAGGCTGAGCTGGGGCATATGAGGAGGGGGGAGGGGAAGGAGAGGGGAGAGAGCTAACCAGGTGCAGCAGCCAGGAGGACAAAGGAACAAAAGGGAAAGGGCACCAAAACATCTGGATTCTATAGGGAAGAGCCTCTGGGGAGAGCAGCCAAAATGTCTGGATTTTATAGGAAGAGCCTCTGGAGAGGGGCAGCCAAAAAGTCTGGATTCTATAGGGAAGAACCTTTGAGGAAGGGCAGACAAAACGTCTGGATTCTATAGGAAGAATCCTTTGAGGAAGGGCAGACAAAACGTCTGGATTCTATAGGGAAGAATCCTTTGAGGAAGGGCAGACAAAAAGTCTGGATTCTATAGGGAAGAATCCTTTGAGGAAGGGCAGACAAAACGTCTGGATTCTATAGGAAGAGCCTCTGGGGAAGGGCAGCCAAAACTTCTGGATTCTATAGGAAGAGCCTCTGGGGAAAGGCAGCCAAAACTTCTGGATTCTATAGGGAAGAGCCTCTAGGGAGGGCAGCCCAGCCCCTGGGCTAGCTGGAGAGTTCAGGGTAGAGGGTGGGGTGTGCCAGCCATATCCTGTAACAGCGCGGGACTGAGGGATGCTGGGAGAACCTCGAGGCCAGGTCCACTTTGATAGTTAAATAGGCACCTCAGTCATTTGTCCCAGGTTTAAAATTTAACAGTTCCAAGAAAAGATATTTAGAAGAAGGACTAGGGGAGGGGAGGGACGGTGGCTGCTTGTCCAGCTCTGAAACTATAGGGTCACTCTGCTAAGCTCCAAATGGTGGATCACGTCCAAAGGTGGATCAGGGGGTCTGGTCCCTGACACTAGCTTCCCAGAGATCTGCAGCTTCCTAATTCTCCAAACTTTGTTATCCTGGATCAGGATGAAATTAACCACCACGAACGACACTATGTTCCTTTAAAATCCTTTTCTAGCCTGTCAGCAGAAGAGTCTGGCTTGTGTTTCTGATCACTTCCTGTTTCTCCTCTCAGGGCGAGCTGCTCTTTGAAGGGCCGTTCTTGAGCTCAGAGCATACTGAGCTGATGAAACATGGCTTGAAAGATGGATTGGCTTTACAGGGGAGCAAAGTCCATTGGCTCCTATACTGCGGAAACCTTTTTCTGGCCGTTCTATTCCATCTACAAAAGATCCTCATCTCAGCCCCACCAGAAGAGCCAGAAATTTCATGGGCGTGCAATACCACAGGAGACAGGAAACAGCCATTCTTGCCTGTCAGCCAGCCCCGATGTAAGTCCCACTGTGTGTGTGTATGTTTACACGTGTGTTTGTGGTGTTTGTCTTGTTTGGATCTGTATGTTTTCACATGTGTGTATATGTCATTTGTGTATATGTACGTCTTGTAAGTGTGTGTTTGAGGATATGCACTGTTTATAAACATTTGTGTTTGTGTATATGTGTGTTTACATGCCTGTGTGGTGTATGCATGCTGTGTATAGTGATTGTATTATATATGTGCATAAAGCTTATGTTTCTGTACATGTTGTATGTATATATTTGTGTACCATAGGCTTGTGTGAGAGGCTTTGTATGTACATTTCTGTTCATTTGCATGCATGTTTACATGTATGTGTATGAATGGGGTCCACTGTATTTTTATGGATTGTATGTGTCATGTTTGGATTTGTATATGTGTTTATATGTGTGTATTGTTTGTGTGTATATGTGTATGTGTTTTCAACTGCATAAATGTGTGCCACAAGTATATGTTCATGTGTGTTTACAAGTAGGCATGGTGAGTGTATGGTGGATATCATGTTTATATTTTTTACTTATTTTTTTTTCCATAGAATATATTTTGATCATTTTCCCCTCCTCCTTATCACATAATTTACCAATCAAACTTTATGCTCTCTCTTTTAAAATATAAAATTAAAATTAAAGAACCTGAAAATCAAAATAACCAAATTAAAAAACCAGTAAGACAAAAAGAAAAGGCCAAAACAAAATGAAATGATTCATAAAGCCCACAAAACTGATTTTTGGTTTTGAGCCCATGCCCAGCAATAGATAGCTAACACGAAATGAACTCAGCATCTTTGGTTGGAGGTTCTTCCTCATAACGTTTTGTCAGAGCATTTACAACTTCCGATTTTGAGTTTTTATGGGATTTCTGTGTTATCGTGTGTGTCTACATCTATATGTGTTTCTCCTATGTTTTCTTTAGCTCTTCTTCACCTGTTTGTTTGTTCACTTATTTTGTCCTATTCTGGTTTGTTTGTTTTTGTTTTATCTTTTTTGTTTTATTTTTTTATTTATTTATAATAAATAATAATATTTATTATTATTTTTTATTTGGTTTCTAAGGGGAGACAGAAAGGGTGTGGATTCTGACCAGAGGAGAGGTGGGAAGGATCTCAGGGGGTTGGGGAGGGGAAACCATAATCATAATATTTTGTATGAAGAAAAAATTCTACTTTCAGTAAAAGAAAAATAAGGGGTAAGCCCACAGAAAATCATGGAGCTTGTTTTGTATGATACATGTATTTCTATGTGTGTCATATGTGTTACATGTCTGTGTGTTTACGAACCTGTGTGTGGCTGTGTCTACACATTTATACATATGTAAGTGGCGTGACAGAAGGAGCTGTAGCACGGAGCCAGAGCTTAGTGCTCTGTGGTGTTCTTCATGCTTGTTTGTCTCTCGGTGCTGGGGACCTGAAGCCAGGGTCTTGCACACTCCCTGCAAGTGCTCTACCTCTGAGCCATGTCTGCCACCCCACAGTGGGCAAGGGTCCCTGGGGCACTTTTTAAATTTCACTCTCTTTCTGAGCAATGTAACCAGGGTGATAATGGCTCTCTCATCTGGGATGGAGATAAAAATTCGAAGTGTACCCTGCGTGTGTGTGGCACTGTCTGGGGGGAAGACTCGGAGGACACGGCCTCCTTCCTTTGACAGTGCCGTGGGCACAGGGCTGGGTACGTAACTGTCGCCCTGGGTGGTTCCTGGGCTCTGCACCCAGTTTCATCTGTTGGGAACTGTTTCCTGTCTGTTCACTGTTCTCCAAAGAACCAATGAGGATCGGTGAAGACACACTGTAAAGATTAAAGGGTCTGTAGCTTGTAGACCTCCGGGTCACAGAGCAGGGAACAGAGGCAGCCAAGGCAGTGGGAACGCTGCTCAAGCCAGGAGGCGGCTGACCAGAGCTGAATGAGGCCATCGACCTGGCCTGCTTCCTTGGGAGCCACCAGACTTTCTTCAGGTCCCTGCATCCACGTGTTAACCCGTCCACATTAAGCCAGCCATTTGCTGAGCATCGCAAAGCTGTGTCTTCAGTGGCTCCCACTGGCTTTTTCCGGGATTCAGAGGAGACAGGGCAATCTGCTGGTTGAATAGAGCAGAGCACCCAACAGTGTGGTGACAGCAAGTCCAGGTCCGCACTGGGGCTCCCCACCCCAGAGCCTTTGTCCAGATTGTCTAGTCTGACTGTGAGGGTCCTAAGAAAGTCATGGATCATGAATTCCGAACCCTGTCAGGAATCTAATAATCAACCTAATAACAGCACTGCAGGCTCTTGAGGCAGAGATGGTACTGGCCCAGGAAGTGAGGAAGCATCAGAGCAGTGTTGGCAGCTCCTGGTTGGGATGCCCCGGCTCTAATGTGCAAAGAGAGCTAAAGGTGATCGGTAACTGTGACTAGACAGTTAGGAGGTCTCTTTAGATTTAGCCCGAAAACATCCTGAAAGGATACTGAGGACCAGGAATGTGAGCATCCTAGCCAATGATGGTGTCTCCATGGTACACTGAGGCGCTCAGTTCACCCCAGGTTTCTGTCTTGCACTGTGAAGGGCCCCATGGCTGCCACCTTCCTTGCCACTACTGAACACAGCCACCAGCTTTCAGCCATGCCAGTTCTCAGTGCTAAAGCCTAGATGGTTCTTTCTGGACTAAAGACCCAAAGTTGCACCCTCCCCAGAACTTCCTGACCCTGCCCATGTAGATCTTACATGGTCTGAGACAAAATCAAGACCATGCTACCTCTTTCTCCCTCTTCCTTACCATTCTCTCCTCCTGATCCCATTCCCCACCCCAGGCCCTCAGTACAGAGTTCTGGACACTGTCTGCCCAAACCAATTCAGTGGCTCCTTTCTCCATGACAAATAATATCTTACACTCATGGTGAAGGACACAACTTTGGGGGGTTGGGTTCCTAAAGCCCCCAGAAAGTGCCCCATACTCCTTACCCCATACTTACCCCATACTCTTTCCCACTCCTTATCAAGCACACACACACACACACACACACACACACACACACGCACACCCCCCACAGGTGTGAAATAATTTTCCTCTCATGAGGAAAAGACAAGCGTCCCTTCAAACACAATCAGTTAAAGTTTATAGGCTGGAGACATGGCTCAATGGGTAACAGGGCTTGCCACGAGAACTTAACCCTGAGTTTGATTCCTGGAACCCACGGGGGAGAAGAGCATTGTCCTCTAACCTCTTCATGTGCACAAGGCACATAACCGCCTGTGCATGCAAGTGTTCACGACTACACACACGCACACACTCACGCACAAATGTTATTTACATGTATTTAAATGTATTGTTGTCTTCTGTAGGTGGAAGAAGAAGAATGTGAACTCGGTCCCCAGAAGGACCCCACAAGGCAGTCGCCCCTGGACTCCGATCAAGGGCTGACGAAAGGTACTCTGCTTTCCTAGCGGAGGAGAACTGGGAGGCATGGATGGGAACACTGGTGTGCAGATGGACGCGAGCCCACACCCTGAGTGCTGGCAGGGGCAGCTGAAGGCCCTCATTACATAGATTTACCCACTGTAGCCAAATAGAGCAAGACAGCTCCTCTTTACAGCAGGGAAAACTAAGGAAAGGGACCCTTGCCAGGTGGATGGCCTTAGGGGTGACAAATGCCGGTTCCAAGGAAAGGAGCCTTCATATCTAAGCTCCTCCCTGAGAAGGACATGCTGGTCTGGATGTGATAAGAAGACTGCACCCAGCTCTGGAAGTCAGCAGTCCTTGTGTGTGGTCAGCTGTGTCTGATGTGTCACATGGTCTGACAGTGTCATGCAAGCAAGCAGAGTGTCACCAGTGGCCACTGGGAGGGACTGGGCTCCGTCTTCTCAGAGATTCACCTTTGCCACCTAACCTGAGGAGAAGGCATTTGGGGATGCTAGAAACCTACCCGTGTTTTCTTTCTAGAAGAAATGATTTGTGACTCATTGCATTTTAACATGAATGATATTTTTCCTTATTTATTCGAAGGGCCAGGACCATCAGGGAAAAACGGCCCAGTTATTCTACCACATGGGAAAGTCACCAACACAGGCTAAGCCTTTTTCACTTCTTACGGGAAGCAAAGCTAGTGTCACTACTTAAAAAGCCCCCTCTCTGCATCTCACAGTGCATTTAGCTTTTCCGTTTGAGCTGCAGCTGCTGAAAAGAGTTCTTCTCTGGCCCTAGCTGCACCTTAGCTAGGCAGGCAGAAATGGACATCCAACGTCCATGCTTAATCGAAACTTCTGTGTATCCACTCAAGTTCTCTCTATTCCCTTTGGAAAAGCTCAGGAGAGCCAAGACATGCAGAGTCAAGACAAGAGCAATTCAGCCTAGGGTGCAGACGTGCAGAAGCAAACCAGTGGGTGCTGAGGTTTGAAGGAAGAACCTAGCAGTTTTTGGTAGGGTTAGCGCTCTGTGATCTGAGACCCATCAGTGTCTCCCATGGGGACCACACTTGGAAACTGTCATTTGTCACTGTATGTGGTTTGGGTCCTAGGACCTGCAGGGCTGGGAGAAGGGCATTTCCTTCCCAGTCCCCAGCCTCAGGCATATTTAAAATTTTTAGCACTGGATTAGCCACTGTTTAGTTGACATATGAGTCTCCCTTCTCAGCTGGTGGCTCTGATGTCCCTCTTTGTAGGATGTTCACCTCTGCCTTCCAGGACCCAGGCTGAAAATGTAAGCCCAGGGAAGACTCAGGGTCAGACGCTGGCCTTTGTCTCTGCAAGCTCCTCATCCTGGAACTCTGTTTTTCAGATGCGCAGGGGGTTATAACCTCTGATAAGCAGAGAAGGTAGGTTCTGTCCTATTTTCCTCTGATGGTTTGCTTTGTCAAATTCTTCTAGGTCTGAAGGAGAAAGAGCTCACCCCAAAGAAACTGCAGCTCCTTCTGGTGGGGAAAACAGGAAGTGGGAAAAGTGCAACAGGAAACAGTATCCTTGGCAGGCAAGAATTTGAGTCCAAAATCAGCCCTAGACCAGTGACCTTGACCTTCCAGAAAGGGAGTAGAGAGTGGGATGGAAAGGAGGTTGAGGTGATCGACACCCCGGACATTTTGTCACCTCAGTATCAGCCTGAAGTGGCAGCTGAGAAGATCTGTGAAGTCTTGGCCTCTCCGGGGCCCCATGTGGTGCTCCTGGTGATACAGGTGGGCCGGTACACGGCAGAAGACCAGCAAGCTGCCAGGCGTCTCCAGGAGATCTTTGGAGAAGGGATCCTGGCTTACACCATTCTGGTGTTCACTCGGAAGGAAGACCTGGCTGGGGGCTCCGTGGAGGAATATGTTCAAGAGAACAACAATAAGAGCCTGGATGATCTGCATGTTGCGTGTGAGAGGCGACACTGTGGCTTCAACAACAGGGCACAAGGGGATGAGCGGAAGGCCCAACTGGAGGACCTTAAGGAGAAAATCGACTTGGTCTTGTGGGAAAACGAGGGCCACTGTTATACCACAAAACTTCCAAATGTTCCCAGCAAAGCAGTTTAACCACAGAGCAAGGCTCTGAGGAGGAATCCCTTAAGGAGTCCTGGCTGAAAGGCTGTCCCAGATCCAGATGGCTTCCGAGAGACCTGTAGGTTCCTGATAGGGAGGACATCCTGACGAGTGCAGGACGACCTTATGCAGGAGTGTCTTAGTTAGTGTTCTCTTGCTGTGAAGAGACACCATGACCATGGCGACTCCTATAAAAGAAAGCATTTATTGGGACTGGCTTACGGTTTCAGAGGCTTAGTCCGTTATCATCATGGCTGGGAGCATAGCAGAAAGCATGGAAGCAGGCAGACATAGAGCTGGAGAAGTAGCTGGGAGTTTACATCCAGATCCGGCAGACAGCAGTTTGAGGGAGACTCTGGGTTTGGAATAGGCTTTTTGAAACCTCAAAACCCGCTCCCAGTGACAGACTTCCTCCAACAAGGCCACACCTCCTAAGCCTTCCAAACAGTGCCACTCCTGGTGACCAAGCACTCAAATCTATGAGCCTATGATGGTCATTCTCATTCAAAAACCACAAGGACATTCCATCAGCAGCTGTACCCTGTGTCCAGCCCTTGTTATCTGCTCCTTCTATCTCCAAATTCCAGTCCTTAGGTCAGACAGTCAGGTGTCGCAATGGGGTGAGGCCTCAGTTCAGGGGACCCAGCTCTATTCTGTGTCCAGCTATGTCATTTCTTTCTGACACATGGGTCCTCCTTACACTTAGCCCATAGCACAGTGCCCTGACAGGGGACTTTCTGTCCCACTGATACCACATTTTTATGTTCTGTACCCAATCTCGGATACAAACATAGCTCTTTGCCATTGTCTGACTATTCCTTTCATGTAAGTTGCACAGCTGCCTAGCTAAGGTCATCAGGGTTGAATCAACCCAGGGACAGCCATGGACCAGATGGTTACATATTTCTTAAGTTTCATCCTTATCCATAAAGAGGAACAGACATTATGATTAGAAGAGACCTGCCCTGTGTAATTTGTAGAAAATGACAACAAGAGAGACTAGAGAGGCCCAGACCATCAGTTAGGGTTTTCTTCCACGATGTAAGGTGTTTTTCATAGGCTGTGCTCTATAACCGTGTTCTAAGCACAGATGTAAGGTATTTTCATAAGCTGTGCTCTATAACCGTGTTCTAAGCACTGATGTAAGGTGTGTTCATAGGCTGTGCTCTATAACCGTGTTCTAAGCACAGATGTAAGGTGTTTTCATAGGCTGCATTCTATAACCATGTTCTAAGCACAGATGTACTTCCAAGCTTTTGAGAGTCTTTGCTGCAATGACCACATGTGCACAGTGACTAATTTTGAACCATTTATGTCCTTCCTGGGATGAGGGGGCATCTAGTGCCTCTTCCGTCTTTTGCGAGCTAAGAACAGTTGGAACAAATGTGTGCAAGCAGACCACCATGCAAGTGCAAACCTTGCAACAGATCCGAAGGCAGACAGGACATGGCAGAGACTCCAAGGAGTCAGAAATCTGAGGGCGCCAACCCAGAAACCTTGCCTGTGTGCCGTCTCCCTGGGCTTCACCATAGGCTCCCAATAAAGTCGTGTTCCGTGGGTACCGCTCGCCTCTTTGTGATTTTTGTCTGACTTGGGAAAAGAACCTTGAACTGATGGAAAGCACAGTGGCTCTGACATGCATGGCAAGATGTATCCTGGGCTATGGAAGAATATGAAGAGGAGC
The DNA here is from genome assembly GCA_963919715.1 of Microtus obscurus. Classification (NCBI taxonomy): domain Eukaryota; kingdom Metazoa; phylum Chordata; class Mammalia; order Rodentia; family Cricetidae; genus Microtus; species Microtus obscurus. Next base: position 50,231,127 of record CAWTZC010002525.1, read on the forward strand.
CTAGAGAGAGGCTACATCAATAAATAATAAATATGACACTGGCACTTGATCCTCTTGAACCATAACAAACAGGTCTCATGGGTGCTTCCTATGGTCAGAATGGGCGGAGTTGGGCTAAGAACTGTAGATGTCAGCCTTGGCCTAGGAGAACCTTTTCCTGAGGCCGCAGGTGTCTCCATCTGCATGAACTTGAGCAGAAAAGGCCATCTTCCCTCAGGTCACTCTTGTTACCTCCCCTTTTTTCTTTGGGTTCTATCACCCAGTTTTAGATCTAGCTTTGGGGATATGAGAGAGCAAAGTCTATTTCCATACTTCCATGAACCTCCTTCACTGTGGTAGGTATGTGGACGGCTGAAGGGAAGGTCTGCCTGTGTAAGTGATCTCTGCAGGAAGATCAATCAGAACAGTGAGTGGAGGGAAGGGAGTCTTTGAAAAAAGGGAACCTTTGTCAGTTGCGGGGTTGGTGAAGATCTTCTCCCAGTCAGTGGGTTGCCTTTCTGTCTTAGCGACAGTGTCCTTTGCTTTACAGAAGCTTCTCAGTCTCAGTAGGTCCCATTTATTCAATGAGGCCCTTACTGTCTGTGCTGCTGGGGTTATACGTAGGAAGTGGTCTCCTGTGCCCACGTGTTGTAGAGTACTTCCCACTTTCTCTTCTATCTGGTTCAGTGTGTTCGGACTGATATTGAGGTCTTTAATTCACTTGGACTTGAGTTTTTGATCCTACTGCACTTATTGGCTTTGTGGGAGCCTAGGCAGTTTGGATGCTCACCTTACTAGACCTGGATGGAGGTGGGTGGTCCTTGGACTTCCCACAGGGCAGGAAACCCTGATTGCTCTTTGGGCTGACGAGGGAGGGGGACTTGTTTGGGGGAGGGGGAGGGAAATGGGAGGCAGCGGTGGGGAAGAGACAGAAATCATAAATAAATAAATAAATAAATAAATAAATAAATAAATAGAAAAAAGGGAACCTGCAAAAGAAGGCTAGGGGCTTAGACCGCATGCATGGCGGGAACCTGGTTTCCACAAGAATGCGTCAACAGAACAGAGGCGTCTTCCTGGAGAGATGGTCCTACAGATGACGTGCAGCCAGCAGAAGAAGGAAGCAGGACATTGGCTTAGACCTCTTATTTATTTATTTTCATTTTTCAAGACAGGGTCTCATTATGTAGTCCTGGATGTTTTGAGACTCACTGTGTAGAACAGGCTGGCCTTGAACTCACAGATCTCTGCCTACCCCTGCCTCCTGAGTGCTGGGATTAAAGGCATGCACCACCACTGCCTGGCTGACTCAGACATCTTCAAGGAAGCAGTTTAGCCAACTGTACAAGCTGCTGTGCTTCAGATGCCCCTGAGCATCCGCGAGAGTCAGGAAAGGCGGGAGTGTGGCCGGCTGATGGGAAGTTAAGGAGAGGAAGGAGGTGACAGATGCCCAATTCCCCTTGCTTCCCCCTTCAGCTGTGCAGCAGAGGCTGGAGCTCTCTTCCTCATGGAAGGTTCGGGAGTGGGGCAGTAGGGACTGTGTGGATGGACTGTCAGGACTCAGAAGATGCTGCCATGTGTTCTGCTAGACGCTTATCTGCAGTCCTGAGTCCAGTCTCCTCTGTTTGCCCAGAAAGAGGAAGTCCTAACCTCCCTTACCAGGCAAGGATGTCACGAATCACTTCTTTAGCAAAAGGCAGCAATGGCCCTGTTTGGAATGATGCTGGGAAGTACCTGACAAAGCGCTTGCCCTTCCTTGTATTGTTCTGACTTCCCCAAACAGGAAACAGACTGTTTCCTCAGCCCTGGCTCCCAGCAGCCAGAGATGATCAATATTTTTACTTCCTTGATCCTCTCCTGCCTGAGATAGCTGCATCACTGAAAGCTGGGCACAACCAATCAGGTATCTTGATATCCCCAGACTGAATCATCTGCCCAAAACAAGTGTTTTGATTAAAGACAAACCTGGCATCGTGTAATAATATTCCAAGGATGTGAGGGATCTGTATACAGTGTGGATCTATAGTCAGACACTCTATTACTGATCTATAGTCAGGCACTCTATTACTGATCTATAGTAAGGCACTCTATTACTGATCTATATATAGTAAGGCACTCTATTACTGATCTATATATAGTAAGGCACTCTATTACTTATCTATAGTCAGGCACTCTATTACTGATCTATAGTCAGGCACTCTATTACTGACCTATAGTCAGGCACTCTATTACTGATCTATATATAGTAAGGCACTCTATTACTGATCTATAGTAAGGCACTCTATTACTGATCTATAGTCAGGCACTCTATTACTGATCTATAGTCAGGCACTCTATTACTGATCTATATATAGTAAGACACTCTATTACTGATCTATAGTCAGGCACTCTATTACTGATCTATAGTAAGGCACTCTATTACTGATCTATAGTAACACTCTATTACTGATCTATAGTCAGACACTCTATTACTGAGCAGGGAGGGAGGAGTCTTGAGCAGACAGAATGTGCTCCACAGCCTCACCAGCGGGGACGCTCTGTCGGGTAATGACTGTAGCAGGACACACTGGTGAAACGTGGAGGAGAAAGAGATGCCCTACAGTAGGTCTAAAGTCCTGCTATGCCAATCGTAGCCTCTCTAGAAATAAGGCTTTGAGGGATCTTAAAAGGAGCCACTGTCCGTCAGAGGGTCCGTCAGAAGAATGTAACTTCATGGGCAGCAAGCTGAATGGCAGCATTAAAGGCAGGCTAGGATTGGGAGACCAGGAGAAAGTTGAACATTCTTCTTTTCTAAAAAGAAAGAAAGAAAGAAAGAAAGAAAGAAAGAAAGAAAGAAAGAAAGAAAGGAAGGAAGGAGAAAAACTATTCTTTTGTAGTGCTCACCCATTGCATTTGGCAGCAGATCACAAATGAACGTTTGGCACTGTTTAAATCAATGCAATCTGACCTGTTGAGCAGCTCTAGATGGTGGTGGTTTTGTGTTGTCTCCGCAGTGTGCAATCTCTGTAGCTCTTTATGGTGATGGGATGTGGAAAGTCCTTCTGTATATGTATTGCTTTTATTGGTTTGTAAAGAAGCTGCTTTCGGCCAATGGCTTAACAGAATATAGCCAGGCTGGAAAAGATAGAGAGAGAGAGAGAGAGAGAGAGAGAGAGAGAGAGAGAGAGAGAGAGAGAGAGTAGGCAGAGTCAGTGAGACACCATGTAGCCACCAGAGGAGAAAGATGCAAGATATCAGCTAGAACCTTGCCAGTAGGCCACAACCTTAATGGTAAAATATAAAATAATAGAAATGGATTAATTAAGATATAAGAACTAGCTAGCAATATGTTTAAGTGATTGGCCAAGCAGTGATTTAAATAATATAGTTTCTGAGTGATTATTTCAGTTCTGGGCAGCTGGGAATGAATGAGCAGCCTTCTGCAATAGTGGTGGTGCGCATTCTCTGCAGTGTGCAGTCTGCAGCTCTTTATGATGATGGTGTGCATTCTCTGCAGCGTACTTATCTCTGCAGCTACACATACTATGGTATGCACTCTCTGCAGTGTGCAGTCTCTGAAGTTCCATATACTGGTGATGTCATTCTCCGCAATGTGCAGTCTGCAGCTCTATATGGTGATGGTGTGCATTCTCCACAGTGTGCAGTCTCTGCAGCTCTTTATGGTGGTCTCAGGCTTTCTCTGGCCCCGCCAGCTGTCCTGCAGGTCTCTGTGTAGGTTCCAGAGTCAGGTGGACTCTTCTTCAGACCACACTCTGCCCCTCTCCACTGAGGCCCCTTATCTCCAGGCTCTATGGTCAACATGGAGGTCTTAGCTGAGGTAAATGGTGTCAGTTTCTCAGCTCAGAAAGTATCCTTTGCACTGCCATGGTTGACTTCTCCACAACTGTTACAACTGCTCTAAAATTCCCTGTGGCACGTGGCAGCACACTGATATTGTTGGCAACACCTCAGGAGATAATTCACTACAGTGGCTTAGCAAACAAAGGGACGATTTGGACATGACGAAGGGAGGTCCTGAGTCTGTTTGGGGCTGAGATCAGCAACTTCAGTACTGTTTCCCTTTGTTCCTACTCAACATTCTTTGAGAGCAGCCTCCAGCTTCCAAGTCCCAAGGAGAAGCAAGAGAACAAGGCCTTTATTACCAAGGCAGAGGAAGTGTAGGAACCCACAATACTTCTGCTTATGTTTCCTGGTCATATGGCTGCCTATAGCCACAGGAAACCCTGTGGAATGCAATACTCACTTGGACACTGCTTTCTAGGCAATAGTGTGGGTCTATGAGCAAAGGCGGTTAAGGACAGAAAACTAGTGGTGGGTGCCCGGCACGTGACTCAGCTCTGCTCCTCACTCTGGAGCCATTGCAGTCTCATTGCCGGGGTCAGGGTGACTTCTTACAAGGACCCACTGCACTCTTGTTAATTTTCATAGGAGCCAAAGATAAGAAATAAACCCTCAGAGTGGGAGTCTGGTTCCAAACCTAGCCAGACTCCTACAGAGACACCCTGGGTAAAGAAAAATCAACCAGACCTAGAGAAACAAAGGCATTTGGGTTCTTGAAATAAGGAAACACACGCAGAGACATCCCCTGTTGAGTGCTTTTCTCCAGACCAAAGCTCAAGGGGGCGAGAAGGCCTGAAGTCCCTGTGAGGTTTTTATTTCCTGGAACAACACGCAGAAAGACTAACTTTGAAGTACATGTTTGTTTAATTTATCCTGTTGCGTTAGCCTTTGGGTCTTTTCCTTAAGGGATGAGGGCTGTTCCCATACTGACTGCTTACAGCTCCTCTGTATCAGATGTTACCACCTAGTGTGGGAATCTGGGCGGTGTTAATGGCGGTGATTGGAAAAGCCATAGGAGACAATCCACGCTGAACAAATGCCCACACTGAGAAGGCTGCCATCTTTTCTTAAATTTGCATTAATCTTAGAAGATGATCACTGCTGTATACTTCCTGTGTATTTTATGACATGAACACCGCACTTCACAAAAACATCCAGTGTTTGTCACAGATTTTTATCAGGTACCTGGGAATTGTTGAAATATAAAGTGTGGGCCAATGTCTGATATTGCACTGTCCAAACACATCCCAGGTGTGACTGATGTGGCATTTTTGTGCCATTTTAGGATGCCTCCCCTGAGACTGAGAGCCTGTGCTGGGCCAAAGAAAAGGCATTTCCCCTGCTTCAGATATTCCTAGAAAATAGCAGGACATCCTACGCTCCCTAGGGGAGTCCGTAAGGAATGGACACCTATGCTCCCTCGGGGAGTCTGTAAGACATGGACACACACTAAGGACTAGGTCAAGTAAGGAAGAGCATCATTTTTGCCCACTTTATTGCTCCGCCTAGCATGTGACTCTTGGGTCATTAATGAGAGTCCACAGCAGGGACCCACAGCCATCATGTGCTTAAGTATCTCATTCCCTTTACCTGTGTGAAGGTTCCCCGTAAAGGACCAACATGATGAGACCTGTAAAGGAAGATCCCGAAAGAGACCTTCGCTCGGTCTACAAAATGGAAAGAGAAAGAACGCATAGGTCTTTTCTTCTCACCAGGGCCCCAAAGTGAGAACGATGGTCTCCGCTTTTGAAAATATGACAGGAAATGTGGTTCAGTGGTTTCCATCTGAGCCTGCTCAAGAAAAGAGCAGAGCCAGCAATGAACTTCCTGAGCAAGGAGACATCACCATCTGGCACCAACCAAAATTACTGTCACATTTTATAGTGTTCAATCAGCCAAAGGCTTGGCTTAATGACTCCAGAGTCTGGACCCCCAAAGACCACCAGGAGACCAGATCTGATGTAAAAGCAGAGAGAGTCTTCCTAATTACGAGTTCAAATCCGGGTCTCTCGTCCATCGGGTGCAGTGATGGGAGTAGAGCAAGTGTGGGCTGGGGGTCTGCAAGTCGCATTGTCACAGTCTCAGGATCGGCACCTCTGGACTCGGTACCCGTCCTGGCTTGATTGGTTATTGCAGCAGCGGGGAAATGGCTGCATGTTGCTGTGGTTCCTGCATTCCGACCTCCTCAGTAAAGCGCGTCCAGAGCCCGCTAGCCTCGCCTCTGTTTGCTTCTTTTCCATGTGGGGGACGTCTTGTGGTTTCTTGTGGGTTTTTGTTTTTGTTTATTTAATTATTTTCAGTAACTTAGTGCAAGGTCGGGGACACAGCACATCTGCTGGGTCAGGGGCCTACGTCCTGGAGGGTCTTTTCTGCAGCCTGTCTTGGCTACCAAATTGTCAAAGCAGGGGTCTGGATAAGGGCCCTCACTGTTTTATATTATAAAGATGCAAGTATTTAGGAGTCAGGTGTTGTGGCGACATCTTTAATCCCAGCACTTTGGAGGCAGGTACAGGAGGATCTCTGAGTTCAAGGCCAGCAGGTCTACAGAGTGAGTTCCAGGACAGCCAGGGCTACACAGAGAAAACCTGTCTCAAAAAAAAATTTTTTTTTAAATTATATTTAGTATTTCCTCAAACTCCCCATAACTGAAGCACTGCTGTATGACATTTCCTCGGTGAGCATTTGACTGTGTAGACTTCTGAGGTCGTAGGCCACATGGATTTTACTCTGTGTTGTCAAGAGTTGGGGTAACAGAAGGATCTGAGGCACCCTCACAGCCAGTGTACGGAAACCTGCAAGGTCCAAATTTCAATGAAAGACTCTGTCTCAACCAACAAAACAAAGCAGAGAGGGTCTGTGAGAGGACTCTGGGGGTAAAGGCGTCTCTACCAAGCCTGAGGACTTAGGTTGGCCCCTGGGGCTCACAGGGTGGAAGGAGAGAACCCTGCCCTCCGCATACACATGCACTGTGTGCACGCACACACGTAGATAAATGTAATAAAAACATTAAAAAGGTAGAGATTGGCTGAAGGAGACTTCGCTGGCTTCCACATGCATGCTTACACACATACTAACTCACACACATACAAAATGCTTGTGGGGACAAACATCTTAAGATCCGGGGATGTGCCCAAAGGGTCAAAGCAAGCATAAAGTACAGAAGACTATGGTCATTATCACACTGCTCGTCTAGGAGCCCATGGAAGAGTGAATGGATAAGGGAACTATGAGATATGCAATGTGTCTGCTGAGGAAAGAATGTGACTTTATTTGCAATAGAATGGATGGAGTTAACAATTACTATGTTAAGTAAAATAAGCCAGACGTAGAAACACAAATATCACCCTTTTTCTCTCATAGGTAGAATCTGGTTATTTTTTTAAAGACATGAAAGGAAAGAGAAACAGTTTGAGAGAAGGAAGGAGACTAGCAGGAGGGGAGAGGAAGTAACTAGGAAAGCAGGGAGCTGACTAGTGCTAGAGAGATGCCTCGGTGGTGAGGAGTGCTCGCTGCTATTCCAGAGACCCAAGTCCAGTTCCCAGCATCCATGTCAGGTGCATTACAACTGCCTGTAATTCCAGCTCCAGGGGATTCAATGCTTTCTGTCTTCTTCAGGCAGCTACACACACACACACACACACACACACACACACACACACGCACACACACACACACACACGCACGCACGCACGCACGCACGCACGCACACACACACACACACACGCACGCACGCACACGCACACACACACACACACGCACACGCACACACACACACACACACACGCACGCACGCACGCACACACACGCACGCACGCACGCACACACACACACACACACACACACATAACCTTTCTTTGGTTTTTCAAAACAGGGTTTCTTTGTGTAATAGTCCTAGCTATCCTGGAACTCACTCTGTAGACTAGGCTGGCCTCGAACTCACAGAAATCCATCTGCCTCTGCCCCCTGTGTGCTGGGATTAAAGGCATGTGCCACCATAGCTCAGGATAAATAATTTTTTAAGGAGGATGTGTGTTGTCAAATCATAAAACATTATAAATATATGAAAATGTCACAATGAACTCATTTTTAATAATTAACATACAGTAATAAAATGAATAATTTTTTAATTTTTTATTTTCTTTTTATTTATTCAATGCATCTTTTACATCATGCACCTTGATCTCATTCAGTTCCCCATCCCTTCTCATCTGCCCTCTACCACTGCAACCCCCCCTCCCAAAAAAAAACAACATTTAAGAGAAAAGAAGAAATAAAGGAAAAAATTAAAAATCTCATCATGGAAGCTGCCGTGTGACACAGTAAGTCACGGTGCAAACCTCTTTGGTCATATGTTTTTACTCGCAAGTGTTGGTTGCAAAGGGTCATTGGTCTGGTTTGAGGCCTCTGCTGGGCCCTCGCTGAGACTCTTCCTGGATATTCTGTTGTTGCCCTATGATGTGGAAATCCGCAGCTTTGGGTCTGAGGGTCCGGGCCCTTCTCAAGCTCCAGCATCATAGATGGGGTGGATGTTGGGGCAAGCCAAGTCATAACCCTGGTTCTGGGCCTGGGCTGCTGCAGGGTTGGTCCACTTACTGTTTCTCCCTGACCTCACCACCAGGGTGAGCTCTCCAGCATTGCCCCAGCTAGCTCCCCCCTGCATCACTGAACAAGGGCTGGGGCCAGTTCTCCTGTTTTCACGCCCTCTGCCCTCTGAGTTGGCTCTCCCCACCTACGCCATCAGGGTCAGCTCTACATGTTGCCCAGGAGAAGTGCAGGGCTACTTTCACCAACTGGTGAAAAGTACGGACAGCCCTCTGGCTCTTAGACCCAGGGCCAGCTCCTCCACTTTCCTCAAGGGTTGATGGACAGAAGGGGGAGGGCATCTTTCCCTTGTCTATGCTACCACAGAACGGATGAGAAATGGGGACAGAGCTCCCACGCTCACCACATTGGGGCTGGCTCACTCACCCCTCAGCCAACAGGGCTGGCTCTGTTGTGTTGCTCCAGTGAGGTGCAGGGCCTGCCCTCCCAACCATTACAGCTGCTGGGGCTTAAAGACAGCTCTCCCCTCTTCTTACCTCAGGGACAGCTCCCCCATTTGCCTTAGGTGTTAGTGGGTGGAGGGAAAAGTGTGTCTTTCCCCGGCCCATGTTGCTCTATGGCAGATGAGAAGTGGGCCTGGGTCTCTCACACCCACGTTCTCAGGGCTGGCTCACTTGTAACAAGGTCAGCTCTGCGGTGCTGTCCAGATGAGCCGCAGGGCTCCCTCTCCCGGGTGTTGCGGCTGGTGAAGGGATCAACTCCCTTGTAAGGGGTGGGGGAGGCATCTTTCCCTTGTCCTCACCACCTCACCACAGACCAGGGAGGCTGTACCAGCTATGTCCCCCTCACATGCTCAGGGTGCTTGTCCTGTGCTGTCTACAGGGTCAACTCTACTGTACTGCCCAGGCGAGGCACAGGGCCTGTTCTCTTGAGTGCTGCAGCTGGTGAGGGGGAGGGGTGGAGGGCATCTTTTCCTCACCCATGCCCCCACATGGGATACAAGAGGGGTGTGTCCAGCTCTCCCCTACCATGCCCTCAGGGCCCTCTCAGCCATGCCCCTGATCATAGGGTCAGCTCTATTGGGCTGTCCAGGTAGTAAAGGACCTTCTCTCCTGAGTGCTTGAGCCAGTAAGTGGTGTAGCCATTTCTCCCTAGTGCTGTGGCCAGTGGGGTTGGGGCCAACTCTGCACAGTCCTGTCCTCTCGGCTTTTGGTGGTATAAGGGGCCAGGGATATCAACAGAGACCACAGCTGTGTCAAGCCAGGAAAACAGATATGGGTCCCAGCAGAAGCCCAGGCCCCGATATCAGCTTGGCACTGGATAGCAATCAAGCCCCTCACCTCTGCCCACTCCCTTCCTCTCTCACCTCTTGAGATGCCTCTGTCCACAGGACATGAACCGTCCTCTCCTCTCCTCTCCTCTCCTCTCCTCTCCTCTCCTCTCCTCTCCTCTCCTCTCCTCTCCTCTTCTTTTCTCTCTCTCTCTCTCTCCCACACACACACCATATCTCGCTCACTCTAATGGCGCCCCTCTGACTAGGGCTACAAAGTGCTGAGTGTGCCTTTGTTTTCTCCTTGGAGCCCAGAGCAAAAAGCCCCAGACCTGCTCGTGGGTCTTACTGTCCTGCTCAGTTCGCCATGACTCTGGGCGACCTCATCACAGAGAGATCTTTACAGTGACTGATTGTCCTGTGGGGGCAGAGCTTCCTCTCCAGTCCTATGGCAGCCTGGGGCTAGAAGGTCTTTGGTTGAATTCCAACTGTCCGGGCCGCATACCATGAGGTCAGGGGCATTGCTGGAGTCCTGTGACATGTCCTAAAATAAAGATTATTTTTTACAAAGAAGATAAGTGCATTGTTTACTTTGTTGCTGTAATAAAATACAATGGCCAAAGTAACTTATGGAAGGAAGAAAGAGTTCATTTTGGTTTATGATTCTAGCTGGAATGTCCAGAATAGTGAAGGGAAGCAGGGTAGCAGCCAGCCAGAGCAGGAAGCTAAGAGACCACTCCAGCCGTAAGCATGAAGCCCAGAGTGCATGGTGGGTAAGGCTAGAAACTCACAAATGGAGTCAGATTTTTCTTTGGGCTGCCAGCTCACAAAAAGTGATGCGGAGACTTATGATTAATTATGAAAGTTCAGCCTATACTTTGAGCTTGTCCCACTAACTCTTATAACTTAAATTAACCCATTTTATATTTATCTTTGTTTTGCCCTGTGGCTTCTTACCTCTCTTCCATCTTGCACCTCCTGTTTTCTCTGTGTGTTCTCTGGCATTTCTCCTGCACCTAAATTCATCTCCTTTTCTTTTCTCTCCCCCAAAAGTCCCACCTAACCTCTTCCTGCCTAGCTATTGACCATTCAGCTCTTTATTAAACCAATCAGAAGACACCGTGGCAAAGACACATCTTCACAGTATGCAAAAAAGATTATTCCACAACACTCAAATCCGTCCCGGTGATGTCCTTCCTCCAGTAAGGATGCGCCTCCCATAATCTCTCCAAACAGCACCGCCAACTGGGAACCAAGTGTTCAAATACCCGAGCCTATGAGGGACATTTCTCCCTCAAACTACCACAATATACAGCAAAATACATTTACTGAATTATATAAAAGAAGAAGGAAATTATGTCACTTGCATAAATATGGATGAAATTGTAGGTTATCACATTAAGGGAAAGAAAGCAGATTCAGAAAAGCAAATATTACAAGTTTTCTCCCAAATATTGAAGTTAAAATGTTATAAGGAAATGAAGCAGAAGTGGGTATGTTTGGGAAAAGGAAGGGGGCAGAAGGTGGGCAAAGAGAAGAGAAGGCAGCGTGCAGGTGTGAATGTGATCAAGGCAGGTGTAGAAAATGTCAGAAAAACATTACTTTACATAACCGATACATGGAAAAAGAAATGTGGAGAGAAAAATTCTGTAGCCTTGTATTCTTTAGGTTAAAAGAAAGTGAGCATTCTAAAATGCAGATAAGCCCTGTGCTACAAGGTAAATATCAGAGTAGTTGGTATTGCTACAGTCCAGACTCTTGCTTAGCTGGGAGCTCTGGAGGCATCCCCCAAAGGAGAGTTTAGATAAGCCTTACACCACCACTAACATCCACCACTCATGGTGATGGTGATACTAACTAACACACTCGGCATGATGGATAAATTAAGGAGAGTATGCTTCATTTCTTTGTCAATTTACACACGCTAGAGTCATCTAGAAGAGGGAACCTCAACTGGAAAAATTCTCCACCAGACTGGCCTGTAGCTCAGTCTATGGGGCATTTTCTTGATCAATGGCTGATACAGGAGGGTTCAGCCCGCTGTGGGAGTTGCCGTCTGTTGTGGAATATTACTTTAACTATGTAAAGGTATTTTACATTTGTTTATGATGTTGATATTACTTTAACTAGACAAAAGAAAATGTGTTACATTTATTTATGCTACTTTTTTGAGTATGTAAAGATATGTGGCATTTGTTTTACCTTGCCTGCCTACAGCACCTGATTGGTCTAATAAAAAGATGAAGAGCCAATAGCTAGGCAATAGAGGGATACTTCGGCCTTACGGGCAGAGAGAATAAGTAGGAAGAAGAATCTAGGCTTGAGAGAGAAGAGAACAAGGAAGAAAGAGAGTGACGTACTCAGGGCCAACCAGACACGGAGTAGGACACACAGAATGAAAGAAGTGAAAAATCCCAGAGGCAAAACATAGATGAAGAGAAGCAGGTTAAATTAAGTTACAAGAGCTAGTGGGACAAGCGTAAGATAAGGCTGAGCACGCTTAACAAATAGTAAGTCTTCGTGTGATGATTTAGGAGCAGCTTGGTGGCCCCAAAGAAAGCCTGCTACAGCCATTCTTGGACAACTGGTCCCAGGTTATATTTAAAAAGTTAAGCTAAGCAAGCCATGGACAGCAAGAAAGTAAGCAGCAATCCTCCATGGCCTCTGCATCAGGTCCTGTCTCCAGTCTTCAGTCCGAGTCCCTGTTCTGGCTCCCTTCGTGGTGAATTATACACTTTAAGATGAAATGAACCCTTTCCTCCCCTAGTTGATTGTGGCTATGTTGTTTATCACAGCAAACTGTGGTCCTCTACACCCTTTCCACCCCTCTTACATGATGCTCCCTGAACCCTGGACGCAGGAGCTATGGGTGGGTGTATCAGTTAGCGCTGGGCACACCACGGTGAGTTGTTCTCTGCATTTTGACTACTGACCTTCTGAAATGGTCACCTGCTGCTGGAAGCAGCTCAGAGAAACCAATTTTGAGATATGAAGTGTTTGGGTTAAGGCTTCGCCCCAGCCCCTGGAATCCATATATCCAAAGAGTCTGGAATGTGGGGTGGAAGTTCCATCCCAAGCCCCCTCCCCTGGGAGTTGCCTCAGTCCAGATAAACACGTGGTTTTCCAGTCTTCCTTTCCCATTTCCTGTCTGGGGGGCTGGAAGGCCACTGGAGAGCATTGGTATCCATTAAAGTTGGGCTTTTTCTAGTTTGGTTTGATTTGGTCTGATTTGGATTACTGCGTTGGCAGAGAGGTTTATTGGGGCACAAAAACTTTTCAGGAGAACAAAGTGAGCTGTGAGCTGTCACAGGTGAGCACTGGGAAATGTTGGGACAAAAACTGAGGACTCCTAGAAACTAGTAAGTGAGGATAACTCAACTGGCTTTGAACTTACAGAGCTCTGCCTGCCTCTGCCTTCCGAGAGTTGGGATTAAAGGTGTGTGCCACCACCATCTGGCTAAGAAAATAATTCTTGCTACCTCTATATTAGAGAAACACTTATGTACCAGGAAAAGCTCACAGGCTTCAGAAATCTAAGGTACATAACATAATAAAGGTCCAAAAGAGTCATGGTGTTTGACCAGTGAGGAATTGAGAACATGGCTCAAAGATTTCAGAGCCAATAAGAGGACGGGACTAGGACAGCACTTGTCTCACAAGCTTGGGAGCCTGGGTTTGACTCCCAGAACTTGTGTGAAAAGTTGCATGTGGTGGCCTGCACTTGCTAGGGAGGTGGCAGTGACAGCATCCTCAGGGGGCACAGGACAGCCAGGACAGCCTAGCCAATGAGCTCCAGGCCAGTGGGAAGCACTGTCTCAAGGGAGGTGAATGGTATCGCTGAGGGTGAGGCCTGAGATCACCCTCTACCCTCCATATATGCACATGTACCTGCACGTGCACAAACATGCACACACACATACACACTCACACACATATACGCACCGGCACATGCACAAACATGCATGCACACATACACACTCACACACATATATGCACCGGCACATGCACAAACATGCTTGCACACATACACACTCACACACCTATATGCACCTGCATATGCACAAACATGCATGCACACATACACACTCTCACACATATATGCACACGCACCTGCACAAACATGCACGCACACATACAGACTCACACACTTATACGCACATGCACCTGCACAAACATGCACGCACACATACACACTCACACTCATATGCGCACCTGCACATGCACAAACATGCATGCACACATACACACTCTCACACATATGCGCACATGCACCCACATGCATAAGAAAACAAAACAGGAAACAAGGAGGTGCCATAAGGATTGAGTGAGTCTGGTTTTAAAAGTACCTAAAACTTCTACCAATAAAACAAAATTCATCACTGCTATTACAGCAGCACTGTTCTCCAGGACAAAACAGACACCACTTCTGAACAAGATTGAGGCAATAGAAAAGTTTATTATAAAAACAATAAGAAAATTAGCTGGGCTGGTCAGAAGCAATACAAGCTGGATATATTGGGGTACAGGGTGGGGTTGGAGCAATCAGATCAGTTCTCAAGGGAGAACTGACTTCACCAAACTGGTTAGAAGGTTGACAGAGAGCTTCTAGAGGCACACCTGAGCATACTGAACACTGCAGTGTCGTCTATTAAATTGCTAATTTGTGCTCATCCTGAGTTAGTTGACGTATAAGATTTGCTTTGCCATCAAAGGGCGGATAGGGAACAACTTGAGTTTGTAACGAAACAAACTGACGCTGAGAACTGTACACTCATCTATTTCTGCCTAAAGATTACCTCTTGCAAAGAATTGAACTTCTAGTAGAACATAGAAGACTCTTGTCAAAAAACCTGAGTGGCAGTATATAGAAGCTGCAGGTGAAGATTATAGTTGAGAATCCAGAGGAGGACGAATGGGAACATCTTACAGTCATCTCCTGGGGGCTCCTGGGTGACTTTCTCTGAGGAAGAACACAGGGTGGCAAGCATCAATACATCTGATTTGAGTTGTACTAGAGGATTGGTTGGGTTTTTTTTTTTTTTTCGAAGTCAATTGAACATCTGCCAACTGCCAAAGGTGCCTTTTACTCTTAGTTCTGGAGGACGGAAAGCAGAGCATTTGGACAGTGAGGGGTGGGCAGGGTTATCAGGAACAAACGCAGAAAGCAGATGAGGTCTGGTCTTACAGACCAGGTCTTAGTCATCTTGCATAAACCGACTGATGATAAAGTGAGCAACCTCCCATATTTTTAAGATCATTTCAAGTATTGCACTTTGGTTCTCCACTTCCCTCCTAGCATTTTGCTGTCTCTCTGTGTAGTAAGCCTCTGTTCTGGTGAACTCCCTCTCCATCTGTGCCTTTCTCCTCTCCCTCTCCAGCTGACCTTTCAGGTCTCTAATCTGCTCTTCATACTCATCTCTTATCCGTGCTAGCTCTCTCTCCAACTCCTGTCTGTAATGCTCTTGCTTCTCCCAGGTTTGTTTCTGAATCTCTTTCTCGGCACTTCTGTACATCTTGTTGGTAAAGCATCTTCCTCCATTTTCCATCACCATGCGCTGGACCAAGGTCAACAGCTGTGTTCTCTGGTCCTCCTGTTCAGCTCCTGATGCTCTGTTGTTGAACAAACAGTAGCGACCCTCGAACATACGGATCAGCTCTTGAATGACTTCAGGAGCTGAATTTAAGTACTCACGGATATCAGTGTCTTCCAGATCATCCTTCCTGGTGAGCAAGAGAATCATGAATCTTCTAGCCTCATTTCCAAACATGCTTAGAATCTTCTGTGTAGCCTTATGTTCTTCCATGGTGTAGCGCCCCAATGGGACCACCAGGAGCAGAGCATGGGGCCCTGGGGAGGTCAGGGCAACACAGCGAGCGATCTCTTTTTGTGTGTCAACATTTGGTACCTCAGTGTCAAAAACACCAGGCGTATCCACGACAACAAGCTCTCTCCCACCCCAGGTGCTCACCCTTTTCTCACAGACCTTGGTAATGGATTTTGCACAAATGCCAGAATGAAACACCTTTTCCCCGAGGATGCTGTTCCCTGTTGCACTCTTTCCTGCTCCCGTTTTTCCCAGTAAGACAATTCTCAGTTGGGAATTTTCCTGGTCTTGGTCTCCAAGCTCTAGAACATCAAGGAAATAAAAGCAAGTGTTAGACGCAGTCCCCAACAGTTAAACGCGCAGTCCCACCATCCAGTGCCTGCTCTCTTGCTTCTCTGCTTGCAGGCTTTCCCCCTGGCTGCCACCTCTGCCCTCCCAGGGTCTACAAACAACCCCTGGCTCTAAAAGGCCATCTTGAAGGACTTGACAAAGAGGTTCGGGTATCTCCCTTGATCTCTTTTCTTCACTGCTTCTTTTCAGTATTCTTTTGAGCTCTTCCTTCTGACCCTTTGTGGTTTCTAAGCCCCTTCTGAAATAAAAGTTTCAGAAGAGAACTGTGAGCTGCTTCCAACAACGACCCCCACTAACGGAATCCAGTGCAGAACACAAAGGATGAGTTTGGGGCATCTGCCGGGAAGAATGTCTTTTTTCTGATTTATATTTAAAAATGACTTGTTCTCCTTACAGCTGAGAGCCAAGTAGGGGTGATTTACAAGTTTTAAGATAGTTCCTCATACTGACCCAGACCCTCTGTGTGTGTGTGTATATATATATATTACAGCTGTGTAACTTGGTTCTCCTGTGAGACTCCTCTAACAGTGGGAACAGGGACTGTCTCTGTCTCTTTTACAGGCTTTTGGGACCCTACTCCTCACACTGGGTCACCTTGCCCAGCCTTAATACATGGGGAGGTGCTTAGTCTTACTGCAACATGGGAGACCCCCCCTTTCCTGGATGGAGATGGAAGAGGAGGAGATTGGGGTGGGCAGCAGGGAGGGACAGGAAGGGGGTGAGGAGCTGGGAGGGGAGGATGAGGAAGGTTGCAACTGGGATGTAGAATAAATAGATGAATACAAATAAAAACTAAATAAAGACTCAGGGGAATAAAGATAGTTCCCCATGTTTGGAAACCAGAATCCCATGATGAAGAAATAATACGGCTGAGAATACTGCCTGAGGCGACCTAGGAGAAGATGAGAGGGCAGCTCCCGCTAGTATTCATTTAGCTGCACAGTGGAGACCCCCATTTGAAAAGTTCTTGTTGGCTTTGGTTCTTTGGCCATAAGAAGGAAGAATGGGAAAAGGTCCCAGTAGTGGCTCCTGTGCCCTGATTGGCCACTGTTGGTCCCTGTGGAGATGAGCCATGGTTGGACTGCAATGTGTGCCCCAGTCCTTCCCATCCCTGAATCCCTCCTCTCTGGGACGGAGATGTTCAGCTCTTCCCAGTAAAATGTAGCCAGTGGGTCTGGCTCTGGAGGACATGGCTCTGGAGGACATGATGACACGCTCTGACTCTGGAGGACCAGCATCAAAAGTCCCAAGAGCCTTTAAGCACCATGGGCTGCCCGCTCCTTTGACTCCTCTGCAGCCGCCATGTAAAGACACCTGGACTAGCTTGCTGGACAGCAGCAGCCGAATGAGACCCCACCATCCTGGCCTGCCCAAGAGCTAGTTCACCACCCAAAGCTTTTGAATTATAGGCCGTGACCCATGTGGGGCCAAAAAACTGAACATGAGAAGCAGGAGGAAAGCTAACAACAGTAAAGAATTCTGAATACACAGCAACTAACACTCATTTCAAGATCAAAGATTTAGTGAACCTTTAATGTCTCTCACTTCACTACCTTCCCTGGGTTTTATGGTGAAACAGCAACCTTGATTCTGACCAAACACCACCAATACTTGGCCTCACTCATACCATGCAGCACCAATAACCGCTGACCAAAGCATTTTGGCTCAGATTTGAGACTATTGCCACTTTGTGTTGTGTACTTAGTGAATGGCATTCTTACAGCTGATTATTGTAAAACTAAAATACCAGCGACCCTGGAAAATATCCGAGATGCTCTATCCTGCAGTAGCAAATATTCAGTCACACTCACATAAGCAAAACACGCAAACCTCCTCACTAGTGTGCAGCTATGCTTTTTTTTTCGAAGTTAAAGAAAAACAATACATTCATTAACTTTAGATTTCTTATTTACCTTCTTTGAGCATGCCATACACTTCTTCAGTGTTGCCAAGGACTCGTTGTTAAACCCAACTTGTACATAGTCATAGTGTACGATGAATGCTTTAAAGGGTACAATACTGAACATCTCCATTGCTCACAGAACTGTTTTGAGGTGAGAACACTTAAAATCTCCTGTCTTATCAACTATAAAATTCAGTATTAAGTATGTTCACTATGCTATGTAACAGGTTTCCAGAATGTATTCATTCTATCTAACTGAAACTCCTTACTATATGGACAGGAAAAATGTTTTAATCTTTAAGAAGTGGTAAATTTCGAGACCAGCCTGGTCTACAAGAGCTAGTTCCAGGACAGGCTCCAAAGCCACAGAGAAACCCTGTCTCGAAAAACCAAAAAAAGAAGAAGAAGTGGTAAATTATATGTCTTTATGTATGTGTGTGTGTGTATCAAAAATTTATTTCAAATTTCTTATCTTTGATTTGTAAACTATTTTATGTACTTATGTACCTGAAGTCACATAAATGTTTCTTGAAAAGCAGCAGAGTGGGGGAAAAAGTTTAAGCCCTGAAGTGCACACACCTGTGAGTCTGCCAACACCCTGACAGGAACCAGTATCTTGCTAAGGTGCATCTGTGAGCCTATCAGGACTCTGATGGGGAACCACTAGTGTGTCATAAGTACATGAGTGACACATCTGTGAGCCTATCGGGACTCTGATAGGGAACCAGTAGCTTGCCACAGGTACATGAGTGAGTACCCAACTTTAACAGATGTGATCAGACCCCAGGAATGACTGACTGACTGACTCCCAGAATCTGGAGCCAAAGAAATGAGTGATATTTGAAGGTACTACACTGTAAGGTAGTCCGATAAAACAGCAGAATCTCAACTGACATAATGAATATGGTGGGCGAGGAGCTGGGCGTGCCCAGTGACACACTGATTTATTTGTTAGTTGGAAAATGAGGAACCTGGAGCAGGGACCCAGATGGGGTTCAATTGCCCCCACATTGTTCTCTCCCAATCCTCCTTTAGGAAAGGACAGAGATATCACCAGAGAAGCCACAATCAAAGAGGCCACAGGCAGCCTCTCTGCCATGTTCACATTGCAGGAAGGAGGAAGTAAGAGGCTGTGCTGAAGTCAGGCGTGGTGGTCCACTCACACCTGTCACTGGGCACTAGGGAGACAGGAGCAGGATGGCTGCCACACGCTCCCAGCTGGCCTGGCCCACAGTGTGAGAATCTGTGTCCAAACAAACAAAAGACGGAAAAAGAAAGAAGAAAGGGAGGGCTATGCCAGGGTGAGGACCACTGACAGGCCCTGTGGCTTGTCTTGCTTAGCCCTATGAAGAGAACGAGAGCGAGGAGAGTGAGAGAGAAGTGGGAGAGCCGAGAAATACGAGGGCAGCCGCTACAGAGCTTTATCCTGCTCAAGTAGGGACTGACCATCAGGGCAGGGGGGACTGCCCATCTCCATGCCTGCCTCCCCCCCTTCTCCACGCCCCCGCACTCCCACAGCCCCCGCACCCCCATGCCCCCGCACTCCCACAGCCCTTGCATTCCCATACCCGCACCCCAGCACCCCCACATCCCCACATCCCCGCACCCCCCACATCCCCACACCCCCGCAGCACTCCAGCTCCTCTCACCATAGCCGGTCCTGGGCTTTCCAGTTGCGGACCCCACACCATCGTACTGGGCTGCCATTGTCTCTTGACTCTGCAGATAAAGAAACAGACATGGCATTTTTTCTGAAGAATACTCGGAACCTAATCTCCTGAAGCCAGCATTGAACTTTCGGCCATAAACTCCAGACCTTCATTTCTCCTGCTCCATACCCCAGACCTCACCTCACTCCATTTTCTGGCTATTCTTTTTCTTACACAAACTTAAATATTTGTAGCACCTCCTTGATCTTGTCCTGGCTCGGGACCTCCTCAAGCGGTTGAGTGCTGTAGCGCTTTTTACAGGAGTTCCTTCAGCATTCCAAACTTCTGCCTCTGCTTCTCATTGTGGCTTTTGCTCTTTCAAGGACATCTCTTATAAAGGCTGGCCAGGATAGAAGCCCTGACTACTCCCCACCTCCGGGATGGCTCCCCGGTGAATGACGTCACCATACAGCCAATGGCTCTTGCCGGACTAGGCACTCCATTACAGTCTTCGCTTCCTGCCACACATCAGCCCATCCCAAATCCTATTGATGCTCCTTTCATAAATCTCATTTGTCTCTTTGGCTCTACCTTCAGGCGGATCAAATCTACTGCCACTTGTCTTCAGGGTAACAGGCGGTGGTCAGATGCCCTAGCAAGAAGACCCCTGCTGCACTCCTGAAGCCTGGCAGTTGTGTCTTCACGCCACGCGTTTCCCACAGCAGAACAGTCGCAACACAGCGTCAATCGCTTAGCCGGGTGGTGGTGGCACACGCCTTTAATCCCAGCACTTGGGAGGCAGAGGCAGGCAGATCTCTGTGAGTTGGAGACCAGCCTGGTCTACAAGAGCTAGTTCCAGGACAGGCTCCAAAACCACAGAGGAACCCTGTCTCGAAAAAACAAACAAACAAACAAATAAATAAATAATAAAAAAAATTTAACAGTGTCAACCGCATTATTAGGTCCACAGTCACTCAGCATCAAAGAGATACATTGTCTAGACCCCAGTCTCCCCTCATAACTATGCTGTCCTGTCCGGATGGAGAATTAACATCTTTCTTGTCATGTGAAAACAGGAAATAAGCAGAAAAGAAGCTCAAACCTCTCCAAGTTCTCCTACCCCATAAATAATCACTTCAGCGCTTTGGTGTAACTGGACCTCTTTTTTATGATTGTGTGCAGATAATTTTTTATGAAAAAGAGACATTATCACTTACTTTATTGTCTACTGTTAAGATTCAGTGTTCTGCCAGGCATAGTCCCAGCACTCAAAAGGCAGAGGCAGGCGGATCTCTATGAGTGCAAGGACAGCCTGGTCTATAGAACAAGTTCCAGGACAGCCAGGGCTACACAGAGAAACCCTGTCTCAAAAAACAAACAAAAGGCCGGGCGGTGGTGGCGCACGCCTTTAATCCCAGCACTCGAGAGGCAGAGGCAGGCGGATCTCTGTGAGTTTGAGGCCAGCCTGGTCTACAAGAGCTAGTTCCAGGACAGGAACCAAAAAATTTGCGGAGAAACCCTGTCTCGGAAAAAAAAAAAAAAGACCTTTTTAACTTTGCGTTTTACTTTTCACTTTGTCAATGCTTTGAGCACTCTATTCTAGCAGCGCATGGAGCTGAGGATGAAAAGGTGGCTGAGGGGCTAAGAGCACTTGCTGCTTTTACAAAGAGCCAGGGTTCCGTTTCCAGACCCACATGGCACTCAAAACTGTCTCTAACTCCAGTTTCAGATGATTTTATGTCTCCTTCTGGCCTCCTGGAGAACCAGACCTGCACATGGTACATATATGCATACATGTACACGTACCTACACATGAAGTAAAAATATCTTAAGGAGAAAATAGACTTGAATTTTACTTTTCTTGCTTGAATTCCCTAGTGACTTTTGTTCATCTTTAGAAGGTGGTTTGGGCTACTGAAATGATCTGGAGGTCCCGGCGTGATCATCCCTCTCTGAAGACACTGACCTCCCTGTGCTCCAGGGTCCTCTCATCTCCTAGGCCTTGTGGGAACCCCCCTTCCTGGGGCACTGCTCCAGCCCACTGCTTCCTGAGGGGCCCTGTCTAACCCCTCTCCTGCAGCAGCACCAGCCCGAGCTGCCAGCTCCCGAGGTCGCCTGTGCTCACTGCTCAGGAGTGTTTCTCCGTCAGGACATGGTGGGAGCATGAGATTGTTCTCTAACATCTACTGTCTCCTCTCAGGCTATATGACGGGAAACTTCCTGGGTACAGGCACAACACTGGACAAAGGGCGGGTCTTGGTTCTTTACCTTCCTCTGTCGGGTGGTGGCCTGTGTGTGCAGCAGTCCCTTCCTCGTTAACCAATACACAGACCTGCAGAAACACCCAGCTCGTTTTGAATCTTCTTCTACCTACTACCCATAAATATTGTTGAGAACTCTGGAGCCAACTGTGTCCAGGACAGGCTGGAATGTTCTTTGTTAAGGAGAGAGTCTCCACACAGAGAGCCACGAATTACAGATGTGAAATAAATGCTTTTTTTTTTTTTTTGAAAGAGACTCATTTCTTTATATCTGAAGAGGTGGATAGAAGACAGCCTCTCATAAACTAGAAAGGGAAACCACACAGCTCTTAATGGAGCTGGTACTGGCGATTAACAAGGGGAGCCAGAGGCAGCGATGGAAATTTTCTCAAGACTTTCTGGTAAGGGGAGGGGGAATATTTAGACCAGGTTCATATGTAAAACCAGGACCTGTGCTTCGGTAGGTGCTGATTTCATTGACTAAGTTCTCCTCCCTGGGGCTATGAGCAAACATCCTATGCTGGCTTCAGAACTGTGGCCCCAATGAGTGTAACTTAGACCTCCCTGGAGGGAGCTCAAGTCTTCCGTGAACCCAGGAAAGAATGGTTCCCCAGGAAGCAGCTTGAAGGAAAAAGATAACAGCCAGTGAGGACCCTGACCTGTGTGCCAGCTTAGAGGAGGACACTCGCCAAGCTGTGCCTGTTAGGGATCCCCCACCCCTACCTTTTCTTCTCCTGCTCCCACCAAGCTCATTCATTCATTCTCTTCCTGGAAGAGCCAAGTTAAAATTGTTTCTGACCAGTGAAGGAACACTTTCTCCATAAAGAAAGCACCCTTGCAGCAATGGACCCTGAAGCATACATGAATTTGTAGGACTCAGCCTTCAGAACAGATTACAGCCTAAAATTAGCAGGCAGGAAACACAGACTAATAAGCACAATGGTCTGCCAGGGGTTTTACTAGACACAGCCAACAGAGCAGCCCCCTCCTCACCAAGTTCAACACTCCCGCACTGTACCCCGATTCTTACCTGGAAAGGTCTTGTGGCCTTCTCTGATTTTACAGCAGTGCTGAACCCAGAAGAGAGAGCTGTGGAGGAAGCGTGGGGGAGGAAGTGTGGAGACAGGAGCACACGGGGACCCACCCATCTACCCAGCGGCACTGCAGAGCTCTACAGTCCGGCGTTCTGTGCCATCTAACAAGGCACCCAGGGCCGCTAGTAGCTACTGGACGCTTGAGATAGGAGAAATCAAATGAGAAATAAAGTATTTCAGTGACTTGGCTGACAGTGACACTGACTCTCCTGTGTGCTTACTTATTTACAAATTAGCGGAGTGAGGGGCTCCTTGCCACTAGCAAATAGTAGAATCTACTTTTAATTGGGGTGTTTAGATAATTTATGCTTCAGATAATTCACTGTGTGACTGGATTTCAGCAGGACCTCTCTATCATACCTCCTCCCCTCCAGGCCCAGGGAGCACTTCAGAAAAGGGGTCGGAAAGATTGGAGGCAGCGGGCGTCTGCAGGAAACAGTACTTGCTCGGTATGACAAGACCATTTCACTGTGGGGAGAGGGGACACAATGCTGGGAGGGAAAGGAGAGGGCTAGAGAAGGAATTAGAGGGGAGACTGGGGTGGAATTGACAAAACACATTACATGATCTTATAAAGTTCTCTAACGATAAAACTGATCACCCTGCTACCAGCCTCTCTCTGTCTGATCTGCTCTTTCTCTCCCTTTGTCTACTATTCTGCCGATTCTTGGGTGACTTCGCTTTTATCCCTTCTTATTCAGGACAGCCCTTGTTGGGTGGCTGCTTCAGAGTCCATGCAAACCTCTTCGACTTGGACTAGTCTCCTTTCAAATTCTGTGCAGCCCTCCCGCATGTGTAGCAGAAGAGCCTGGCGCCTCCACACTGTTGTTATGTACTTGACAGCTGCATGTTTTATAACCCAAGGGACCGCCAGCCCTGGGTAGTTACTCAGACAGAGATCAGCAGGGAGAACTTAGATTCTGGATCCTAACACAAAGAACAGGAGTGCTGGGGAGGGGAAGTAGTGGGTCAGATTGTCCAAATTTCCACCTCCAGGAAAACCTATTTATTCTGTGACTTTGATTCCCCAGGTTCACCGGTAAAATCTGGTAACTTGGCACAGAATCACCAAGCAAGCAGGTGGTGCTGAGATAGGTCCTGACCAAGTCCCTTCTTCACCGCAGGCCTTCTAAACCCTCCTCTCACCTTTCCACGTCCTGCACTGTGCACTGAAGGACCCGTGAATGTGTAGCCTTCAGTAACCAGGATGCTGGGAGCCAAAAAGTCCCCATACGAAACTGACATTTTTCTCCAATCTGTGGACTCCCTTCTCCTACTTACACAAATCTCCAGTCCACCTCATTAGAAGATTTGCGGCAAAGAGACCAGAGGGTGATTTTTCATTGCAATTCTCCAGAATCTGTGAACTCTACAGCTGATGTCAGCCCATTTCCCAGAACCCTCTGAGAGTAAGACAGTTGGTGTTAAATGTATCTGTGCTCTTGCAACGCTTCCTGCCTGCATCAGCTGCAGACCTGTCCCATCGCCTTCACCCGTCATCTTACTCATCACTTGAGTTGTGGCCATTTCACGGGGGAGAAAGGTGAGGATGGAGAGACCACACATCCTGCCAGTAACATGAGGTGGTACCCAAAACAGGCTGTGAGGAGAGGTTGAGAGAGGGAGAAACATTGCGGGGAGACCTCAGCACACTAAACTGTGCTCAGTGGTCTCTCTGAGTGTCACTTTGGACTGGCATTGGCCTACCAAAGAGCTTTCCTCTGCCTTCCACCCGAAGAGGGGGCCTAGCTATAGACACTCACACCTCAGTCTTGAGTGGGTGTGTTGTGTGCACAGTGTCTCTGCCTTTTAGAATCAATGTGATAGGAGTTTTAAAAGCCTAAATTACTAATAAAACACCTAGCAAATTCATTATAAACATTATCAAAAAGGCCAGTAGTTAAGAGCACTTACTGTTCTTCCTGAGGACCCAGGCTAGATTCCCAGCACTCATGTGGTGACTTAGAACCATCTGTAACTCCATTTCCAGGGGATCTGTCCCCTCTTCCAGTCTCTGGGTTCCATTTACACACATACATACAGGCAAACACCCATCCATACAAAATTTTTTAAATAATCTACATGAAGTTCACAGCTGGGAAACCCCATTGATGCCATGACTCCCCTAACAGATTCTGGACTGGTGAGGGTGGGGGAGCACAGTCTCCAGTTTTGTACCCACTGCTGAATGCTCCAGCCTCTAATGTATTGTCTCAACTCACGGTCACGTGAACAGTCCGAATTCAATTCTGTGAGACATGAAGCAAAAAAAAAAAAAGTGTTGTAAATTTGTGGAGGAAAATTTGTAGGGAAGAAGAGGGAGCGGGAAGAAGTTGGAGAACCAGAGGAACGGAATTCATTAATAAAAACAAAAAAATCAAAATATTTTTTATTATTAGTTATGTTGAACCCATAGTTATTTAAAATACCCTTGAGATTACAGAATGGCCATGAGTGGGTCTGTGTAACCACGTGAAAGTATTTTGTGCATTTTGTTCTGCTCTGTTCTATTTCCATTTAACAATGCATCAGAGATTTCAAAGTCAAGATAGGTTGGCTTATGGAAAGTCAATCACACCATAACGCTGTGGTCTAGCACCTAGCCCACGGCAGTGTTGTTATACACCATGGGCAGACTCACATCTAACACGACTACTAAAGGGATCCCAGGGCTATCAAGGGTATAAAAGTAAAAGCACTAGCAGCGATGAGATACTTGACAAATACCTGGAAGAGGGGAAGGTGAGAGCTCACTGAACAGAGCGCGGACATCCCACAAAGCCCAGAAAGCCTAGAGGTAGCTAGCGACAGACTGAAGCACAAAACGCAGCTCAAGTTCAGAAACAACAGCTATAAAGAACCAGGCTACTACAGGATGAAGTTGGGGTTGGCAGAAACAGTGGGATCTATCGTCTCCTCCCTCCCCCTAATTCAGAGAACTGCACTTCATCTTCTCCCAGGAAGATGGTGAGAAGGTTTTCAAAAGATGAGAACCTCTCACAGAAGCCTAGGACATCCCAGCACGTAAGGGTTCATTCCGCAGCCACCTGTGCCTGCTCTGCCACCTGTAGCGGGACTCTGAGGCCCACTGCAGAGCTGCCAGACAGCTTTCCTAGTGACTTAAACGTGTGAGCATGTGCGTGTGCGCATGTGTATGCGTGTGCAAGCTTGTGTGTGTGCGCGCATGTGTGCATGAGTGCATGCGTGTTCGTTCAGGAAATAGACACTGCCATCAGGAGCTCACAGCAGATATGGACCTGGGTAGGGGAGGAGCTCATGAGAACCTGTACATCCTGCTGATGGATTCTGGAAGAGGAAGAGTCATTGTCTTCCATTGTGTTCCTCCTGATCAGCCCACCAGGCTCTGATAGATTGTTCGAAACCTGTTGTCACCCACACGGAACTAGTTAAACTCAGTGGATCACAAAGCAAAAAACACCAAAACAAAAAGACATGAATTCAATCCGAACACATTATATGCATGTATGTATGAAATTGTCAAAGAACAAATGTCATTAGTATAAAAGAATGGCATTTACATCACTATTCTCAACTTGTCCCAAATAATTGAAAGCAGTCCATGTATCTTCTTGAAAATATACCCAAATATATTCTCTTCAGCCTTTTCCTTCAGATTTTTCATTTTCTCATCATAGTATTTCTTTGCAGAATCAATTTGTTTCTTCTTTTCTTCTGATTTATGAGCACATTCCCTTTCTATTCTTTTGATTTCAGCATTGAGTTCCTGAGCGTAAGTTTCCTCCAGTTCCCTTAGACATTGTCTCAGCCTTCTGTCTATGTCCTTGTATATCTTTTCAGAGAAGTAAGAGCCCCCGTTGCTGTCCACCATTTGCTCTATCAGGTCTACCAGCTGCTCTACTTGAACTTCTCGCTCTGCCTCTACCGCTTTGTTATTAAAGGCCAGGTAGCGTTTCCCACACTGCTCGATGACATTATTTAGCTTGTCACCTGGCTCACCTAAAAAGGCATCCAGGCTCTGGTCTTCAAGGTCATCTTTGCGAGTAAACAAGACAATCATGTGCTTCATGGCTGCCTCCCCAAAAAGACTCCTGATCAGGGAGACAGTTTTCTGCTCTTCCTCCGTGAAGCGACCCAGCTGCAGAACCAGGATGATGGCGTGAGGCCCAGGGCAGGAGTAGAGGACACAGCGGCTGATTTCTGTACATGTGGCTTGCATGGTCTTCTTGGTGTCAAAGAGCCCAGGGGTGTCAACTACAACAAGGTTTTTCCCCTTCCATTCCCTGGATGCCTTCTGGCAGGTCTTGGTAACAGCGTGGGCAGAAATCTTAGACTCGAACTGACGTCTCCCAAGGATGGTGTTTGCTGTGGCACTCTTTCCGTTCCCAGTTTTTCCTACCAGAATGATCCTCACCTCAGTGTTTCTGTGGGCGGCCATGTTGAGGCAAGCAGATTCTGAAGACAGGGAATGCTCAGATCTTAAGGGAAAGAGAGCAAAGTTGTCTATTAGATAAATGGGAACGGCCCCAACCCTTTCTTTTCTTCCCTTCCCTAAAATTTCGCAATGTTCTGTTATCTTCATGCACCCTATAGAGACAGAAGATGAAACACTACAAGGGAGGAAATAGAGAAATCGAACAGCTCCTCCACAGAAGAATGTCCCTCCATGGGATTCTGCAGGAAAATCCCAGTGTCCTATAGAGGTCAGGGGACGACTTTATGGGGTTGGCTCTCTCTTTTTACCTTTCTGTGGGTTCTGGGCACTGAACAGCGGTTGCCAGGCTTGTGCAGAAAGAGCCTTTATGTGCTGAGCCATCTCAGTAGCAACACCCTCCCCAGCACACTTTTAAAACCCTGACAATCTGGATGCCATTTGAACTGTTTGTGATAACACAGAAAGGACATTTCTACTCCTGCTACCTACCAGCCAACGCGCCATCCCCAATGACAGGCCTGAGTGAGTGCACCCAAATCTCTGCTGTGCCCAGCCAGGAGCATGTACTGGGATGCCCATAATGTCCAACAACTTACTATATATTTTGTGAAGAACTAGGAGAAGCACTCTAAGACAACAAACATAAAGAAACAGTAAGAATGCAGAAGGGCTCACTCCCCCGATGTGACCAGGACACAGTGTGTCTTTAAATATCACATTAATGTCAGAAATATGTTCACTTATCATATGTTAATAAAGAAGAAACACAACACACACAAAGACAAAAGCAAAACAAACAAACAAACAACAACAGCAACAAACAGGACAGTTAAAAACAACCCTGAATAATGAGAGAATCACCAGGGCTGTCACTGCCTCAGATTTCAAGGCAGTGAATCAATAAGGAAGGAGAACAGCAGACAGGAAGCCATGGGCCACCCTCAACTGCAGGTTCGTCCTGCGCTGTGCCTTCAGAGCAGCTAATGTGGCCTTCATGGCCCCACTCCACCTCACCCCAGGGTCACACAGGCAAAGTTCTCTGTTGTCCAATGGGAGGAGTCAGCACCCTGGGTTCTAACTCTCCTCTGCCCAGGATGACGGGGGAACTAAGTCATCAGACTTTCTTAGGTAAGAAAAGTGACTTAGACAAATGATCTGAGCTGTCTCCGGGCTCTGAAGAGCCTGCCTTGAGTCAGAACTTTCTGAGAAGAGTGTCGGGCTACACTCTGTGTCCTGCACCACAGCTACCTACGGGCTGATGAAGGCTGCAGCTTGTTAATTCAGCTCCTCGTACCCCTGAGCCCCCACCACTCCCACCAGCAGCACCCTCCCTGTGAAGCTGCAGATGCAAGACCTGCACCCCAATAGATGCCCCGTCCCCCATTGCCTCTCACACTTCCCTTTTCCTGTCCGACCAGACTCACCTTCTTCAGGAACTGACGAGGGCTCAAGGCTTCTTTGGGGCCTATTTGAGCTGTGCTTAACTGTAAAGCAAAACTGGTGCATTTCCCAGCCAGCCAGGCAGGAAGTTCTATGGGCGGAGTCAATGAAGAGACTGTGGCCTTTAAAGAAACAGAAATATTGTCCTCTAACTTATGGGTGCTTCTGCTTTGTCGAGGTTAAGCCTTCTGTCTGCATGTCTGCTATAATGCCAAGAATTTCAAAATCTGTTTTAAAAAATCTTTTGGATTGCTTTCTGTTTTTTGAGACACAGCCTCAGGCTAGTCTTGAGTTCACTTGTATTGAGGATGATTGGTGTGATTTATTTAAAAACAGCGAGAAGAGAGTCACACCGTGCAAAAGGGCTCACATAAGAGATTTAGTGGAAGAGGAGAGAGAAGGGGCAGAGACAGGTCCTGGGGGACAAGAGTAATGGGAGGGAGGGAGGGAAGGAGGGAGGGAGGGAGGAAGGGAGGGAGTGAGGGAGGGAGGGAGGAAAGGAGGTGGATAAGGCTCACCTTTTGAAGGGGAACTTAGTGCACAGGAGGTGCTCTGAGTGGCAGCAGCTGAGGACATATCCTGCCAGGACCCCAAGGGCAGGCCAGCCCAGGGGCCTGAATACTAACAACCCTCCTTGTTACTCATCATAAAAAGGAGAGGAGTTAGAAAGGGGTAGCAGGTGAGGTGGGGACGAGGATGCTGTGTTCTTGAGACTCTGCTTCATGCTGACCTGGGGGCATCGCTAGATTTGGGGGACCTGAGAAAACTGGGGGGGTGACCATGTCCTGGAGCAACTGGCTGTTTCACTTCCCTGTCCTGGCTCTGTGGAACCATCAGGTGCTGCTTGGACCTAGCAAAATGCTGTTTGAGCTGGATCCAAGTCAATTCTCTGGGGCTTAAAGCCCAGGAAGAGAGTGGCTCTGTTGAGGGTGGAGCAGGTGGGTAGGGTCCCAGCATGACGTGATTACTTTTCAGTGAGCTGTGCCACTGAGCAAACACGTCACAGCAGCAGAGTTAGCCTAAGAGGTTTATTGGGGGAGGGGAAAGCGGAGGAGTGAAAGGATGAAGAGGTGATTCCTCCTTCCGTCTGTCGGGATCGCTGGCAGAATGTTGCAAAGGTCCCATAAAATATCAGGATATAGAGGCTGGGAAGCAGTTTTTTTTTTTTTTGAGACAGGGTTTCTCTGTGGCTTTGGAGCCTGTCCTGGAACTAGCTCTGTAGACCAGGCTGGCCTCAAACTCACAGAGATCCGCCTGCCTCTGCCTCCCGAGTGCTGAGATTAAAGGCGTGCACCACCATCGCCCGGCTGGGAAGCAGATTTTTGCTAGGCTTATTCCCCATGAGTGAGACAGAACAAGATCCAATGGCTTTTATCAAGTGAGGTTCAAGCGAGAAAGGCACAAACTACCCCTGAGAGTCGTCAAGCAAGGGGCAGGGACTGAAGGACAAAGTCAGAAGACCCCGGGGTTGGAGAAAACGAGAAAGCTACAAGGTACCCAGTGAGTCATCAGGCAAAGGGTGGAGGCTCTGAGCCTGAGAAAGCAGTGGCGGTTTCCTGGTACCAGGGCTTAAGGAGAAAAAAAGGTGAGAAACCACACCCAAGAGACAAGTCCTCACTTGTGGGAACTGTCCGGGGGGGGGGGGGGGGGAGGCGCTCACCAATTGTGCCAGTATTCGATGCAGGGACCCAGTGTTCCAGGGTCCTGAAGTGCCTCAAACGCCTGTGGGCAAGAGGAAGTGCCAACAGAGCCTTTCCTGGTCAGGGAACCAATATTGCAATTTACTAAAACAAACAGCGAGAAGAGAATCACATCATGCAACAGGGCTCATATAGGAGGTTTATTGGAAGAGGAGAGAGAAGGGATAGACATCTGGGCTGGGCTATGACCAAGTGCCAGGTATGCCCCGGGCCCTGGAGCAGCCAAGGGGGTCTGAGCTGATATTTGTGGCTCCTGTTGTCACTGGGTGTCCATGCAAGGACCTGCGGTGGGGTCACATTGGTGTCCAAGGGCCTCCCTGTCACAAGGGACATGATAATCTGGGTGGCCCATACAACCATGGTGGGGGGTGAAATGTTATGGTGACAATCTGGCCTGGGCTGCTCCCGAGGACCATGTCTGGTCTGTGGTCCTGCTGCAGCCAGGTCTGTGTTGATGTTCCTGGTCCATGTTGCCACCAGGGCCCACCTGGATGCCTGGGGTGTGGACCCAAACCTTTGACCATGAGGGCTTCTGAGGGCCATGCAGCCACTGGGACACACTGACCTAGGTGACCTGCACTGTCCATGGTGCTGTCCGGGCCAGGGCTGCCGCAGAGGGCCGTGAGTCCATCAGTGGCAGCCAGGGTCTGAGTCGATGTCGGGGACCCCTGTCATCACTGAGGGCCATGTGGAGGACCAGAGTCTGGTCTGCCACCTCGGACCATGTCAGTGTCCGGGACCTTGCTGCTCCCAGGGCCATACTGATCGGGTGGCCAGTGCTGCCATATGGGGCCGTGGAGACCTCTGGATACATGCCACTGCCTAGGGCCATGTCTGGGCCCCATAGAGCCTGGGATCTAGGGTGGTGTCCATGGCTCCAGTTGCCCCAGGTCTGGCCAGCCACTGGGACATGTTGATGCCCAGGGGCCATGCTGCTGCCAGGCCATGCTGATCTGAGGGTCTGTGCTACCCCTGGGACCATGGTGACGTCTGACCTGAGCTTCTGCCGAGGCTACGTCTGGGTCTATGGCCCTGCTGCAGCTGGGGGTCTGTGGTGATTGATGTCCATGACATGTATTAGCAATGGGATCATTGGAACCATGCTGTGTTGAGACAGCCCCACCTTTCACCAGTCCTGGGATGGCTATGGGTTAGACATTGCAGCAGGAGAGTTGGCCCTACCACTCAGGAGAGAGCTCACCCCTGCTCTCGGGAAAGACGGTCCCATATCTCACCATAGGTGTGCACCTCACCTGGGAAGCACACTAAAGCTGAGCCAGGGTCAAGGACACAGTGACCCAGCCCTAAGGGCAAGATAGTAACAGAGATGACCTTACCTCACCCTTGCTCTGCCATGTGGTGGGACGGATAAGCAAAAGATACCCTCCCTCCTCCACCCCTTGCTACCATGGCAGGCAAGAGAGCTGGCCCCAGGGTTATGCAAGTGAGAGACCGAGTCCTCCCCTACACCAGCTGCAGCACACAGGGGAGCAGGCCCTACACTCTGCCTGGGCAGCACCCTAGAGCTCTAACCCTGTTGTCCGGGAAGGGACAGAGGTTAGCCAGCCCTGAGGGCATGAGAGCGGGAAAGCAGACCCTGTTCCTCCCTCACGTGCCCCCTACAACAATCAGAATAGAGGACCTTGCCTGGGCAAAACAGTAGAGCTGGCCTGTGGCGCCCGCACCACCTTTTACACTACATCTCTTCTCTGGGTCAACTGCTGAGCCCGAAGCATCACAGGTCCATAAAAGGAGAGGTGTGGCCCTGGGCCTGTCCATAACTCTGTGGAGGCTCAGGGCATAACAAGAAACCAAGTAAGCCTGAGACATTAGGTAAGAATGAAGGTACCCAGGCACAGAGAACGCATGTTAGCCTGGGCCCATCATTTATCCTTGAGAGGCCTGAGGAGAATGAAGAAGAAATGTGGGCCTAGGACATTCCTTACCATGAAGAGAAGAGGGTTCAAATAAAGAGATGTGGGCCTGGGTCAAACTCTTTCCCTAAAAAGATCTGGGCCCAGTGAAGAAGGCAAAAGGGCCAGGGCCTAACACTTACCCTGGAGAGGCCTGGGCACAAATAAAGAAGAGATGTGGGCCTAGGCCTAACCCTAACAATGAAGAGGCCTGGGCCCAATGAAGAAGAAATGAGGTCCTTGACCTAGAACCCTGAAGAGGCCATGGCCAGTGTAGTAGAGATATGGCTCTCAGCCTAATGTTTACTCAGAATAGGCCAGAGGTTAATGAAGAAGAGATGTTGGTCTGGGCCTAATGTTTACTCAGAAGAGGCCAGGGCTCAATGAAGAAGAGATGTGGGCCTGGGCTTACACCTTAGCCTAAGAGGCCTGGGCCCAATGGCGAAGAGATGTAGGTCTGGGCCTCACACTTACACTGAAGAAGCCTGGGCCCAGTGAAGAAAAGATGTGGGCCTAGGCCTAATTTTTACACTGAACATGCCTGGGCTCAATAAAGAAGAGATATGGTTGTGAGCCTAACACCATGAAGAGGCCTGAGCCCAATGAAGAAGAGTTGTGGGCCTGGGCCTTCCTGAGGAGTCCTAGGTCGCATGAAGAGGCAATGTGTTCCAGTGCTTAACACTTACCTTGAAGAGTCTGGGCCCAGTGAAGAAGAGTTGGTGTCTGGGCCTTACACTTACCCTGAAGAGGCATCAGCCCAATAAAGAAGAGATGTGGGCCTGGGCTTAATACTTACCCTGAAGAGGCCTGGGACAATGAAGAAAAGATGTGGTCCTGGGCCTAACTCTTACCATGAAAAGGCCTAGACCATTGAAGAAGAGATGTGGACCTGAGCTAAACCTTTACCCTGAAATACCTCAGCACAAATTAAGGTGATATGTAGGCCTGGGCCTAACACTTTTCTAGAAGATACCTGAGCCTGAAGAAAGATGAAATGTGGCCTTGGGTCTTTCCCTTAGACTGGAAAGGCCAAGCCCCAGTGAAGAAGATATCTGGTCCTGGTGTATCTCTAAATGTAGAGTTGTGGGCTCAAAGAATAAATGTGTCTCTGGGCAAACACCTGATCCTCCTCAGTCCTGGACCAAAACAATGAGATATGGACCTGGACTAATACCTCATATGAACAGTGACCTAAGCCATATAAAATGTGTTTGCCTGGGCCTCCCTCTAATCCTGAAAATGTCCAGTCCAAATCAAGAGGAGAGGTGGGCCTGGGTGTTTCCCTGACACTGGAGAATCTTTACACAAAAGAAAGAATGGATGTGGTCCTGGGCCTATTCCAGACACTGAAGAGACCTGGGCCCTAGGAGAAGAGATGTGGGCCTGGGCCCTTCAATCACTCTGAAGAATGTTGGGACCAAAGAAAGGAAAAATGTGGACCCCAGGCTATTCCCTAACACTGAAGATGCTTGGGACCAATGAAAAGAGAGAGGTGAACCTGGGTCACTCCCTAACACTAATGATGCTTTGACCCTTAGAAGAAAAGATGTGGGCCTGACCCATCTCTATCCATGAAGAGGCTTGAGTCACAAAAACAAAGGGATGTTGGTCTGAGCCTATCAATCACACTGACGAGGGCTTGGCCTTAAGAGGGAAAATGTGACCTTTTGCCTGGTCAGAAACCTGAAGAGACCCAGACCCATAGAAGGGTTATGGGCCTGGGTCATTCGCTAAGCCTAAGGAGCCCTTGGCCTGAATAAAGGAGAAATGTGGTACTGGGCCTAATCTGAAGAGGCCTGGGCCCAGAAAAGAAGATACATGGGCCAAGTACCATTACTAAACATGAAGAATCCCAGCCCTAAAATAGTGAAGATATGAGCTTGGGTGAATCTGTAATCCTGAAGAGGCTTCGGCCCAAAGAAAAAGAAGAGATGTGGGCCTGGGCCCAAGGAAGAGCTGTGGGTCTGTGTATATACATTACACTGTAGATTCCAGGGCCCAAAGCAAGACGAGTTGGGGGTGAGGGCCTCTCCATGAACCCCAAGATGCCCAGGCCCAAAGAAGAAGAGATGTATGCCTGGGGCTATACCTGACCTTCAACAAGCATGGGCCTGGAGCACGAAGACAAGTGTGAAAATACAAAATGAGCCAAGGCCAGGATAAATTTAAACAAAAAAGGTGTGTGTCCAAGGTTCATCAGAACCAGAAGTGTCCCGGACCTAGATCAAACAGAGCCCTGGGACAATTGGCTCAGATTCATTCTCCCCAATAATCCTAGGACATAAGGAAGAGTGCCAAAGTCAAAACTAAAGTGAATCAACATTGTGTTTAGACCATGTACCATGAGGCACACTGGGACTAGGCCTGATTTTCAACTATTTTACATTCAGCTAAGACATCAATGCAGATACATCCCAGTTTGTTCATCCATAATCTTGGCCTCGACCACACTATTCCCTTTCTGATCACTACTGGAAGCTGACATGTTCGACAATAGGTGTGCGGATCACACATACATGCTTCATTTAATGCAGACCGCACCCTCAACATATGTAAGCAAGTATGAACCATCGCTGTAATGTGCCGTGGGCTCAAGGAAATGATTTATCAATGTAGACATAGCATGCGAAAAGAAGAGTCATACTGTGCTTGCAGCTGTCTGAGACAGACATAACCTTACCTTGAACTAAAGGGATCTTAAACTGAAATCTTTAGGAATAAAGAGATCTCAAATGTAACTCACAGGACAGCCTGTTTTCTAAGAATTGCTGACTAGTGCATATTTGGTCCTCTTCTGAGTAACTGACACCTGGACACTTGATATCTGCCAAGATTCAGATCCTGATGATGACCATATGATTACTAAGCTAGGGCCAGGCCATGAGGTGCCAGACAGACCTCAAAGGAAATCAGTCTGCTCCTGAAGCGCAGGTAGCCTGAGTGATCATCTTCAAGGGTGTGCAGGCCGCACCCTTGCTCTGTGCATTCCAGGACACAATCCCACTACAAAGGAGCCAGGCCTTAAAGGGACCAACCCCATCATAAGGATCAAAGGAAATGGACGCCCCAAGAACCATGACTTGGTCTGAAGCCAGGCATTATCTTCATGTCAATTTTCTTGGACACATCACAGCCTCATTTGTGACCAAGACCATGCCATGTTTACCAAGACAATAGGAATCTTCACCAGTGAGTGACATCAGATCATAGGCCACAAACTCTGATCAATTAGGAGATCGTCTGACAGCTCCTTTTGGTTCTATTCTGGTTCGTGGGTTATATTCGTGAGTGTCCCAACACAGGCAAACTTCTCACCAATGTGCCAAGGCGACATCATGGCTTCGAAATAATCTGGACCACACATGAATGTCAAACGACAGGGACACAGCTTGGAATGGAGGGTGAGCGGGCCACACCCAGGAAATACTCTGTGTCCAGGTCAAGAACTGTTTGACCTTTAGTCTGACCTTGGACATGTACGCATTCTACACACTATAACACCAAGAAATGCTTGTCTGAAGCATGAAATAAGAACAAAGGCCATAAACTGACATCAGTGGGGCCCTGTCAGCATCCTGATTACCAGTAAGTCAGGTCAAGGTTAAATTTTAGGTCTTTAACCTAAGACCCAGTACTTTGCGGACAGTAAGGGAGTATAGGTATTAGGTTTTCTTGGAAGTTCTGGTAGAATTCTGCATTGAAACCATCTGGTCCTGGGCTCTTTTTGGTAGGGAGGTTTTTGATAACAGCTTCTAATTCTTCGTGACTTACAGGTCTATTTAAATTGTTCACCTGGTCTTGATTTAACTTTGGTACATGGTACTTACCTAAAACAATGTCCATTTCTTCTACATTTTCCAATTTTGTGGCATACAGGCTTTTGTAGTAAGATCTAATGATTCTCTGAATTTCCTCTGTGTCTGTGGTTATGTCCCCCTTCTCATTTCTGATCTTATAATTTGCATGTTTGATTAGTTTGAATAGGGGTTTGTCAATCTTGTTGGTTTTCTCCAAGAACCAGCTTTTTGTTTCATTGATTTTTTAGATTGTTTTCTTTGTTTCTATTTTGTTGCTTTCAGCCCTCAGTTTGATTATTTCGTCTTCTACTCCTCCTTGGTGAGTCTGCTTCTTTTTTTTCTAGAGCTTTCAGGTGTGCTGTTAAGTCTCTAATGTGTGTTTTCTTTATGTGGGCACTTAGTGCTATGAACTTTCCTCTTAGCACTGCTTTCATAGTGTCCCATACGTTTGAGTATGTTGTGTCTTTATTTTCATTAAATTCAAGGAAGTCTTTAATTTCTTTCTTTATTTCTTCCTTGATCCAGTGGTGGTTCAGTAGTTGACTGTTCAGTTTTCATGAGTTTGTAGGCTTTCTGGGGGTAGCATTGTTGTTGAATTCTAACTTTATTCCATGGTGATCCAATAAGACACAAGTGGTTACTACAATTTCATTGTATCTATGAATGTTTGCTTTGTTACCAATTATGTGATCAATTTTTGAGAAGGTTCCATGAGATGCTGAGAAGAAGGTATATTCTTTTCTGTTTGGATGGAATGTTCTATAGATGTCTGTTAAGTCCATTTGGTTCATTACATCTGTTCTCTTATTTCTCTGTTAAGTTTCTGTCTGGTTGACCTGTCCATTGGTGAGAGCAGAGTGTTGAAATCTCCTACTATTAGAGTGTGGGGTTTGATGTGTGCTTTGAGTTCTAGTAATGATGTGGGAGTGTCATATATCAATCTGTTTATCAATCTGTTGATTTCATTGGTTAAAATAAAGACACTGCTTGGCTGGTCCTATAGGTTAGAAAATAGGTGGGTGGAGTAAACAGAATAGTATGCGGACAGGAAGAGGAAGTGAGCTCAGAGAAGCATGCAGCTCCGCTCAGAGACAGCAGCCTCCTGTCTAGCGGGCAGACAGGATGGCCCAGCTCTCTGAGGCACACTCGCCATGAAGCTCCGACTCAAGATGGACATAGGCTAGAATCTCCCCGGTAAGCGCACCTTGGGGTGCCTACATAGATGATTAGGAATGGGTTAAGAGGTTGAAGTTAATGGGTCAAGCAGTGTTTAAATGAATAGTTTGTGTGTTGTTATTTCGGGCTAAGCTAGCCAGGCGGCTGGGGTATTGGGTACGCAAACCCCGGCGCCCCAATTTCAACATAGTAATGTTTCTTTTACATATGTGGGTACTTTTATATTAGGGGTGTAAATATTTAGGATTGAGACTTGCTCCTGATGAATTGTTCCTGTTATGAGAATAAAGTGTCCTTCTCCATCTCTTCTGATTGATTTTAGTTTGAAGTCAATTTTGTTAGATATTAGTATAGCCACACCCGCTTGTTTCTTTGGACCATTTGATTGGAAAGCCTTTTCCCATCCCTTTACTCAGAGGTAGTGTCTGTCTTTAAGTTTGAGGTGTGTTTCTTGTAAAAGCAGAATGTTGGATCCTGTTTTTGTATCCATTCTCTTAACCTGTGCCTTTTTATAGGTGAATTGAGTCCTTTGATACTAAATGATATTAATAACCAGTGGTTGCTAACTCCAGTTATTTTTCCTGGTGGTAGTGTTTATGTGTTTCCCTTCTTTAAGTTGTGCTAGTGGAGGGTTGTTAGATGCTTGTGTTATTATGGGTGCTGTTGGCTTCCTTGGTTCGTGGTTTTCCTTCTAGTATTTTCTGTAAGTCTGGGTTTGTGGCTAAGTATTGTTTAAATCTGCTTTTTTCTTGAAATATCTTGTTTTCTTCATCGATGGTGAATGTAAGCTTTGATGGATATAGTAGTCTGGGCTTAAATCCATGGTCTCTTAGTGTCTGCAGCACATCTATCCAAGACCTTCTGGCTTTCATGGTTTCCATTGAGAAGTCAGTTTCCCTTTATATGTTACTTGACCCTTTTCCCTTGCAGCTCTTAATATTTATTCTGTATGTTTTGTGTTTTTTTATTATATGGTGTGGGGATGCTTTTTTTTTAAATCCAGTCTATTTGGTGTTCTGTATGCTTCTTGTACCTTCATAGGAATATCCTTCTTTAGGTTGGGAAAGTTTTATTTTTTTTGTATGTACCCATATTGACCTTTTATCATGTTTTAAAGTTTACAAATTACTTTCATATAAGTGTTCAGTGGGGAGCTCAGCGTTGCCAGTATGCCATACTATGAAAGACATGTAGAGGCTACCCAACAACTGTGAAAGGAATTGATTGCTTATTATATTATTTTTTTCCAGGGACCCTTAATCCTAATGAAATATAAGGATTCAATGAATAAAACAATCATGGTAGCACTTCTCTTTCTTATGTTTCTAAGGTTTAGATCCAGGGCTCTGATGATGCTTGACACGTGACGTACCCCTGAGCTACACCCCTAATCCTATGATAGAACCTTTTTTTTTCATTTATTTATTTATTTGTTAAAGATTTCTGTCTCCTCCCCACCGCCACCTCCCCTTCCCTCCCCCCTCCCCTGATCAAATCCCCCTCCCTCAACAGCCCAAAGAGCAATCAGGGTTCCCTGCCCTGAGTGAAGTCCAAGGACCTCCCACCTCTATCCAGGTCTAGTAAGGTGAGCATCCAAACTACCTAGGCTCCCACAAAGCTAATAGGTGCAGTAGGATCAAAAACCCATTGCCATTGTTCTTGAGGTCTCAGTAGTCCTCATTGTCCGCTATGTTCAGCGAGACTGGTTTTAACCCAGACTTTTTCAGACCCAGGCCAGCTGGCCTTGGTGAGTTCCCGATAGAACATCCCCTTTGTCTCAGTGTGTGGGTGCACCCCTCGCGGTCCTGAGTTCCTTGCTCGTGTTCTCTCTCCCTCTGGTCCTGATTCGGACCTTGAGATTTCAGTCCGGTGCTCCAATGTGGGTCTCAGTCTCTGTCTCCATTCATCGCCTGATGAAGGTTAATATTCAGGAGGATGCCTATATGTTTTTCTTTGGATTCTCCTTCTTATTTAGCTTCTCTAAGAACCCAAATTATAGGCTCAATGTCCTCTATTTATGACTAGAAACCAAATATGAGTGAGTACATCCCATGTTCCTCTTTTTGGGTCTGGCTTACTTCACTCAGGATAGTGTTTTCAATTTCCATCCATTTGCCTGCAAACTTCAAGAAGTCCTTGTTTTTTACTGCTGAGTAGTATTCTAATATGTATATATCCCATACTTTCTTCATCCATTCTTCAATTGAAGAGCATCTAGGTTGTTTCCAGGTTCTGGCTATTACGAACAATGCTGCTATGAACATAGTAGAGCATATACTTCTGTTGTATGATACGGCCTCTCTTGGGTATATTGGGAAAGTTTTCTTCTATAATTTTGTTGACTATATTTTCTGGGCCTTTGAGCTGTAATTCTTCTCCTTCTTCTATCCTTATTATTCTTAGGTTTGGTCTTTTCACAGTGTCCCAGATTTCCTGGATGTTTTGTGTTAAGAATTTGTTGAATTTGTTATTCTCTTTAATCAATGAGTTTATTTCCTCTATAGTATCTTTGGTGTTTTGATGTGGGAGTGTCATATATGAATCTGTTGATTTCATTGGTTAAAATAAAGAAACTACTTTGCCGGCCCTAATAGGTTAAAACATAGGTGGGAGGAGTAAACAGAATAGTATACGGACAGGAAGAGGAAGTGAGCTCAGAACAGCACGCAGCTCCGCTCAGAGAAGCCAGATGCTCCTGTCTAGCGGGCGGACAGGATGGCTCTGCTCTCTGAGGCATGCTCGCGATGAAGCTCCGACTCAAGATGGATGTAGGCTAGAATCTTCCTGGTAAGCGCACCTTGGGGTACT
Organism: Microtus obscurus; assembly: GCA_963919715.1. Classification (NCBI taxonomy): domain Eukaryota; kingdom Metazoa; phylum Chordata; class Mammalia; order Rodentia; family Cricetidae; genus Microtus; species Microtus obscurus. The sequence goes on from CAWTZC010002525.1 coordinate 50,271,089, forward strand.
AACACAGAATATTAGAAATGGGTTAGTCCAGGTGCGAGAGTTAGCAGAGAGGAAGCTAGAGTTAATGGGCCAAGCAGTGTTTAAAGAAATGCAGTTTCCGTGTAATTATTTCGGACATAAGCTAGCCAGGCGACCGGGGTGTTGGGGACGCAATCCTGGCACCCCAATTTCAACAGATGGCTGCCCAACGTGTGGACAACTGAATCCACAGAAAGCCTGAGAAAACTTGGGAAAGAATAGAGTAAAGCATGTTTTCTTGGTAGCAGCAGTTTCTCGGTTCTGCTCTGCTTGCTAGAGGAAAGCAAACACTCTCATTTAAGAGAGGCTTCCTGACTCAGCTTCAGCTGCAAAACCGTGCAGCTCATTAAGAGGTCCTGCCACGAAACACTTAAACGTTGTTGACGAAAAGCTAAACGCATGGTTTTCGGTTTTCAGCCGTAGCAGAAAAAAAAAAGCTGCGCCGTTTAAAAATGCCAGCTTTCTGGGCCATCCTGCCAGGGCAAACTCTGACTGTTTGAGGCAGGAGGGCAGACTACAGAGAGAGGACTTGAGTGTTGTCTGTTGTAGCTCGCTGGCTGGCAGGGACCTTGAAACACTGTAGACTTATGGCACTGAACGCGGCTCTGGCCGGTACCTCAGTCACAAGGTTGGAATGGCAGAAAGTTAAGGAATGGACTGGAACTAGCTGGCAAAGCCACGCCTTTAGTCCTACTGAGATTGCTTGGTAAATTAAAGACTTATGTGGTCAGAAAAACAGAGAGAGATACAGTAAAAAGAGATTCAAAGATAAAGAAAATTTTTAAATGGTTTACAGTGTGTTAAAAATATATGCAAGCTAAAAGTAAGTTCTTAAAAGTAAAAAAAATGAAAGAAAAAGAGAAGTTGGTTGTGATAGTACACGCCTTTAATCCCAACACTTGGGATGCAGAGGGAGATTGACCTCTGTGACTTCAAAGTGTGGTAGCACACGCCTTTAATCCCACTGCCTAGAAGGCAGAGACAAACAGATCTCTGTGAGTTCAAGGTGTAGTAGCATATACCTTTAATGCCTGGGAGGCAAAGACAGGCGGATCATTGAGAGTTCAAGAACAGTCTGGTCTACAGAGCTATTCCAGGTCAAAGATATACGCTCAAAAAGTTAAAAGTAAAAATAAACAAAATAGAGGTTAAAATAAAGCGTACAAAGATGGAAAATACACAGAGAATCTTGATACTGTATGCTATTATGCTCTCTTTGAATTGTTTGAATGCTGAGGAAGGAGCAACAGATGCCAAACGGTATTTGCTTATAAATGCTGCTAAACTAACCCAACATAGATATTGTGAAAATGTCTTGACTTTGAAATTTGGATCTAAGGATATCATACTTTGGAAAGGAGTTTCTTGTTTTGTTTTCACAGAGGATGAGACCCTGTTCATTTCTTCTATTCCAATATGGTATGATGGACCACGCCCTCCAGAAGGGTTGCTGTGAACACCTTCAGAAAACTGCTTCGCTCAACTGCCAACTGAGATGAAACTAGCACACAGGTTATACCATGAAAGACCTAATTAACAACGCCCTCATTCAGCAGGAAGCAGTTTGGAGAAATAACTGCGCCCATGTTCCCAAATATGGTTTATAAGTTTTTTTTTTACATTTAAAGGGGGAAATGGTATAGGTATGAATAATTTACATTGATATGGATTTTGCTTTAGTGATTTAAATTTAAGGTCAATTTTGTTATATGTATCTGTATTTCTGATCTTGATTAAGGTATTGTGATTCTGTAGTTCACTTAAAAATGTAACATATAGGTTGTTAATGGATAATCATTGATAATGGTCAAGCTTGTAGTCATGTTAGTTAGATTTTTTAGATGTGCATAGTTATATTTCAGATATGCATTCTTTATATCTTTCAAAGGTTATAGAATATGGCATTTTAAATGTTTTAATAATTTAGGGTTTTTCATGACAATGAGACACATCTGCTCCTGGCAGCACCAATCTACTTCAAGAAGAAGATGGGCATCGAAGAGGATCCTTATGGAGTTTGATAGCCATTTGGGCAAGAAACTGTTCTTGCCTGGACTATTGCATAAACGGACACAGAGAACCCGCAGAGAGAGGACTACTGAACTTGCCTAAAGGTGAGATGATCTTTCGGGGTTCCTGATTCATGAAAGAGTCTGCAAGACATTCTTCAGGACAAGCAGATAGTGACTGCCTTTGAAATTTCCTGCTTTGTGGAATGTCTGCTGAAAACTATGGGCCTGTAGGCCGAAGATGGATGCCCCAATGGTACAGAGGAACTTTGGGTGACTGTACAGGCAGCGAGATGTCTCTGTCATTTCTAGAGTTTGAACGTTGCTTATTTCTTGTTTGCTGAGGTAATATTGTATCTTTCTGGAGTCTTTGATGGAATTAAGAATAGTTAGTTATAGTTATACTTTTCCTTAGTTATGATAAAGATTATTGTAATTTTTACTTGATAACTGTTTTATGTAATTTTGCTATGTTAAAGTTAAAGCCTTTCCTTTTTGTTTAAACAGAAAAAGGGGAAGTGATGTGGGAGTGTCATATATGAATCTGTTGATTTCATTGGTTAAAATAAAGAAACTACTTGGCCGGCCCTAATAGGTTAAAACATAGGTGGGAGGAGTAAACAGAATAGTATACGGACAGGAAGAGGAAGTGAGCTCAGAATAGCACGCAGCTCCGCTCAGAGAAGCCAGATGCTCCTGTCTAGCGGGCGGACAGGATGGCTCTGCTCTCTGAGGCATGCTCGCGATGAAGCTCCGACTCAAGATGGATGTAGGCTAGAATCTTCCTGGTAAGCGCACCTTGGGGTACTAACACAGAATATTAGAAATGGGTTAGTCCAGGTGCGAGAGTTAGCAGAGAGGAAGCTAGAGTTAATGGGCCAAGCAGTGTTTAAAGAAATGCAGTTTCCGTGTAATTATTTCGGACATAAGCTAGCCAGGCGACCGGGGTGTTGGGGACGCAATCCTGGCACCCCAATTTCAACAGTGTCTGAGATTCTTTCTTCTATCTCTTGTATTCTGTTCGTTATGCTTGACTCTGTAGTTCCTGATCGATTACCCAGATTTTCCATATCCAGCCTTCCCTTGGTTTGTGTTTTCTTCATTACCTCCATTTCATTTTTCAAGACTTGAACTGTTTCCATTACCTGTTTGATTGCTTTATTGTGGTTTACTTGGATATCTTTGAGAGATTTATTCATTTCTTCTACCTTTTTTGTTTGTCTTCTCCACTTCTTTACAGCAGTTTTTCACATCCTGTTTAAGGTCCTCTAACATTTTCATAATGTTACGATTAAAGTCAATTTCTTCTACTTCTTCTGGAATAGGGTGTTCAAGTCTTCTTGATGCGTGATCCCTGGATTCTGGTGTTGTCATGTTGCCTTTCAGGTTGTTGGAGGAATTCTTGCATTGACGCCTGCCCATCTCTTCCTTCAAATTCAGCCAGGAGAGTCTTGGTGTCTTGGTCCAATCTATGCTTTGACTGACTCTGGGTGGATCTCCTCAGTCAGGAGCAGGAACTGTTCCCCTTTGGGTGGATAGCCTCAGTGCAGGAGTAGGCACTGTTCCTGGCCAAGGACCTTGCAGCAAATAGGGCAGGCAGTCTGAAAGGCTGGGACAGGACTCTTGAATGTCAAAGGACCCCTCAGACAAAAGGCTTAAAATAACCTTTTTCCCAAAGATGATGAAACATTACTCACAGGTCTCAGTAAGATCCACAAGGCAGAAGTTCACATTTCCTGAAAAAGGGAAATAGTTGAAAAGCATAAGTGAATGAAACCATCATCTGACTCTGCAGCCAAAATCCTTTAGTCCAAATCACATAGAGTTGAGCCGCAGTGTCAATGACTTCCACTGCACATAGAGAAAAATTCAGTAATATTGAATTCTCACCCTGTTCCTTTAAAATATAAAAGGAGTTTATAAGGATATTAGCTGCATTAAACAATGAATTTCAAGTAATACATATTAGTTAATTTCTGAGAAATTCATACATAAATATAGTGTACTTTTAACATTGACTCCTTAATTTCTCCACATCCTCCCTGATCTCACAACCAGCTATGAGATCATTTCATGTTCTTATTCTCATGTGTGTAGGTCTGTCCACCAAATGCTGCTCAACTTACCCTTGCATCAGCTTCATAAGGAAAACTGACTCCTCCTACTCAGAAGCCACCAACTGTCAACATCTTTCAGTTAGGGGAGGGGCCAGTGAGCTCCTTTCCCTTCCATGCTAGAATACTGACAGGCTTGATCACAGTGTTCCTAAGCACAGAAAGACTCTCATGTCCAGAAGACACAGCTTCAGTGCAATTCTATGATCTCTGGATCTAAAATCTTTCCATCCTTCCTCCAGGATAGTGTCTAAGCCTCAGAGGAAGGAACAATAGGAATAACACATTTATGCCTGTGAATTCCACAGGCACTCCTCTGAGTTTTGAGGGATTTTGTTAAACACAGATTCCTGCATTAAGAAACTTCTCTGATGAGGAGAGAGAGCTCCTTAACCTGTGAGTATAGAGATGTGAAGTCAGGGGGAAATTTGATATGGCCATTTAATATAGTAATTCTGTTAGATCCACCATGGAGCCCTAAGAGTTTGCCAGACAAAGGTTTTCTACAGATTAAAGTTATAAGATTATATAAAATTATGCATTTCAACAAAGCATCATACCTAAAAAATTACCAAAACATAAAGAACCAGCAAGAGGAAAGAGAGTTCTGCATGTGGAAAGACAAAGAACAAGCTGCCAGCATCAGGATTCCAGAGTCTCAGACAATTTGCTGTTGTCCTCTCACATGGTGATTGATAGAAGAGGAGTGACAGACATCATGTGATTACATGGCACTAAGGTGACAAATTCACTCCAACAGACCCTCATTACAATGACACCAGTCCTCCATGAGGATGAGAACAGGAACTTATCCCTAAATGTTCACCTCCCAGTACCAATGCCCTGGCGAACACACGAGCAACCCTTGCCTGATTGCGGCTACATTGAGAACATACTTGACACATGGGAACATACCAATGGACCTATTAAATAGTTGAAAAACTCAAAAATTTGTCATCTGACCTCTTGTTTCCTCTATTTCCAGGATCAGCTGTTCCTGAAAGAGACTGAAGGTCTCCTCAAAACAGCATGGCTTTTGGTGTGTGTGGGAAGCCTGGGGTTTTTATTTGTTTGGTTTTTATTTGTTTGCATGCTCAGCTACTAAAGCACTGCTTTCCCACAGTTTTCCTCCCCTGGACTTCTCAAAGGATCTCCTGTGACCCTCATTACTGAAACTTTCTGGGCCCATGGGTCTTGGTGGAGCTTTCTGACCCGCCCTGGTCTGCAGCTGTTCAGTCCATAGCAACACACAGAGGTCTACCTTAATTATAAACTACTTTGCCTATTAGCTCAGGCTTCTTATTAATTAACTCTTACATTTTACATTAACCCATAATTCTTGTCTGTGTTAGCCACATGGCTTGGGACCTTTTATCAGTGAGAAATTCTCATCTTTCCTCCTCTGTGTCTGGGTGATGATTACAGGTTGAGACTTCCTTCTTTCCAGAATTCTCCTATTTTAGTCACCCTGCCTATACTTCCTGCCTGGCTATTGGCCAATCAGCAGTTTATTAAACGAAATCAAGTGACAAATCTTTACAGGGTACAAGACCATTGTCCCGCAGCACATGTGGGGCTGCTATAAAAAATATCCCAGGTGGATGGCACTTTTCATGTCTGCTGAGGAGAACTTACTGGTTTATAAAGTGAACTTTTCTAAGGTGTCCATAATCTGTTCATTTATCCTGTTTATGAGAGTAGTACACACTTAAATTATTTTTCCTTCTTTTTCAAGAAAGTTTCTTGTAACTTTGAAGCCTGTCCTGGAACTAGCTCTTTTAGACCAGGCTGGCCTCACACTCACAGAGATCCACCAGTTTCTGAACTCCCAAGTGCTGGGATTAAAGGCGTGCGCCACCACCACCCAGCTGAGAGTACTACACTCTTGATGTAATTACCTGCCAAAGGCTAAACTTATCAACTCTGGAGCTATGAGATTACAGCATGGGAACTGGGCGTTCACCATTTCCAAAAAGAGCAGAGGCCCACTGTCTTAGGAACCACACACATGGCTTTGTTCTTCTGCATGGTTACTCGAATCATCAAACTTCCAGTTGCCAGAAACAGAACATTCTGCACTATGTTACAAGAAGAAAAAGATGGATGTTCACAAACCACAGGGATGTGAAGCAGGGGCTGCAGCTACTCCCACCTCTCACACTGTACACACAAACAGGCAGAGCCACACACAACAGACTCCACACTATACACACAAACAGGCAGAGCCACACACAACAGACTCCACACTATACACACAAACAGGCAGAGCCACACACAACAGACTCCAGCCCTCTCAAGTTTGCTGGTTTTTGTCTCATTTACACCAGGAAAGAAGAAGTGTCCATGGCTGGTTTTAGAGTCTTTCCTCATAAGTGCTCCCAGAGAAAGACTTGCATGGATAGACACATAGGTTGACCACGAGCAGACAGAGGTTTAATTAGAACACACAAAATCCCCACGTACCTAGGAAGAACTGAAAGGAAAATATCAAACTTAGAGTTGATGTTATTAGTCAAGTATGAAGAATTTCTGCCTGAGAAGTGAGAGTGGCCTGAATGAATCACTAGACTCCCATATTCCAGAGAAATCCCAAGTACTAGGACTTTGGACACACTAGGCCCAAAGAAAGACATACTATGGGAAACCTTCATAGTCCAGTGAGAAAGGTCAATATTGTGAAACCTAGGGTTAAAAAATAATCAGCAAGTTAAACTTGAAAGAGTCTGACCACTGATAGACTCATGAATTGTGCAACTTTCATAGCAGGTCCTGGATCCTGGCCTGCAGGGAACAGAAGAGCAGTGGGAATGGACAGGAGGGAGGTGGAGAAGCAGGCTTCCTGCTCACTGGGCCTCAGCTGGACTAGCATTAGTCCAGCCAGCTCTGTATCCCAGCAACACGTCCAATGGCCTCTGTCAGCCTCTGGACTATTACCCTGCAGTTCACATGGAGAAAGTCTGTAAATGCAAAAACAGACACAGGTTAGCCGCTTCCACTATATAGTTTCAACAAATATGGACATGTTTCTATTTCAAATTTCTTCTTAATTAAATTGATTTTTTAAAAATATTAGTAGCTCTCTGTTTTTCCAGATACAATCCACTTTCCTCATCTCCAGTTCTGTAGAACACCACCTATGGCAGTTCTCAGACATAGATTTTGTTTCCTGAGGATCACACAGATCTTCTCTCTCTTACTTCCCTCTCTGACTCAGGGTTTTGTTCCAGACCCCAACACCCATGCTAACCAAGGCTCCTCCTGCCAGGGTGACAAGCAGGCTGATGGCAGAGCCACACCTCTACTTCTGCTTCTCCAGGTCCAATTCTCCCAGTCTCATGCCCACCTCTGTAGCCTGTGGTCTCCCTTTCCTCTCTTACCCCATTCCCAACAGATCACAAAGATCTCCTCCAACTTTTCTTCCTCCAACTCATCCCATTGTCCTGGCTTCCAACACCAGCAGGCATAACCTGGGGACACATCAGCAAGCAGGACAAAGAAAAAAATCCACGGAAAACTTCCGAGTCAGCACACAGCCACCACACTGTCCTACACTTCGGGTAGGATCAGAAACCAAAGAGCAATACACTCACCAAACAGAGCAGAAACCAGAAAAAAACCACCCAGACCTGTAATGATCCCAATCCCAGATGCCTAGATATCAGTCTAAAAACACTATCAGTAACAGCCAGGGAAAAGTCTTCACTGCAGTTCAGTAACCATGACGCAGCAGGCACTAAACATTCCAACACACCTGAAGCAGAAGAAAAAGAGCTTAATAAAGCATGGATGAAGATCAAAGAGGCACTGCAAAAGAAATTAAAGAAATCTCATTAAGAAATCCAGGAAAATATATAGACCGTGTAATGATGTGAATGAACTTAAAAATCCAAGAAAATACAAAGTGTGAGGAAATGAATAAAACTGTCAAGACCTAATAATGAAAGTAGACTCAGAATGAAGACCAGTGTGGGAAGATGCATTCCTCCCTAGTTCTCCCAAGCTATGGCATTCCCAACAAACTCAGGGCTGGATTTTGCTGTTTTGCCTTACTCTGTTTTCTTACTAGACTCAGCCCTCTGGCTTCTAGGGGGAGAATCCCAGGCTGGAACCAGTGCAGCTTTAGAGTCTGAGGCAGATCCTCGGTCCTTGCTGCTACCTGTAGATGGGACCGAGAGGTCCAGTCTTGCCTCCCCTTTGTAAGTCTCCAGGAGAGGTGAGGTCCCTAAGCTGCAGCCTGACTCCAGAGCGCTCTAACACATGAAAAAGGCTCTATAGGTTGTATGCTAACTCCAGCAGAAGTCACCTCTACAACACTGCTGGGCTCTTTAGAAGGAGCTCCTGGCAGCCAGGTGACAGGACCCCTGCTGAGGGCAGGACCCCTGCGGTTGAACCTGGATCATGTGACCGCCATGGAATACTTACTCAAATCAGTCTTGCTATACCCTCTCAACAACTCGGCTGCTTCCTCCTCCACTGTGACCTGTGTGTAGGACCTTGTGGTAAAGGAGCCCATGTCTTCCAGCAAGGTTCCCCGAAGAATGCCATAGTCATCTACCTTGAAGAAACACAGACGGACCCAGATGGATGTGACCTCCCTCCTCCAGGCTCTCGTGACCTCCAGTGAGAAAAGCATTCACATGTGTGTCAAGTTTACATGTACAAAAGGCCAGGGCCTAGAGGACAGTGTATTTAATTCACATGTGTGTCAAGTTTACATGTACAAAAGGCCAGGCCCTAGAGGACAGTGTGTTTAATGTGCCTTTGTCGGTGCCTCCCTCACTCACCTTATCTCTCAGTGACACCAGTGCGCAGGCCTATTACTGAAGGCATTCCCCTCGCTCCACCTGGAGGCCTTATAGCATCCTGGCCAGGGCAGCATGGCTGCCCATCCTGGGAAAGAAGAGGTTGCCAAGGTCGAAAGATCTGCCCAGCACCGTCGAGGGCAGAAAACCATCAACTTGGAAGCCAAGAAACCACATTTTACAGCATCTTCTGTCTCAGAATACTTCAGTTTCTCTGTCCCAACCCGCACCACCCCCCCCCCAAAAAAAAGAGAGAAGAAAAGAAAGTAGAAGCAATGAAGAAAATCCAAACAGGCAATTCTGGAAATGAAAAACGTGGGTATTTGAACAGTAACTGCAAAGGCAACCCTCACCATCAGAATAGCTTAGAGGAAGAATATCAGGCATTGAGGATAGGATGGAAAAAATAAGGAGACTTTGGCCAAAGGAATGTAAAATCTAAAAATTTCCTGACACAAAACTTCCAGGAGTCTTGACACCATGAAAAGAGCAACTCTGAAAACAAGCAAAGGAGGAAGTAAAGGAAACAAAATCAAGGAACCAGAGAGCATCTTCAAATCATAGAAGAAAATTTCCTAATGTAAAGGAGATAACTCTAAAGGCACAAGAAGTGTTCAAAATGCCAGCCAATTGGGTCAGAAAAGAAAGTCTCCTCTGCACATGCTAATCAAACACTAAAAGACTGAACAAGAATATTAGTAGTGGCAAGGGACAAAGACCAGGTAACATGTAAAGGCAGACCTATTAGAGTTACACCTGAATTCACAATGGAGGTGGTAAAGGCCAGAAAATCCTAGAGATATGTGCTGAAGACCCTAAGATACAACAGATGCCAACCCACACCACTGTACCCAGCAACACCTCCAAACCACAGATGGCAAAATATGATATTCCATGGCAATACTAAATTTAAGCAATGTTTATATAGATATCTAGACCTACAGAGGTGCTAGAAGGAAAACTCAAACCTATGAAAAAAAAAAGACAACCTTGAACCCACCAAAAAAAATAGTAATTCCTAACAATACACATAGCAAGTCTCAAAAGATACAAGAAAACTGAACACCCTGCAGTCTACCAGACCACCTCGGGTTAAAGCTGGACATTGACATCAACAACAACAGAAACAACAGAAACCTGAGAAAATCACGGAAACTGAAGAAGTCTCAACATAATGAAAAATGGTTCAATGCAGAAATAGAAAGAAAAAACTTTCTAGAATTGAATAAAAATGAAAAAACAGCATGCTCAAGTTAATGAAACACAATGAACAAAGTTCAAAGGTCACTTCACAGCAATAAGGATAAACATTTTTTAAAAAGAAATTGGAATGATCTTATACTAATAACTCAAAATCCCATCTGACAGCTCTAGAACTAAAAGAAGAAATCACAACAGAAAGACTGAAAGAAATGATCAAACTCAGGGCTGAATTCAATGTTAGAAAAAAAAATCAATGAAACAATGAATACTTTGAGAAAACCAGTACGATTAACAAATCTATATCCAATTTTCTAACACAGAGAGAAGATCTCAATTAGAGATGAAAGGGACCACATAAAAGCAGACACTGAGAAAATCCAGAGAATCTTAAGAACATATTTTAAAAAGTATGTCCTATACTGCACCATATTCAAAAATCTAAAAACAAATGAATAGTTTTCTCAACAGATATTACTTACCAAAGTGAAAGATCAGATAAGTAATTTAAAAAGACATATATCCCCAAGTGAAATTGAAGCAGCCATTAAAAGTCTTCAAACCAAAAAGCACTCTGGGCCAGATGGTTTTAGTGCAGGAGTACACCAGACTTTCAAACAAGAGTTAGTGCCAAAACTTGTCAAATTATTTCACAAAATAGAAACAGAAAGAATAATGCCCAATTCACTTATGAGACCACAGTTTCCCTGAAAACCGAAACACACTAAGACCCAACAAAGAAAATTACATATCAATTTCCATTAATAACATAGGTGCAAAAATACTTGACAAAATTCTTTTTTTTAATTACAAACTGGCTCAAGCTTATTATTAACCCATTTCTATTATTCTGTTTTACCACGAGGCTTGTGGCTTGCTATCTTTTCCTAGCGGCTTGCAGTGTCTCTGAATCAGCCTTCTTTCTCCTGATATCTCTGATTGGATTTCCAGCCTGGCTCTATTCTGCCTAGCTATTGGCCAAAACAGATTCTTTACTAACCAATGGTAATAAAACATATTAACAGCATACAGAGGGTCCTCCCATATCATCCTTCAGTAAGTTTGGGCTTCAGACAACCTGAGCCATTCCTGAATTAAATAATGAGCTTAAGGATAATTACATACATTGATACTGTGTAAGGGAATTCTGAATTTTTATTGATTTTATTGTATTGAGCTATACATTTTTCTCTGATGCCCTCCCTTCCTCTCCCCTCCCATTCTAACCTCTCCCATGGTCCCCATGCTCTCAATATACTCAGGAGATCTTGTTTTTTCTACTTCCCATGTAGACTAGATCCATGTACGTCTCACTTAGGGTCCTCTATGTTATCTAGGTCCTCAAGGTTTGTGAACCGCAGGCTAGTTTTGCTTTGCTTTATGTCTGAAAACCACTTATGAGTGAGTACATGTGATAATTGTCTTTCTGGATCTGGGGTACCTCACTCCATATGATGTTTTCTACATCCATCCATTTGCCCACAAATTTCAAGATGTTGTTATTTTTTCCACTGTGTAGTACTCCATTGTGTAAATGTACCATTTTCCTTATCCATTCATCTTTCAAGGGGCATTTAGGTTGTTTCCAGGTTTTGGCTTGACAAACAGTGCTGCTATGAACATAGTTGAGCCTATGTCCTTGTGGTATGATTGAGCATGTTTTGGGTATATAGACAAAAGTGGTATTACTGGGTCTTGAGGAAGGTTGTTTCCTAATTACCTGAGAAATTGCCATACTAATATCCCAAAGGGCTGCAGGAGTTTACACTTCCACCAGCAATGGAAGAGTGCTCCCTTTACCCCAGTCCTCACAGCATAAGTTGTCATCAGTGTTTCTGATCTTGGCCATTCTTTCAGGTGTTAAGATGGAATTTCAGAGTTGTTTTGATTTGCATTTCTCCTATGACTAAGGATATTGTTCATTTCCTTAAGTGTCTTTCGGCCATTTTAGATTCCTCTGTTGAGAGTTTTCTGTTAGTTCTGAACCCCATTTTTTATTGAATTATTGTTCTTTTGATAACCAATTTCCTGGGTTCTTTGTATATTTTGGAGACCAGCCCTCTGTCCAATACGGGACTGGTGAAGATCTTTTCACATTCTGTAAGCTGCTTGGCAAAATTCTTGCATACCAAAGTGAACATACAGAAAAGATAATACCCCATGATCTAGTCGTCTTCAACCCACAGATGCAGTCACAGTTCAACATATCAATATCAGTAAATGTAATCTTCTATATAAACAAACTGAAAGAAAAAGACCACATGGTTATCTAATAAGATGTAGAACAGACCTTTGAAAAAATTCAGCACTCCTTCATTACAAAAAACCTGGAGAGATTAGGGATAAAAAGAACATACTTCAACATGATACAGGCATATATACCACAGATACATCACACACACACACACACACACACACACACACACACACAATTTAATTAAGTATACTTTTTTAAGCTAAAATGTATAATTTTAAAAAAGAACAGCCCAAAGATGTAGCTCAGTTGAAAATTCTTACCTGGGGGGACAGGGTCCGAATTGGGAGGACATTCGGGAGGGTGGTGGCTCCTTTGTCTAGGTGGCCGGCCTGCACCAAGCGGGACCGGCCCTTTGTTCGCGGGACGCCCAGGCAGCGGGGAGATCGGATCCGGGTGCCAGGAGGGCCATCGCTGGGGTGAGTTTCTAGCTGCGGCGGCAGCCCGGGACAGGGAGCTCAGACGTTCCCCCACCCCTCCTGCACTTCCTGGTCAGTCTGCGGGGGCTGTACTCCTTGATACCTCTTCTCCATTCCTGTCCCACACAGCTTGCACCCAAGGCCCTCCCCCACAACCTCTGACCCCCCTCCCCTCTTTGAACCACACAACAGCTCCCAGCTCAGCCTGTTTGGGCGCTGGGACAGGGTCCGAATTGGGAGGACATTCGGGAGGGAGGTGGCTCCTTTGTCTAGGTGGCCGGCCTGCACCAAGCGGGACCGGCCCTTTGTTCGCGGGACGCCCAGGCAGCAGGGAGATCGGATCCGGGTGCCAGGAGGGCCATCGCTGGGGACGGTCCCTGCTTCTACACTGAAGAGATACACCCAGAGACACAGGCACAGCAAAGACAGGACCAAGACACCAGGCCTCTCTTGGCTTCATTTGAAAGAGGAGATGGGAAGGCGCCAATGCAAGAATTCCTCCAACAACCTGAAAGGCAACATGACATCACCAGAACCCAGGCATCCCGAAATAAGAAGAATTGTACACCCTACTCCAGAAGAAGTAGAAGAAATCGACCCAAAAGTGAATTTTTTGAAAATAATAGAAGACCTTAAACAGGAGGTGAAAAACTGCCATAAACAATTAGAGATTACAAACAAAAAGGTAGAGGAAATGAATAAATCGCTCAAAGATACCCAAGAAAACCAAGAGAAGCAAGAAAATGCAATCAAACAAGTAAGGGAAATGGTTCAAGACCTGAAGAATGAAATGGAAGTAATGAAGAAAACACAAACCGAGGGAAGGTTGGAGATGGAAAATCTGGGTAAACGAACAGGAACTACAGAGACAAGTACTACCAACAGATTACAAGAGTTAGAAGAAAGAATGTCAGACACTGAAGATACCATAGAGAAAATTAACACACTGATCAAAGAAAACAGCAAAACCAACAAATTCTCATCACAAAACATTCAGGAAATATGGGACACAATAAAAAGACCAAACCTAAGAATAATTGGGATACAAGAAGGAGAAGAAGTACAGCTCAATGGTTCAGAAAATATATTTAATAAAATTATAGAAGAAAACTTTCCCAGCCTAAAGAAAGATATTCCTTTGAAGGTTCAAGAAGCATACAGAACACCGAATAGACTGGACCAGAAAAAAACATCTCCTCGCCACATAATAATCAGAACACAAAACATCCAGAATAAAGAAAGAATATTAAGAGCTGCAAAGGAAAAAGGTCAAGTTACTTATAAAGGTAAACCTATCAGACTTACTCCTGACTACTCTATGGAAACCATGAAAGCCAGAAGGTCCTGGATAGATGTACTGCAGAAGCTAAGAGAACATGGATGCAAGCCCAGACTACTATACCCAGCCAAGCTTTCGTTCACTATAAATGGAGAAAACAAAATTTTCCAGGATAAAAACAAATTTAAACAATACGTAGCCACAAATCCAGCCTTACAGAAAGTAATAGAAGGAAAATCACAAACCAAGGAGACCAACAATGACCACAATAACTCAAACTTCTAGACACCCTTTACCAGCGCAACTAAAAGAAAGCAAACACACAAACCCTATGACTAAAAAAGTGACCAGAGTTAGCAACCACTGGTCATTAATATCCCTTAATGTCAATGGACTCAACTCACCTATTAAAAGACACAGGCTAAGAGATTGGATAGGCAAACAGGATCCAACATTCTGCTGTTTACAAGAAACACACCTCAACCACAAAGATAGGCACCTACTTAGAGTAAAGGGATGGGAAAAGGTTTATCAAGCAAATGGACCTAAGAAACAAGCAGGTGTGGCCATACTAATTTCTAACAAAGTTGACTTCAAACTTAAATCAATCAGAAGAGATGGAGAGGGATATTTTATACTCATAACAGGAACAATTGATCAGGATGAGGTATCAATCCTGAATATCTATGCCCCTAATATAAAAGCACCCACATATGTAAAAGAAACATTACTAAAACTCAAAGACGCCATCAAACCGCACACACTAATAGTAGGAGATCTCAACACTCCTCTTTCACCAATGGACAGGTCAATCAGACAGAAACCTAACAGAGAAATAAGAGAATTAATGGAGGTATTGAATCAAATGGACTTAACAGACATCTATAGAACATTCCACCCAAATAGGAAAGAATATACCTTCTTCTCTGCAGCTCATGGAACCTTCTCGAAAATTGACCACATCCTCGGTAACAAAGCAAACTTCCACAGTTACAAAAAAATATCCATAACCACCTGTGTCTTATCAGATCACCACGGACTAAAGTTAGAATTCAACAACAATGCTACCCCCAGAAAGCCTGCAAACTCATGGAAACTGAATAGTCAACTATTGACCCACACCTGGATTAAAGAAGAAATAAAGAAAGAAATTAAAGTCTTCCTTGAATTCAATGAAAATAAAGAATCAACATACTCAAACTTATGGGACACTTTGAAAGCAGTCCTAAGGGGAAAGTTCATAGCCCTTAGTGCCCACTTAAAGAAAACAGAGAAAGCATACATTGGAGACTTAACAGCCCACCTGAAAGCTCTAGAAAAAAAAGAAGCAGACTCACCTAGGAGGAGTAGAAGACTGGAAATAGTCAAACTGAGGGCTGAAATCAACAAAATAGAAACACAGAAAACAATCCAAAGAATCAATGAAACAAAAAGCTGGTTCCTGGAGAAAATCAACAAAATTGATAAACCCCTATCCAAACTAATCAAACGGCAGAGAGAGAATCTGCAAATTAATAAGATCAGAAATGAAAAGGGGGGACATAACCACAGACATAGAGGAAATTCAGAGAATCATTAGATCTTACTACAAAAGCCTGTATGCCACAAAACTGGAAAATGTAAAAGAAATGGACACTTTTTTAGATAAATACCATATACCAAAGTTAAATCAGGACCAGGTGAGCAATCTAAATAGACCTGTCAGTCGCGAAGAATTAGAAGCTGTTATCAAAAACCTCCCTACCAAAAAAAGCCCAGGACCAGACGGTTTCAATGCGGAATTCTACCAGAATTTCCAAGAAGACCTAATACCTATACTCCTTAAGGTATTTCACAATATAGAAACAGAAGAGTCATTGCCAAATTCCTTTTATGAAGCTACCATCACTCTGATACCAAAACCACACAAAGACTCAACCAAGAAAGAGAATTACAGGCCAATCTCACTCATGAACATCGACGCAAAAATCCTCAACAAAATACTGGCGAACCGTATCCAAGAATACATTAGAAACATTATCCATTATGATCAAGTAGGCTTCATACCAGAGATGCAAGGCTGGTTCAACATACGAAAATCTATCAATGTAATCCATCATATAAATAAACTGAAAGAAAAAAACCATATGATCATTTCCTTAGATGCTGAAAAAGCTTTTGACAAAATTCAACATCCCTTTATGATAAAAGTCTTGGAGAGATTAGGGATACAAGGGTCATACTTAAATATCATAAAAGCTATTTACAGCAAACCGACAGCTAACATCAAATTAAACGGAGAGAAACTCAAAGCCATCCCACTTAAATCAGGAACACGACAAGGCTGTCCACTCTCTCCATACCTCTTCAATATAGTGCTTGAAGTTTTAGCAATAGCAATAAGACAACATAAGGGGATCAACGGGATTCGAATTGGAAAGGAAGAAGTTAAACTTTCGTTATTTGCAGATGATATGATAGTCTACATAAGCGACCCCAAAAACTCCACCAAAGAACTCCTACAGCTGATAAACGCCTTTAGTAATGTGGCCGGATACAAGATCAACTCCAAAAAATCAGTCGCCCTCCTATACACAAAGGATATGGAAGCAGAGAGGGAAATCAGAGAAGCATCACCTTTCACGATAGCCACAAACAGCATAAAATATCTCGGGGTAACTCTAACCAAAGAAGTGAAGGATCTATTTGACAAGAACTTTAAGGCATTGAAGAAAGAAATTGAAGAGGATACCAGAAAATGGAAGGATCTCCCTTGCTCTTGGATTGGGAGGATCAACATAGTAAAAATGGCAATCCTACCAAAGGCAATTTATAGATTCAATGCAATCCCCATCAAGATCCCATTAAAATTCTTCACTGATCTTGAAAGGACAATAATCAACTTTATATGGAATAACAAAAAACCCAGGATAGCCAAAACAATCTTGTACAATAAAGGTACTTCTGGAGGCATTACCATCCCTGACTTTAAACTCTACTATAGAGCTACAGTAATGAAAACAGTGTGGTATTGGCATAAAAATAGAGAAGTTGACCAATGGAATCGTGTAGAAGACCCGGATCTTAACCCACAAACCTATGAACACCTCATTTTCGATAAAGGTGCTAAAAGTATACAATGGAAGAAAGAAAACATCTTCAACAAATGGTGCTGGCACAACTGGATGTCAACCTGTAGAAGAAAGAAAATTGACCCATATCTATCACCATGCACAAAACTCAAGTCCAAATGGATCAAAGACCTCAATATCAATCTGAACACACTGAACCTGATAGAAGAGAAAGTGGGAAGTACCCTACAACAGATGGGCACAGGCGATCGCTTCCTAGGTATAAGCCCAGCAGCACAGTCATTAAGGGCAACATTGAATAAATGGGACCTACTGAAACTGAGAAGCTTCTGTAAAGCAAAAGACACTGTCACTAAGACAAAAAGGGAACCCACTGACTGGGAGAAGATCTTCACCAACCCCGCAACAGACAAAGGTCTGATCTCCAAAATATATAAAGAACTCAAGAAACTAGACTTTAAAATGCTAATTAACCCAATTAAAAAATGGGGCACTGATCTGAAGAGAGAATTCTCAACAGAAGAAGTTCAAATGGCCAAAAGGCACTTAAGGTCATGCTCAGCCTCCTTAGCGATCAGGGAAATGCAAATCAAAACAACATTGAGATATCACCTTACACCTGTCAGAATGGCTAAAATCAAAAACACTAATGATAGCCTTTGCTGGAGAGGCTGTGGAGAAAGGGGTACCCTCATCCATTGCTGGTGGGAATGCAAACTTGTGCAACCACTTTGGAAAGCAGTGTGGCGCTTTCTCAGGAAATTTGGGATCAACCTACCCATGGACCCAGCAATGGCACTCTTGGGAATATACCCACGAGATGCCCGATCATATGACAAGGACATTTGTTCAACTATGTTCATTGCAGCATTATTTGTAATAGCCAGAACCTGGAAACAACCTAGATGCCCTTCAATGGAAGAATGGATGAAGAAAGTATGGAATATATATACATTAGAATACTACTCAGCGGTAAAAAACAATGACTTCGCGAATTTTGCATGCAAATGGATGGAAATAGAAAACACTATCCTGAGTGAGGTAACCCAGACCCAAAAGGATGAACATGGGATGTACTCACTCATAATTGGTTTCTAGAGATAAATAAAGGTCAGTGAGTCTATAATTTGATATCCTAAAGAAACTAAATAAGAAGGTGAACCGAAAGAAAAACATATAGCTATCCTCCTGGTTATGGGAAGTAGACCAGATTGCCGGGCAAAAATTTGGGATCTTGGGGGTGTGGGGGGAGGGGGGGTGAGGGGAGAAGGGGAGAGAAATGTGAGAAGGGGAGGATGGGGGGAACCTGGGGAAACGGAATGTTTGGGATAAAGGAAGGTTGGATAGGGGAGCAGAGAAGCACACATCTTAATTAAGGGAGCCATCTTAGAATAGAAAAAAAAATATAAAATAAAAAAAAAAACAGTTTCCAATAGAGAGAGCTTAAAGCTGCCTAACAGGTACTCAAACAGGTAAAATATAAATCAACAGGTAAAGTATACAATAATCAACAAATACAGTATATTAATTATAATGCAGCTATGGCAAGTGTGCATATTAAATATAAAACTTATTCTACAACATTTTTATAAAAAATGCTGTTTATGGCAAAATCTTCTCAAGTTTTGCCAATTAAGATATTAAACTCTTAATTTAAACCAGTAGCCTGTCTGGTACAAAAGGGCAGGATAAAAGCTAAAAAATGGCTTGATCCCCAGATGATTATTGCTACAATTCACACAACTGTATTTTGCTAATGTTATAGCAAAAAAAAATCCCTTAAAGGATTTTATGCTAAATTTTACAAATGGCTCTTCCAATGGAGGAACTGCACATATGGCTAATAATAATAAAAAAAATATTATGGAGCATAATAAGGCTCCTTGTAAGCAGCTTATGAAACTTGCAAGTAGATCCAGATGCAAACGGATCTGACATGATAACACCAAGCTGACCTTTGCTAGGGCAAGGTGGAAAAGCCCTTGCAATGCATTATGAAAAAACCCGACCTATATATATTTGGGGTCGAGGATATGTTTATGCTTTTTTCACAGAAAGAAAATAAAAGCTGGGCCTGATGTCGAGGCTGCGCTGCGGACACAGAGGAGTTCCTGAGGCGATTGCAGAGAGGTCCTTAGTCTGGCTTTTCCTGCCCCCAAGGAGAGGAGTCCCTGATAACAGAACCTGCTGCTCCACTCTACAGGGTGTCAATTCTGCCTCCTGAGTCCAGGGAGACCCGGCTGAGATAATGCCAGGATGTGCTTCAGATAGCTGAATCCAGCTCACCTCACCCAGGAATCCCACCGGCCCTGAAGCACAAGTGCTAAACTGCTTCTGCAGCTTGAACTCTGGTCTGCTTTGGAGCTGAGATGCAGACTGGACATCAGACTGTTTTAATCTTTGGGACACAGAACTCATTTTAATTAAAATACTAACCTCTTCACTTAAAAAGGGGAAAGATTGGGGTTCCTGAGACTGTTGCTCAGAGTCTGGAAATGGTGGTATTTGACAACAATGTATGTCATTGTACTTTTACTGAAATTGATCTAATGATATTTGTAACTGCTTATAGATGTTGGGAAAGGTTTGACACATGCTGTAAAGTGTTTGGGTTTAATGCATATGTTAAGAATTTTAGATTTTGATCCCTTTTTCACCTCCCTAATTGATGGCAGGCAAGCACACGTAACTTTTTGTGGAGTAGGCATTTAGGAAGGAGGACATACCATGGGCCAGACTAAAAGGTGAATACTGGGTTTGGAAGGTGCCCCTTTCTTCTTGTCTGGAGATGGAGTTATTGGTGCCAAAATTATATCATATCTTTTGTTTAAGGAGCACCTCACAGATTTTTCATTAATGATAGATACAGGGGCCCAATGACGGGAGTTAGTGTGGATCCTCACCTAAATTTCAAACCATACAGAGGCCGTACAGGCCGGCTCAACATGGCATGGTTTTTAGGTACGAGGGCGCTCTCCACATAGCCTAAGACAGGGTGCCCTGTGATCTGCTTACTTTAATCCTACTAGATACCTTTTATTTGAGAAGCTCCAAGAAACTAATGCTACTCATAAGGCACCCCTCTGTTCCCAGGAGAGGTAAATTGCTTCACCAGTCGAGAGGAGGGTCTCTCCTTGTCCCAGTCCCTTCTCCTTTAGATCTGACACCATGGTTGACTCTGTCTTGGTGCCCTCCACCTATAACTACTTGCCTTTATATAAGAAAGGAGGAATATGTTGGGAGCCGTTTCCCCCCCTAAAGATTGTTACAGAAACCATCACCTTGGGGAGCCTGCAGGGAACCCCAAACCCATAATTATGTTAAGAATAGTCCTATTGGCAAAACCTGCCCCACACCCAATTAGCTATTCGCTAATTGCTCACGAACCTAATCTGATAGCGGAACTGCCTTAAATTCCAGCTATCCAGGGAACTAGGTGTGGCAACTCCTGACTTCTTGGCCTACCCGACCGGATGTAGGTTACGTGACTGGGACCACGCGGCCAGATTCCATGCTCCTGTGCCCTGCTCCCCAAGCCCTCATTCAGGGGGTATATAAGTTGTTACCCTGTCCCTAATAAACGGAGGCTTTGACAAAAAAAAAAAAAATGTTTAGATCCTATTTTTCAGATAATCACCAACATTTGATCTGTCACACTTTCTCCTATTGTCCACTAATGTGTCTGTGGAAGTTTCTGTCCTGCCAAGTCCAACAATAAACACACAGAAACTGTAAAAAAAAAAAAAAAAGAAAAAAAAAAAGAAAATTCTTACCTGGCATGCATGAGGCCTCAATGTGATCCTCAAAACAATTAAAAAATATGAAAGAAACATTACAAATGATGGCATTAAAATGCATGTTAATATGATACGGACTAAAGATTTCCCTTTAATAAACTCAGAACTGTTTTCAACTCTTAGTTCTCACATTTTAAAGACCCTGACCTAAAACTGTAGAACATTTCATCAAAGATTTTAATAAAATCCTCACATCCAGCTTTCTTTATTTCCCTAGCCATTATTTCCCTAGCATTTATCTCCCTTTTTCTTTCAGCTTCAATTCTGCAGAATTCCACTGTGCTTCTCCCATGGAGCTCAAGGTCTTCCTTAACCCCAACCCCTCTCCCATGCCTCCTGTGCTAGTGTCCTTACTATGGAGGATTACATGCTATACCATCCACAGACCGCATGCACGGCAGTGAACACATCTGTTTACCTCTGTAGTGACATCAACAGACATTTGTGTCTTTAAACAGATGACTTCAAACACAGATTGCTTGTCACTGCTCACTAACGCTGCCATTTGAAACAAGAGGTTTAGTGCTGCAGAACTTACTATCCCAGAAAACCTGACCTGCACTGGGATTTCCCAGGGAAATAAGGACTAAATGTTATGTGAGTAACCTGCATTTGGACAAGTGAGAGCTAAGAGACACTGAACAAGTTCTGTTCTACGGAACTTTTCATACTCTGTCCTTTCGACGTTCAGTCTCAGTGAGCATTCATTATTTGACATTTAACTGAAAGTTTCTGTGCTGTGCATTCCAATAACTAGTTTCCAAAACACACTGAGCAAATAATACTAAATTTTAAAGTAATGACTACGTGTTAAACGGTCTACTCTTCTTCCATTTAATTGTCCAGCTTTGCTTTCAACCTGCCAGTAGTACCATGAGTAACAAGTCAACTTAGTGTATGCTCCACTAAATAAAAATATCAAAAGTAGCAATGGCTTGAAGGTATGCCAATGGATTACTTCTTTTATTTAACTGATACCTAAAATTTTTATGTATTTATTGATTTCATGTTTTGACATACATACATATTCTTTAAAAGTCGAGTGAGAATATGATAAGACATTTAACGCTTCTTTACAGTCAAAACATTAAAAAATCCTCTTTATACTAGTGCAAGACAAGTTTTAATCAACACACATGAGAGTTACCTAGGAAGATGGGCTCTCCGTTGAGGAATTTGCTCCATCAGTTTGACTTGAAGACATGTTTGTAGGGATATTTTCTTCATTGATTACTTATATGGAAGGGCCCAGTTCACTGTGTGTGGTGCTGATCCTGGACAAGTAGTTCTGCACTGTATAAATAAAGCAAGCTGAGCAAGGCAGTATGCTGCTTTCCTCCATGGTTCCTGCCCTGAATTCCCTCACTGGTGGATCATGTCCTGAAAGTTGTGAGATAAAAATATTTTCCTCACCTCAGTTGGTTTGTATCCCTGTTTTGTCACAGCAACAGAAAAGGAAGCCAGGACAAGACCTTCACAGGACAGGATTAGGACATTAGGAAAGCAAGCCAGAGTGAAATTTGTAAAGTAAACCATTAGGGCATTATGTATAGCACCCCACAGTACAGGGGACACATGAACTTCTCACCTTAGTACCATCTCCACCCTATCCCAACTCTCCCTGATGCTGTGTACTTTAATGATGTGGAATTCTCCTCTGTATGCTGTGAATTTTATTATCATTGGTTAATAAAGAAGCTGCTTTGGCCTATGGCAGGGCAGAATAAAGCCAGACAGGAAGTCCAAAAAAGATAAAGAGAGATGGCATGTAGCTGCCAGAAGAGAAAGAAGCCAGAACCTTACCGGTAAGCCACAGCCATGTGGTGATACATAGATTGATAGAAATGGGTTAATTTAAGATGTAAGAGCTAAGAAGGGTGATGATGATTCACGCCTTTAATCTCAGCACTTCGGAGGCAGAGGCAGGTGGATCTCTGGGAGTTTGAGGCCAGCCTGGTCTACAGAATGGGTGCCATTTCTAGAAGGTGCTGCTTGCTCAGTTCTTCCAAAGTCTCCATTTGGTCTGGCTGTGCTGGCACAAGCCTTTAATCCAAGGGTTGGGTGGAGGCAGGTGGTCTCTGTTAAACTTGCCGAGGCTAGCCTTTTCTACATGGTGAGTTTCAGACCAGCCAGGACTGTGGCCAGGACTGTGTGGTGAGGTCTTTGTCTATTAAAAAAGAAAGAAAAAAAAACAGAGGAAGAAAAGGAAGAAGGAGGAAGAGGAGGAGGAGGAAGAGGAGAAGGAGGAAGAAGAGGAGGAAAGTCTTTTCTTCCTATTGACTATGTACTTCCTGTTTCGTTTTAATCAACTTTCCCTTTCCAGGCTGAAGAGTAACAGGCTTCAGTGTCTGTCCCCACACCCCAGTCTGTCATGCACACCTGTCCCTTTTGGAACAGTGCTTCGCCATTTTCTGCCACCCTTTTCTCTTTGCTTGTGGACATATCTATGGTTTGGAGCAGTCACAGAGGAAGGAGGACATGGGAGCGTGTGGGCAGTCGGCAGAATCAAGAGTCACCCTGACCACACCTACATAGGGATGAGCCATTCTGACATAAGGGTCAGCCACGAGAGCCAGGGAACAGGCAATCTCTGTTTGTGCAACACTTGAATGTTGCTAAAGATAAAGGTGTCAAAAGGCACCTTGAAAAGCAGTCGCACAGCAAAAGTAACAGGGTAGTTCTTAAGCAGTGGGAACAGGAAAAGAAGCCGCTCAGGCATACACAAAATGAGTATCATGACAGACACTCATGATGTTCCAGCTAGGCAGGAGGCTTATGGGAAAGGATGGAGATGGCTTGTTCCTCCACTCCCCACCCCTGCTGCATGCTGGAGCCACAGAGCCTTGTTGTAGGTGGCTCTGTCCCAGGGACACAACCCGGACAGGGAGTTAGTAGCCCTGTGCCACAAGCTGCTCCTAGGCAGCCAATGAGCAGTTCCACTGGGAACAATTTTTGTAATTGTTTTTATTATTATTATCTGTATGGGGTAGGGTCTAAAGACAACTGGGGCGTAAGTTCCTTTCTTCCACTGTGGGTTCCTGGAATTGAACTCAGGTCATCAGGCTTTTGGGCAGATACGTTTACCCCCTGAGAGCATCTTGCCAGGCCATGAGCAGCTTTAAGCATCCAGGGCTCCTGATTGTCTTTGAATGGTTATGGTTTCCATATTTCACCCACAAAGTATGTTGCAGTCCTCTGCCAAGGTGAGCTTGAAAGGTGGCCTACTGGGGGCTGTGCTCCTGTTTGCACCGTGGCTTTGTTTTTAGGAGAGCACATGTCATGACACGGAGGAATACGTGGGACTTTAAAACGGCAGATCTGTTTGGATTTCTGCTGTTGACTTTTATTGAGCCAGGCAGACAGTAAGGATACTGGCTGGGTCTGTTGTGTTAGTGGCTCCTGAGCATCCAGGGGTTGGATTCTCAGGGGCTTCAGAAAAGGATTCAGCTAAGGTCGCAATACAGGAGTTGCCTCCTGAACACCCTTCAAGTCAGTCTCCGCATGCCCACTTGAGGTCATTGGGTCATTTTAATACAAGGTCATAGACGATCCTGTTCTTACTTTGCTGATGTTCCTGACACTCTCCCTACCCCACTTCCGACAATGGTCAGCGGTGTTCACATCTGTGTCTGTGTGCTGAGCCTGGGGGCCAGATGAATTCTGTAGAATATGGGCAGTTCTGGAATCAAGCTATTGTTGAATGTCTGTTCAAAAGAGATGGTTTTGCAGATGTTGAGGGGAGGGGAGGAGTCTCCCCTACACTGGTCTGAGGCTGACTGGGAGCATTGTCCTGGCCAGAGTGCCTGTTGGCTTTGGGGATACAGGGTCAGCTTTATAGTTTCGTCATCGGTGCTTTCCAAGGTCCTGAGAACCTTCGAGCCAGCAGTTCAGCACAGAGCAGTGAGCACCAGAAAATCCCAACATTTTCATCCTTGCTTGGCTGTGGAGGCAGTGTGAAGGCTGGTGTCCACTCAACATCTTGGTAGACAAAGGGCAGACCAGCTTTTTGTTCTAGATCAGAGCCAGCAGCAAGCGTGCGCTCAGAAGGTTGCAACTGAGCTGTCCTGGGAAGTCTGGGAATGTAATGCACACCAGCTAGCAAGGCGACAGTCCCTTCACCTGACACAGACACCGTCACTGCTTTGCCCAGAGCCCACAAGTCATATGAACACCTCAAGCTAAAGGTGATGGAGCCGTGTGATGCTTGGCGACTCTGAGCTGATGTCAGCGGCCCAGAGGCCACTATTGTGTCCTGGGTGGCTATGCTTCCTAGAGAACTGGGTGGGCAGCTTGCTGCACATCTAGCCCTGGCTCCATCAAGAAAAAGTTGGGGACCATGTGGTGGCTGCTGTGACAATGATCATTTCTAAGAAAAAAAAAAAAAACAAAGCAAAACAAAACCAAAGTTCTTAGAAACGAGACCTGGGAGCCTGAGAAATGCCCTAGCAGTTAAGAGCACTGGCTGTCCAAGTTTAAGTCACAGCATCCACATCAGAGGATCATACTCTCTACGGATCCAGAACTGGCAGCTTTGAGGGTTTCTGTGGCTCTGGGGGTGATCTCCACATGGCTTTTCCGGTTTCAGTGACTCTGATAGTCACTTACACACAGCCCGTGGGTTTCAGTGGCTCCAATGGTATCCCACATAAAGAACCCCAATTGTGTTTCTCACATTGCTTTGCAAGTTTCCAGGGGCTTCCCCAGTGTCCTCAAACTGTCAAATACCAAAGAAGCACGTTCTCTTCATAAGGCCACAGACCCCAAGATTAAGTGGTCAGAGTCAAGTGAACTACATTTGGTAGTGAGGGGTCAAACACCAGTGTGGTGGTTTGAAAGAAAATGGCCCCCAAAAGGAGTGGTACTATTAGGATGTATGGCCTTGTTGGAGGAAGTGTGTCTCTGTGGGGTGTGTTTCGAGGTCTCTGTCTCTCAAGCTTCCCTCACTGTGACAGCCAGTTGACTTCCTGCTGCCCTCTGGTCAAGATGTAGCCAGCTCCATATCTACTTGAATGCTGCCACATTCCCCACCATGATGATAGTGGACTGAACTCTGAAATTGGAAGCCACTGCCTCTTAAATGAGTTCCCATGGTCATGGTTTCTCTTCACAACAGAAACCCTAACTAAGACAACCAGGCCTGTCTAGAGCACCCCTCGACATCCCATACAAGATGGTTTCCATGGTGACCCCTCCAGTGCCCATGGACTTCCCTCACACTGCAGTTGGGCATTCTTCAGAGGTCATGTGATTCTTGTAGCACTTGACAATGCGATGGCATTCTAGTGACTCTGTTTGCACACTGTGAGGATGAGCACCAGGCAGCATGGCAGCTGGCACGGTTCTTTATAAACACCACTGTCTTCCTACCTTACCTGGAATGTATGCAGCTGGAACTCACATGCTCTTCCTCTCATCCCCAAACACCCCTCCCCCACTCTCCCTCCTCCTGCACCATCATCCCAGGTTCCTCACAACCACCTTCACCTTCTGCCCCCATTTTCCTATGTGACCCCCATGAACTTTGCCAGCCCCTGTGAGGAGTCAGAAGCCACACACCTTACGCTTCCCTGTTGTCTCCCTGGTGGGCAGAGCAGCTCTGCTTCAGCTCCCATTGCTATGACTCTGTTGCTAGGATCAGGCTGTAATGAATGATGGATGGCCGATTCTCTCGGAAGCCTGATCTGTAATGCAGAGGAGTGCAAAGCGCCCCCTTTTCTTCTGGTTTCTTAAGGGGGGGGATCAGTTTTAAATTCAAAGCAGCGCTGTCCTAGCCTCAGCTGCCCCTGACAGTGGCTTCTGCTGAGGTGGGTGATAATTCTCACACAGAGGGCCCAGCCAGGCTCTGCTATTTGTCCTGGGGGCTTTGTAAGTTTTTTCTGGCCTTGGTCCTATGGGCCAATCTCTCTTTTCTCTCTCTTTCTGTGCTGACAGGTTAAATGGGGGTATAAATACTTGTTGTAACATTTTCTATGTGCATGGCATCCTCCACCTCTGGAACACAGTACAGGCACTGGAGACCTGGTCTCAGGACCTCCCTCTTTCTCTATCCCTTAGTTATTACAGACAAGAATAATGGGCAATGCAGACAAGAATAAGTTATAAGAGTTAAAAGAAGTCTCAACTACTAGGCCAATCAGTTTATAATAGAGAGAGAGAGAGAGAGAGAGAGAGAGAGAGAGAGAGAGAGAAAGGCTTTCCAATTAATCATGTGACCAGGGATTAATATCCAGACTATAACAAAAACTCAAAAAAATTAAACACCAAACTTTCTTCCCCAACTTATTCAGTCAATAAGTGGGCAAATGATTCAAATAGACAATTCTGAAGCCAATAAGTACAAATGGCTAATAAGCATATGGAATAATAGATGTTTGCAGCATTGTTACCCATCAGGGAAATGCAAATCAAAAGAATGTGGAGATTCCATCTCCTGATTATCAAGATGGTCTTGCTCAATGGAAAACTAGGCTAGAAATATCACATTTCTCTCTTCTAGAGACAGTTCCTGCCCTTAACTGGCATGAATGCCAAGAGACATGAAATTCCCACTGAATGAACGTTGATGGAGGGCAGCGATGGGGTGTCCTCACTGGTCCCTCCCACTCACTGTAGTTGTTGCCCGCAGCTTTGGGTTGGTAGGTAAAATCAACTTTGCCATAAGCAGACTGTTTACATTGGTCTTGGTCTTATGGAATACAGCCTTTTATGGCTGAAAGGGACAGGTGGATTCTACTGGGGACCAACTGCTCATCATTGTCAAGATGGCAAATCACAAGCAACTTCACACCTCGAGGGCATTACCAATATCAGTGCCTCCATCATGTCTTGAAAGATCCGTGGTGGTGATTTCCATCATGTCCTCAAGGAAAATCTTCACAGGGCTGATGCAAAGTTTGGAATGTATGTTTCTAGCTTGTGGGGGAGGAGACAGGTGTCAGTGCATGCATGCATGTGTGGTGTGCTTATGGAGGTAAGCAGACAACCCTGGGGGCTGCTCCTTGGGCCTCTTTCACCTTTGGTTTGAGACAGGGTCTCTCATTGGTCTGGGGCTTCCTCCTTCCTTTCTTTCCTTCTTGTTAGGTCACAGTGAGTCTCCCTTTCCCCACTTCTTTCCCAAATCAGGCCCTGCCCCTATTGTAGCTCTCTCTGCAGAGAGTTGATGAGCAAGCCTTCTGTGACTTTATAGTACCCGGCCCATCCTCTGCCCCAAAGCTGTAAACACAGTCCCACCCCCATACCCAGACTAAAGACCATCTTGAACTGCCTTGTGATTCTACGCATGGTAGGTTCGGTCATGTGACAGAGGATGCCCTCCCACACCTTGAAACCTGTACAGGTACTGGAACCCTTCATTGACCTGAAGTTGGAGGGTCTGTGCCTCCCTTCAGGACTCCTGTCATGCTGTCAGTGGTGACTGTCTTTCTTAATGCAGCTCCTCGCTATATCCATACACAGAATATTAGGAAGTACCATGACGGCCTAGGCAGAAGACTGGAGACCAGAGTGAGCACATCTCATTTGAAGGCAGGTGAATAAAGAGGAAGTTCTTTGCTTCCCTGAGCTGTTATGGGTGTGTTGCGTCATGTCCATAAGTTCATGACCATAGGGGGCTGGAGAAATGGCTCAGAGGTTAAGAGCACTGGCTGCTCTTCCAGAGGTTCTGAGTTAAATTCCCAGCAACCACATTGTGGCTCACAACCATCTGTAATGAGATCTGGTGCCCTCTTCTGGCCTGCAGGCATACATGGAGGCTGGACACTGTGGATATAATAAATAAATAGATCTTTAGAAAGAAAGAAAGAAAGAAAGAAAGAAAGAAAGAAAGAAAGAAAGAAAGAAAGAAAGAAAGAAAGAAAGAAAGAAAGAAAGAAAGAAAAAAAGAGGCATATAATGTTTCTTAAAAAAATCATGACTGTATGAAGTACAGGGCAGACAGTCAGAATGTGTCAAGCTGGATCCTAGACAGTCAGGTAAAGCTGAGGTGGACACACTTTGCTCAGGAAAATGAAAGACATTTTCAGATATAGTCTTCTTTGGTTTCTTCCTAATCCAGCAGTATCTCATCTGTTGTTAGAAACGTCACTTCCTTCTGGGAGACTCCATGGAAACCAGGCTATATCTTCTCATCCAACCCCTGTGCCTTCTCTGCCTGTGTAGCTGGAGGTACTTGCTCAACTCTGAAGTCTGGAAGTTCCTGTCTCAGACTTTGCTGGCAGCAAGATTCTGTTGACCTTCGCTGTCAGGTCAGGAAAGGGTGGCATCAGACCTTCCTATCGTCTACGTCTAATGCCTGCTTCACCCCTTACTCCAATGGAGCTTGCCTTTCTTAGGGGATGTGAAGGGCCAGAGAATATTCTAGTAAGTTTTGTAATGGTCTAGCGAAGGTCCCTCAGACATTCTGATGCTGGGAACTAGTGTAGGCAGACTTTTCTGTCCTGCCAACCAGCTCCCAAATAACCACAAAGAAACTTATTATTAATTACAAATGCTTGGCTTATAGCTTAGGTTTGTCTCCAGCCTGCTCTTAGAACTTAAATTAACCCATTTTTATTAATCTATATGTGCCCCAAGCCTCATTTACCTCGTCTATAAACTTACCCATGTTGCTTCTTCCACATGAGACTTCTCAGACCCTTCTTCCCAGTGTCTTCCTGCCTAATCTCTTCCTGCCCAGCTATAGGCCAGTCAGATCTTTATTAACCAATAAGAATAATACATATTTACAGTGTGCAAAGATTATTCCACAGCACTAAAGCATTCCTGAGAAATCCAGAGGATATTCTAGCAGGCATGCCTACCTAACCCGAGGGAACTAAAGGAGCTGGTGACAGACAGTCTTCCTTTGAGTCCTCAGTGCTTCTTTTTCTTTTCCTCAGAAAAATGAAGGATTTGCCAGCACCATGCCAAGTGTGCATCTGCTGCACAGCTCAGGGCCAACATGCCAAGTATCATAGCACCAAAGTCACCCACCACCCCCAGTTGCTGTCTTGGATTATGCGGGAGCCTTGCTCTGTGAATGTTTCCTTGCCAGAAGGCACAGTGTTAAGACTTGTCAGTAGAAGATATTGGAGGACCCTAGAGGAGGACAGGCTCTGCACTGCCGGGGATGCTTCTGATTTGCTCCTCTTCCCTGAACTCCCAGCTCTGCTCCAGCCTCACCCCTACATCAGTCAAAACAACACAGAGATGTAGCTCAGTTAACACAAAAACGGATCCCCACCACTGCATAGCCTGGTGAGGTGCCCACACCTGTATTCTCCCCTGCACTGGGGAGGTAAAGGCAGGAGGATCAGAAGTTCAAGGTCATCCTCGGCTGCATAGGCCAGCCTATGATACAGGAGATATTATTATTTACTTATTCACTTTTGGTTTTTCAAGACAGGTTTTCACTGTGTAACCTTGGCTATTCTGAAACTCTCTCTGTAGATCAGCTTAACCTTGAATTCACAAAGATCCACGTGCCTTTGCCTCCCAAGTGCTAGAATTAAAGGCGTGTGCCACTCTGCCCAGCCCTTATTATTTATTTTTAAATTTTGTTGTTATTGTTGTTTGAGACAGGGCCTATGTTGCCCTGGCTGTTCTATAACTTGCTCTATAGACCAGGCTGGCCAGGAACTCATGAAGCTCCATCTGTGTCTCCCTTTCAAGTGCTGGGATTAAAGGTGTGCACCATCATACACTGCTGAGACCTATTTTTAAAACAATAAACCCATATGTTAGGCTAGATGAGTGGGATATGCTGATAATACCAACACCTGGAGCCTGAAGGTCAGGAGTTCATGGCCAGCCTTGGCTAAACAAATAAATTCCAGCCTGGGCTATGGAAGACCCTGTCTCAAAAAAACAGACAAATAAACACAATGCAACAAGAATAACAACAAAAGAGGAACTGCAGAGATGGCTCAGAGGTTAAGAACAAACACTGCTGCTCTTATAGAGAACTTGAATTCGGTTCCCAGCACCCACTTGGTGGTTCACAATCATCATGGCCAGTTCCAGGCGATTTTCCAACCTCTGAAAAGAACAGCATAAAATGGACTTATTTACAGCTTTGACCAAAATCAGAGAGCCATTCTCAGACTGCGTCCTCCATCCTCATAATGGTGTTACCGTCTGTGGAAGGGATGGAACGAGAGACGGGCAGCACACACGCGGATCAGCTGTGGGTCCCAGTGCTGAAGGTAGGAGATGAGGAATAACTCCCCAGCCCCGCCTCATGGCTTCTTGTTGCATCTTCTAGTGCCAGGGAAGGGCCCCAGAGAGGTCTCTCTGGTTTTGGCAGAGATACTTCCTGTATGGAGTTGGGACTGAAAAGGATAATTTTTTAAAAATTATCGGGAGGCCATTACTACAGTCCCTTTCTTGTCCACTACTCAGTGGAGGACCCGGCATGCTGTTTCTTTGAGCTGGCCAGCCTGCTGCCTGCGCATGTTGGAGGTGAGGTTGGGGAAAGGTTAGCCAACCTCAGACGCTAACCTGTAGCTCCATCTAGTGGCAGGACGTTGGCTTTTAGGCAATTGTGCAACCCCCTCTTCCAGCCTGGGGAGTTGGTCATGGAAGGGTTGCTGCTTATTGGTTTATCAATCTGGTGGGGGCATTTTCTCTATCAAAGTTCCCTCTTCCCAGACATTTCTGTCTGTGTCAAGTCGGCATTAACTTGTCAGTTTAATCTCTTAATTTAATTTTTGATAAATCTACAATAGACCCGAATTTCTGTAATTAAATATGATCCCAGAAATGCATACTGTCAACACTTCTTTTTCTCTACCTCCTTTATTTTTTTCTTTTTCGAGACAAGATTTTTCTGTGTAACAGTCCTGGCTGTCCTGGAACTCACTTTGTAGGCCAGGCTGGCCTCGAACTCACAGAGATCCACCTGGTTTAATATTTCTTAAAATCAACTATCGCAGTGAGCAAGATATAGCGAAGTGATGGAGAGCTTGGTCATCAGCCTTACCCTCCAAATAAACAAACCCTTTGGCCAACTGTAGGCTTAGGATAAAGAAAGGAAGAATAAACAAAACTATTTCTTGAGTGTAAGAGTTCCGTTAAAGGGCTGGAGAAATGGCTCAGTGGTTAAGAGCACATCCAACTCTTGAAGAGAGGCTGAGTTTGATTCCTAGCACCCACATTGGGCAACTCATGGTTGCCTGTAACTCCAGCTCCAAGGAATTCAATGCACTCTTCTCAATTCTATAAACATCTGTATTCACACATGCATAAACACCACATGCACACAAACATACACAATTAAAAATAAAATAAATCTTTAAAAAATCTTGCTGGGCAGAGGTGGTGCATGCCTTTAATCCCAGCACTTGGGATGCAGAGGCTGGAGGATCTCTGTGAGTCTGAGAGTTCAGAACAGTCAAGACTACACAGAAAAACCCTATCTCAAAGAACCAAAATAATAATAATAATAATAATAATAATAATAATAATAATAATAATAATAATAATAATAATAATAATAATAGACTATGGCTCTAAGAATCTAATCTAAGTAAGGAAACCCAGGAAAACAACAGCCACTACCTTCTGCCAAGAAGTGAGCCCCTCAAGCCTCTCTGGGTTCTATTGGCTACTGCCTTCAGGAACCTACTTCGTTAACTGGCCAGCTGAGTTCAGTTATTAACTCTACTTAGAATAGTCTTTATTAATGGTCCTTTACAGAAAAACTGAAAGACATTTTTCTAAAACCAACTATATGTAAAATAGATGATAGCTATTTTACGACTTAAATGGAAAGGAATTGCCTTTGTATAATTATCAAACATCCGCAGGGTGGTTAGAAACGACAAACACCACTCAATAATTTTTAAAACTGCATTGCTTTAGCTTGTATTAGATAAAAGTGGTGGTTTTTCCAGACAGGGTTTCTCTATGTAGCCCTGGCTGTCCTGGAACTCCCTCTATAGTCCAGGCTGGCCTTGAACTCACAGAGATCCATCTGCCTCTGCTTCCCCAGTGCTGAATTACAGGTGTAATTCACTGCCAGCCTGATGAAAGTGATCTTTAAGTGGAGGCTTTATTTCTAATACATTCTCCCTGTGGTATCTGGAGTAAATAATTGCTCACTAACTCTTACCAAGACCAGAGCTGTTTCTTGATGGTCTGCCACAAAGTATCTTGATATCCTAGCAACATAGGCAGCACAGAGGACCTGAATGTGCTGTCAGCTCTTGGATTTTAAGACACCATGAGACCAGAACTCATACTCAGCAAATGACGATTCGTTATTTGATATATTTTAAGTGACTTGGAAGTTTTATTTCTATTATATATTTATGAATTTTTATCATATTTTATATTTAACTAATTTGCTTTTGATAGGTGTTGAGATATCTCTAATTTATTTACCAACAAATTTAAGTTAACCCATCTGTCAGAGATTTTCTTTAGTTCAAATTTTAGTCATAAGACAAAACAACATAGTAATAAATTTATCAGTCTAAAATCAAGCAGATAAATCTAAATTGTATTTATGACAAATGGGAACAAGATGAGGCCACTTGGATTTATGACTGAACTTTAATACTTAACTAAAATAAAAATTTTATGTGGAAGTAACTTGGTTTAGAAATAAGACAAACAACAAAACCAGCACTTTTTGTATTGTTACCTTTTATTCAAAACCCCACAACTTTTATCTTCATTTTTCCAGTGTCAAACAGGTTGTTAATTCTTTGGATGTTTTCATTCCAGCCTGGCTAGCCAACAGTTACTGAATAACAGATTGTCTTAGCAGGAAAAAAAAAAAACTTCCAATCACACAAAACAAAGGGGTACACTAAATTACATGTCATATAGATTAGATATGCTAACTACATCTTATATTATAAATTAATAAATCTGAGTGTGCCTTCCTGATGTGGGAGTCCCCTTTGTATGCTATGAATATGTTTTATTACCATTGGTTATTAAAGAAGCTGTTTCAGTTAATGACTTAGTAGAGTAAGGCCAGGCAGGAAATCCCAACAGAAATATAGAGAGAAAGTAGGCGCAGTCAAAGAGATGCCATGTAGCTGCCGAAGGAGACAAACGCCCCAGAACCTTAAAGGTAAACCACGAGCCTCAGGGTAAAATAGAAAATAATAGGAATGGGTTAATCTAAGATGTAAGAGTTAGTTAATAAGAAGCCTGAGCTAATAGGCCAAACAGTGTTGTAATTCATACAGTTTCTGTGTGATTATTCATTTGTGGATGTTTGGGAATGAACAAGCAGCCTCAGCCTACCCCTACCTAAAAAGGTAAATCCATTAGGAAGAAAAAAATGTTTAAACTCAAAGAGTTAAAAAAAAAAATCTGTGGGTACCACAGCCAGGCACTTCTAAAAAGCAATCACGTCACATGGGTGTACTCTCTCAGTCACACAGCAGGCTGCAGGGCTCATCATGATTTCTCTAGGGAATCCCAAAGTAGGATTAGGGTTCTTCCTCATGCCAATCACAGAGACCTCTCTACAGCGGCCATATTTCCAGTACCCTTGGATGCCTTGGATTGGAGACAACAACACAAAGCACAAATAATCCACGCTTCATTTTTAGAGAGTTCAAGCAGTACTCCAAATTGGTTCGATAAAGAATGCCCAAATTGGCTAAAAACACTCATACACACTCACGAGTGAGCACGTGTGCACAGAAGAGGGTGCTTGCATGCCCATTGATAAGACAAACACTTGGGAAACAGACTTTGAGTGTTTTAGAAACTATGAGCATATTTCCCCCTTATTTTACCACAAACCGCAAAGGGCCATCCCTGTTGGCTCAGAGAGAAAGAAGGAAAGTCCGCAAGCAAAGCTACAGAGATGTCCTCCATTCTCCCCTTTTGTTCAGGGACAGGAAAAGAGCAAACACCCTGTGGTTGTGGTGTCCCTTAATCCCTGCCCCCAAAGGTCTGACCAGCTGCATCAAGAGAAATCAGTGTAAAACATACAAAGCAGAGAAATGGCTTTATTTACAGTCTGGGTCAGAACCGGGGAGAGAGAAGCTCTCAGCCTGCCTCTGTCTTCTCCACAGCAGTGTTTACTAAAGGGATGGCAGGAAGCCAGGAAACTTGTCACAGCAGATCAGGCTGTGGGTCCCAGTTTTGTTGTTGTTGTGGTGGTGGTGGTTCTTGTTTTTGTTTTACAGTTCTTAATTTTGAGGGGACACCGCCGCACTGGTTCGGCCCGACCTAGCCAGCAGTTTGAGGGACACCCACAGGTGTTCAACCGGCAAGCCTGGACAGTGTGCCTTCTGGCAGCTTCTCATGCAGGTCCACTGGCGCCCAGCAGGTACTCCTGGCTTAAATCACCAGCTGGCATCACAAGCTTCCCCACCATTTCTTAGATCACAGAAGTTCCCTGTCAAATCACTTTCTCCCCTGAGTTATTGGC
Organism: Microtus obscurus; assembly: GCA_963919715.1. Classification (NCBI taxonomy): domain Eukaryota; kingdom Metazoa; phylum Chordata; class Mammalia; order Rodentia; family Cricetidae; genus Microtus; species Microtus obscurus. The sequence continues at coordinate 50,306,429 of CAWTZC010002525.1, forward strand.
CTTCCTGGGCTGCTGTTCTTCTCCTGGAGGGGGTTGAGCAGTGCTGGAAAACCCAGGGCCCAGTGAGGTGCATATGCTCTGCCACTGAGCGGCAGGCCCCTGTTCTTCTGTTCTTTAGAGCCCTGTTAGCTGTCGTTCTTCCTAATCAGTCATTCCTATTTCGGGTTGCCTTGTAGTTCCTGAAGGGACATTGCCTGCACTAGCTGCCAGGCTACAAGGAAGATTCTACTGTGTTTTCCTATCTTTTGGTTGTGAGCCCAACCTTTAATAGCTGAACGATTTCTCCAGCCAGATCAAAGCCTCTTTTAAAAAAAAATAATTTTTTAAAAATAATTTATTTTATTTTATGACTATGATTGTTTTATCTGCATACATATGCAGATATATATATATAATATGCAGATATATATGCAGATATATTATATATATTACAATATATATTATATATTATAAGCTTGCCTGGTGTCTAAGGCAGTCAGAGAAGGTATAAAATCCCTTGGAACTGGAGTTACAGTTTTGAGCTGCCATAAGGGTGCTGGGAATTTAACATAGGAAGAGCAGGTGCTCTTAACCACTGAGCTATCTCTCTAGCCCCCAAATCAATGCCTCTTTTAGGGATCACTGACTGTTGGGTCATAACAAAATTAACCCCAGGGTTGGAAATATATTTGTTTGTAGGGCTACTAAAACAAAATACTTCAGCCCAGGTGGAGCAAGCACAACACATTTGTTTTCATTCAGCCTGGAGGCAAGAAGTCCAAAGTCTTCATGTGTTTCATCTCCATGTCCCCACAGCATCCTCCCTCTGTGCCCAAATTTCCTCTTCTCCTAAGGACAAGTCATATATATAGTATCAGGACCTATTCTGAACACATCAATAAAGTTGCCATGTAATTCATAGTGGTGATGCTTTAGCTTATAGTACAGGGGGACACAAACCATCCCATAAAGAAAGAGATCTAAAGAAAGGTTATAGTGGTATTTGCTTGTAATCCAACAAATAAAGCTTGTCTTAATAACAGAGTGTAGCATTAAGCCAGCAGTTAGCCATAGAGGCCAGGCACACATCATTAATCCCAGGACTTAGAAAACAGTCAGACAGATCTCTGTGAGTTCAAGGCCACTCTGGGCTACGTGAGATTAAATCTGTCTAAAAGAGAAACATATCTCACACAAAGGTGATCCTAGCACTTAGGATGCCTTCAACCCAGCACTAGGTAGGTGAAGACAGGAGGGATATGGCTGGGCAGAGAGAGGGATGTAAAACGGGAAGAGATAGGAGCTCAGATGCAGTCTGAGTATTTAGTCTGAGAGGGCAGTCTGGGGATTCATAGAAACAGATGTAGTCTGAGGTTTTGTAGAAAGAGTTTGAGGCTTTGGAGAGAAAGGATCACCCCTTTTGGTCTGAGCATTGGTAGAGGTAAGAACTTTCTAGTGGCTGGCTACTCTGCTTCCCTGATCTTTCAGCATTAACCCCTACATCTGATTCTGGGTTTTTATTATTAAGAACAATTAGAATTCATGCTACAAAGGTGTTGTGCTCTGTGTCCTCTGAAAACACTCAGGTCAATTTGTCTGTTCCTCTCAGGAGACCTGAGCTGCTGAACAGGGTATGATGGGGGAGGCTGAAGAATAAGAGGGGGAAGGGGAGAAGATCTTGGAGCTTCTGTATAGCTTTAAGTGTGAAGACTGTAGCAGGCTTTCTTGGACCACCAGCCCCCAAATCATGACACAGAGACTTATTACTAATTATGAATGCTTGACCTTAGTGTAGGTTTGTTTCTAACTAGTTCTTTTAAACTTTAAGTTAACCCATTTCTATCCATCTGTGTGCTGCCCCAAGGCTTGTTTACCTCATCTATATATTGTCCATCCTGGCGGGCTGGCTGGCGGGCTGGCTGGTTCCCCATTCTTTCTGCCTGCTAGCCTGCCTATCCCTCCTCTGCCTCACTATTGGCTGCTCAGCATTTTTTAAAATTTATTTTTATGTGCATTGGTGTTTTGCATGCATGTATGGCCTTGTGAGGGTATCAGGTTCCTTGGAATTGGATTACAGACAGTTATGACCTACCATATGGGTTCTGGGAGTTGAACCCAGGTCCTCTGGAAGAGTATCTAGTGCTCTAAACCCCTGAGCCTTCTTTTCAGCTCTCAGGCCATTCATCTTTTTATTAGATCAATCAGGTGCCTTAGGAAGGCAATGCAAAACAGAAACACATCTGTACATAGTTAAGCAAATGCAATACATCTTTACATAGTTAAATATTCTATTCAACAACATTTTCCCTTTTTGTCTAAATAAAAAGTGAAGGTTTTAACTGTAACATAGTAAAACTATATGCAATAAGTTTATTTAAGAATAATTATCAAATAATAATTATATTAACAATATCCAGTCTATTTGTATTTGGCAAATTCAGAAAAAATACTCCATTATTTATCCGATTTTGGTGAGATAGAAGGTGATCTTCAAATGCTTTAGAGACCTACTTTGCCATAATTAAAGCAATCTCCATATAGAGTTTCTTTGATGCCCATCATCCTTTTATGAATTAGATTGGTGCTACCAGGAACATACGTGTCTCACTATCAAAAAAAACCTTAGGTTATTAAACATTAAATGCCATATTATGTAGGTCTCTGAAGCCTTTGAGGATCACCTTCTATCTAAAATATATCTGTTTAACCTTCAAAACATATTGAATATGACTACAAGTTTGATTATTATAGATGACTAATGACTAAACTACATTTCTTAATTGCACTTTACATTTTTAAATGAGCATAAACACAGTACCCCAAACGAGAGTAGAAACATACATATGGTATAACAAAAATAACTTTAAATTTGTATCAATATACCAAAATCTATACCAACATAAAATATTTGAGGTTAATACTTGTCTTTTTATCCTAAATTCCTATATCCCCCTTAAATGATGACAAACATCCATAATCCAATGAATGACCAAAAACCACCTACCCCACTTCTTGGGAATGTAGAAATGAGTTCTCTAGACCGCTTCCTGTTATCTTGGGGTGATGGCATCTTTAGGGGGACTGAGAAATTTAAGATAATGGTCAAGTCCTGGGAAAACTAGTTGTAACATTTGTTGTCCAGTCTCAGAGCTGTTCCCATGTCAAGGGGATCATTATATATGTCACTTGTCTTGAAGTTTTTCTTGGTTTATTTCTTTATGTCTGTAGCCAAGATTTTCAAGAGGTCTTCTCCAATCAAACCTGATCTCTATTAACCTTGAATGAATCCACAGCCTTTCATTTCCTGGGGAAACAAAAACAGAACTTCTTGAATGCAATACAACTTTTGAATTCCATTTTAAAGTTAAGACATCTCTAAAGATCTACGCTGGTTTAATTCAACAGTGCCTTTTACAGTCCAGTGTTTCTCAGCAGCTGTCACTCACTCATCACATCACACATCAGCATTTTAACAGATTACAGTGTGTTTAAAAATGAACATAGACACTTAAGAAAGAAAAAAATGGGTATAGACAGCCATAGGAAAAAATAGATAGTTAAAAATAATAAAGTAAAATCTTTAAAGAGAGAGTAAAGTAATATAAAGGAAAGGGCCACATAGAGATGGGGAAATGCATAGGGAATCTGGAGTCTGTATTGTGTTGTGATCACTTTGAATTTTTAAATACCACACACCACACAGACATACACATCACATACGAACACAATCCACATACATATACACACACTACTTGCACCATACATATGAACACAAACCACACACGCATATAAACGTCACACATACACATATATATTACACACACATCATACATGCAAGCACACACCACATACACACACATACCATATACACACACCACACATACAAACACATACCACACATACACACTACACACGCATCACACATATAAGCACACACCAGAAACATATACACACATACCACACGTATACCACATATATGAACATATATCACACATATGAGCACACATCCACCATACATTGGAATACATTCCACAGGCAATGCACACACACACACACACACACACACACACACACACACACAAGCCAATGCTACAGAGTGAAGACATACATAAGTAAAACATACATATCACACTGCTTCTGTTGAGCACATGGTAGATGTTCTCTGAGTTCTGGTGAAACACCAGGCAACCCACCACAACCTTACAATTCTTATGAGTGGTATCTTTATGAGGCAGAAGCCATAGCACACATTGATTATAAAAATAGGTTTATTTCTATACAAACATCAACTTCAAATGATAATATGTTGTTTAGGAGGGAAATCCCAGAGCTCAATAATAAAAAGAAAAATCACAGATGGAGAATTATAGCAGTCCCTGCCTCATCCATGGCACACGTGTGTTGAGACCCCAAGTAGATGCCGGTCTGGAGTGCACTGAACCCTCTTTGGTTTTCCTAATGGACATATCTTGGGTGAAATTTAATTTCTAAACTAAGCTCAGAGGTTAACAATAACAATGAACAACAATGAACTAATAAATGCATGAATATGCACCTTCTCCCAAAAACAAAATAAATGTTGGAGAGATCGCTCAGTGGTTAAAAGTCCTGGCTGCTCTTCCAGAGGATCCAGGCTCGATTCTCAGCACCCACATGGCAGCTCACAAGTGTCTGCGACCCCAGATCAAGGAGATCTAACACTTTCCAGGCCTCTGAGAGTACCAGGCATGTATGTGGGGTACAGACATACATGTAGGCAAAGAACACATATACATACAATTTAAAAATAGTAAAAAATTATAACTAATTATAAAAATGGGAACTATTTACATGTTTTTCCCACTTAATATTTCAAACCAGTTGACTGTAGCTTCTGAGACACTGCGCAGTGGAATGTCTAGAAAATCATTTTGCATATGACGAGAAAGGGTTTAGAAGTTCAAAACACTCACCAAACCTGAATTAAGAGCAAAGATTGAGTTAAAGGAACAACATGGAATACTAATTCTGAAACTTGACATTTTTATGGATTTAGATTTTAGAAAGTAAGCCTTATGAAAAAACTTCATTTTTACTCAGTACTGAAGTGGGAGTGATTTTTTTCTAATCTGTTGTTTTTATTGGTTAATTAATAAAGAAACTGCCTTGGCCCATTTGATAGGCCAACCCTTAGGTGGGTGGAGTAAACAGAACAGAATGCTGGGAGAAAGAAGCCGAGTCAGGCAGTTGCCATGATTCTCCCACTCCAGACAGACGTAGGTTAAGATCTTTCCTGGTAAGCCAGTTCGTGGTGCTACACAGAATATTAGAAATGGGTTAGATCAATATGTAAGAGCTAGCCAATAAGAGGCTAGAACTAATGGGCCAGGCAGTGATTAAAAGAATACAATTTTCGTGTAATTATTTCGGGGCATAAGCTAGCCATGTAGGAGTTGGGGTGGCCAGAACGCAGCCCCACCGCTCCTATTACTACACAGTACAGTACCAATGGGGGTGATACACTAAATAAAAGGAACGATATAAGAGAAACTAATACAGCAACAAATCTAATATTTATAATGTTTCTCTCTCTCTCTCTCTCTCTCTCTCTCTCTCTCTGTGTGTGTGTGTGTGTGTGTGTGTGTGTGTGTGTGTGTGTGTGAACATGGGGTGGGAAGTTTCTCTGTGTAGCCCTGGCTGTCCTGGAACTTGATCTGTAGATGAGGCTGGCCTTGAACTCAGAGATCCATCTGCCTCTGCCTCCCCAGTGCTGGGATTAAAAGTGTGTGCCACCACTCCCAGACTCCACCTTACCTTCTTGAGACAGGATCTCTCACTGAATTTGGGGCTTGCCATTTTGGTGAAACTGGGTGGCCAGCTAGACCCTAAATGTGTCTGTCTGTCCATCTGTGCTACAGTTGCAGGCATGTGTTGCCATGCCTGCATTTTTCTTTTCACATGGTTCCTGGGCATGCAATCTAAGGCCCTCATGTTTGCACAGCAGACAGTGTACCTACTGAGTCAACCTGTCAATGTGTTCATGGGTCCTAAAGAAGCAAGAGTCAAGAAGTTCTCTCAGGAAAACCAGTTGTGACTTATCAAGTATTTACTACCAATGTCAAATCACAAATCTTAGCAGGGTCACGGTAGTGCCTGTCTTTAATTCCAGCTCTCAGGAGGCAAAGGATGGTGGATCTCTGAGTTTGAGGCCAGCCTGGTCTCAAACAGAGTGAGTTCCAGGACAGCCAAGACTACACAGAGGAAACCCTGTCTTAAAAAACCAAAACAACAACAAAAAGCCCAAAACACCAATCACAAATCTTTTTTAAATTTTTTATTGATATTTATTGAGATATACATTTTTCTCAGCTCCCCTCCCTGCCTCTCCCTTCCCCCTTCAACCCTCCCCCAAGGTCCCCTTGCTCCCAGTTTACTCAGGAGATCTTGTCTTTTTCTACTTTCTAATTCCCATGTAGATTAGATCTATGTAAGTCTATCTTAGTGTCCGCATTGTTGTCTAAGTTCTCTGGAATTGTGGTTTGTAAGCTGGCTTTCTTTGCTTTATGTTTAAGAACCACCTATGAGTGAGTACATGTGATAATTGTTTAAGAACCACCTATGAGTGAGTACATGTGATAATTGTCTTTCTGTATCTAGGTTACCTAACTCAAAATAATGTTTTTAGCTCCATCCATTTCCCTGCAAAATTCAAGATGTCATTATTTTTTTCTGCTGTGTAGTATTCCATTGTGTAAATGTACCACATTTTCCTTATCCATTCTTCAGTTGAAGGGCATTTAGGTTGTTTCCAGATTCTGGCTATGACAAACAAAGCTCCTATGAACATAGTTGAGCACATGTCCTTGTGACACAATTGAACATCCTTTGGATATATACCCAAAAGTGGTATCACTTGATCTTGAGGAAGGTTGTTTCCTAATTTTCTGAGAAATTACCACACTGACATCCAAAGGGGTTGTACCAGCTTGCATTCCCACCAGCAATGCAGAAGTGTTCCCTTTACCCCACAACCTGTACAGCATAAGTTGTCATCAGTGTTTTTGATCTTGGCCATTCTTACAGGTGTAAGATGGAATCTCAGAGTTGTTTTGACTTGCATTTCTCTGATGACTAAGGATGTTGAACATTTCCTTAAGTGTTTTTCAGCCATTTTAGATTCCTCTGTTGAGAGTTCTCTGTTTAGGTCTGTACTCCATTTTTTTTTTTATTGGATTATGTGTTCTTTTGGTGTCCAATTTCTTGAGTTCTTTGTATATTTTGGAGATCAGACCTCTGTCTGATGTGGGGTTAGTGAAGATCTTTTCCCATTCAGTATGCTGTCGTTTTGCCTTGTTGACCATGTCCTTTGCTTTACAGAAGCTTTTCAGTTTCAGGAGGTCCCATTTATTAATTGCTTCTCTCAGTGTCTGTGCTGCTGGGGTTATATTTAGGAAGTTGTTCCCTGTGCCAATGTGTTCAAGTGTACTTCCCACTTTCTCTTCTATAAGGTTCAATGTGGCTGGCTTTATGTTGAGGTCTTTGATCCATTTGGTCTTGAATTTTGTGTATGGTAATAGATATGGGTCTATTTTCATTCTTCTACATGTTGATATCCAGTTATGGCAGCACCACTTCTTAAATATGCTTTCTTTTTTTCCATTTGATATTTTTTGCTTCTTTGTCAAAGATCAGGTGTTCGAAGATGTGTGGATTGATATCCAGGTCTTCTATTTCGGTTCCATTGGTCCTCCTGTCTGTTCTTATGCCAATACCAGGCTGTTTTTAGTACTGTTTTTAGTAGCTCGAAGTAGAGTTTGAAATCATTAACATAAGTTCTTTTACTGTATAGGATTGTTTTGGCTATTCTTGTTTTTTTGCTTTTCCATATGAAGTTCAGTATGGTTCTTTCCAGGTTTTTGAAGAATTTTGCTGGGATTTTGATGGGCTTTGCGTTGAATCTGTAGATTGCTTTTGGTAATCTTTTTGGTTTTTGTACCAACTTCCGCATCATTAAAAACTAGATAAATGAGGAGATGGGGATGTCTTCCAGCTGAGAACCCCATAGGCAGCTCAGCTGACCCTACAGTAGATGGAGCACTCTCATTGTTCCAAGAATTACAATGCTAAAGACCATCACAGTCATCCTAGTTTTCTCGGTGCTATATACTGTTGGAAATTAGGAGACAAATGACGTCAGCTACATTTAAACATGAATTACAGCTTACAAACACATCGTGAGACACGCTACTGATGGGTGACCAATGTGTGGGAAGCGAAAAATCCTTCTCTTTATAGCTTTAGAAACTCTATCTATCTATCTATCTATCTATCTATCTATCTATCTATCTACCTACCTACCTATCATCTATCTATCTATCATCTGTCTATCTATCTATCTATCTATCTATCTATCTATCTATCTATCTCTCTATCTCTCTATCTCTCTATCTCTCTATCTACCTACCTACCTATCATCTATCTATCTATCTATCTATCTATCTATCTATCTATCTAGTTATTTATTTGAGGCAAGGTCTCACTTGTTTCCCTGCCTGACCTGGAACTCCACATGTAAACCAGACTGGCCTCCAAAGATCAGCTTGCCTCTGCTTTGAGAGGGCTGATTCAAAGGCATGTACCATGCCACCTGGCCAGAAAAGCAAATTTTTAAAGTGCTTTCCAAATTCTAATATGAGGATTCAGATGTGGGTGTCTCTCAGGAAGCTGAGGTTGGAGAATTGTGACCTTGAGGCCAACCTAAGTTACAAGTAAAAGCCTGTTTCCAGAAAATCTAAAATCAATTCTGAGTTTCCTTCAGCCATTGCAATAAGTTTGCAGCAATAATCCACCAGAAATTTCCAGCCACCTTTGTAGCTTTAATAGCTATATTAGGACATGAGGAACTTAGGCAGTATGAAAGATAGGCTCTCCAAATTGAATTGAAAACAGTTACGTAAATTTATGCTAACCTAAGGATTGTGCTAGGTCAGGAAAGACTGTGACACACAGTAACAGTGGCTGCAGAAAATGAACCACTGGAGCCAGCAGGCTTCGGGGCCAACAAAGGGCTGGTGCCTCCCAGGGGGCTGAATTCCCTCCCAGGGGGCTGAATTCCTGAATATTCTGAAAAACATTTCTTTTATAATTTTATCATCAAGTATTTGGTTTGCTTGACTCATACAAAACTAATTTAGCTGAAAATGGTCACCATCAAAAGATTAAAATACACTAAGTTTTAGCAGTGTGATTTTACTTTAGGAAAGAGATTTGTTCTGGGGGACAGTGAGATAGATGGCTAGGAGAGTGAAGGGGCTTGTCAGTGAGTCCGACAACCAGAGTGTGACCTCCAGCACCCACACTGTGGCAGGAGGGCACGACTCTGCACACTGTCCCCTACACACACACACACACACACACGCTCATACACACGCATGCACGCACATGCATGTACACACACACACGGTGCACACACACAAACCATGGCATGTACTTACATCCACAACATGCCCCCATATAATAAAATGTTTAAAGTTTTTGTTGCTTGTTTTTGTTTTTTAATTAATTAATTAATTCGGCAAACCCGCAGTACAGGCTTGTAGAGGTTCTAAAATCCCAACACATCAAAGCAGGACCTGGCTCTTAAATCAGAGCAAATCTGACACCAGAAAGACATTCTCGTCTTTGCTGGTTCCCATGCTCTTCCTCACATTCACTGTGACCAGGCTCATGACAGGGTCAGGACTAGGAACCATGGAAGCCACGAATGCCAAAGTCTAGCCGTGTGTGTTCTTGAAATTTTGTTTCAAGAGATAGTATGGGGGCCGTGGCAGTGGTGTAGTATGCTTTCTGCTCAGCCATGAGAATCCGAATCCTAAACCCGCAGCACCCACGTTAAAAAAAAAAAAAAAAAAAAAAGAAGGCCAGGCAGTGGTGGCACACGCCCACCATTAATCTCCACACTCGGGAGGCAGGGGCAGGACAGTTTCTGTAGACAGCCTGGTCTACAGAGCGAGTTTCAGGACGGCCAGGACTACACAGAGAAACCTTGCCTCAAAAAACAAAACAAAACAAACAAACAAACAAACAAAAAAACAAAGGGCAGGACAGGCAGGCGGGGGGGGGGGGGGGGGGGGGGGCAGGGAAGAATAGGGACCTGGACATGGTCAACCTCAGCCTCACCTCAGCATGGGGTTTCTGGCTCCCAGGCTAGTTCCAGCTTCTGTAAGGGACCCAAGGAACAAGGTCTCCAAGGACTAAGGGGGAGAATAATAGATCAGGACACCAAACACCCTCCTCTGTCCTCCCCCCCCCCCCCCAGGCGTGTGCTTGGGCACACACAGATTGTTTACGATGGTCACAGCACATGCGCTTTAGAAAAGACCAGGAGCCATCATTTCATGTTGTCGCTGTAGTCTATGATTTATCCGCGTTAGAATAGGGAGGGCTTGTTGACACACTAGCAGGAGTCTTACAACACTCTGAGGCAGGGTTCAAAGGGGTGCTATTGTCGCTGGTCCAGGAACCACCTATGGAAAACCTCTGCCTAAAACGTCACCAGGGGCTTCATCGACTGTTGTTACTGGTTTTTCTCTGCAAGCAGGGAGGCCATAGTCCTTTCCACAGGTGTCGGTAGTATCCTTTGCCACTAAGTGGCAGCACCTGTATATAAAAATCTCTACACACAAGTCTGCGGTTAAAAAAAAAAAAAAAAATACCCAAGCAAGCAAGCTGAAGAAGCGTTGTGAGCTGTGTTTATTCTACAAATTGGATGATAACCTGAACCTGGATGTTAAAATGTTTGCCTGTGACGAATACGTGCCCGTGTAAACCATGCTGCAAGTGTGAGTACCGGGAGAGGAGCGGGCTTTGGGCATCTAGCCTGACAGCCCTGTGTGGGATGTCACTCCTCCATCCGGTGATTCAGAACGTTCCTCTCCGGAGTCTGGCAAAGATGCAGAAAATTGCTCAAGACGCTTTTGATAACTGCGCAATCCTCTCCCCTGCCCCATTTTAATGAGGCGCATCTGGGGTTAGGAAGCGGCCATTCTATTTTTAACAAGGGTCTCCAGTGGACTCTGAAGCATGAGTCCTGTTTGGATGGGCAGAGATATAATGGATGCTTTTGCCTTTTATAGAGTGTTTCGCGGCTGGTTCGGTCCCCTACAGGGCTGCAAGTGCGGGTGAGATACACTTCAGTTCACAGGCACCAGTCCCAGGAAGCTAGGTGTCCCACGGAAGGTGCACTAAGTCCAAGCTGAAATGCGAGACTGCATTAAGAGATAAAACTTGGAGAGAAAGGATGTAAAAATACCTCATTAATCAATCACTCTTGCATTGGGTCCACGTCGCTCCTCTAATGGACTAAACACATTTTAAATTAATTCCTCCTGTCTTTTTATTTGTTTGGCTTTTGAGACTGGGTCTCATATAGCTGTGGTAGCTGTTCTTGGCTGTCAACTACATCTGGAATGAGCTAAAACCCAAGCAGCTGGGAACATCTGTGAGAGAGTGTTTTCTTCATGAAATCATTAGAAGTGGGAAGACCCGCTTTTAATCCAATTCTTTTGAAATGGGAAGACAGAACTCCAACCCAGATCTTTTGAAGTGGGAAGATCTAACTTTAGACCAGGCCACAGCTTCTGGTGGCAGCCTATATAGAGACATAGAAGGAGGAAGCTTTTGCCCTTTGCCTGCTTGCTCTTTGTTTTGCAAGTCCATCCCATCCCTGGCATTAGAGCCTACCTCTTCAGGATTCTGGCATATCCTGAAGACCAGCTGGGGCATCCAGCCACATAGACTGAAAAACTGCTGGATATTCGGACCTTCTGTTGACGGACAGTTATTGTTGTACTGGCTGGACCATAGTCTGAAGCCACTCTTATAAATCCCATGTGGGATTTACACATAGATGTATACATATGTATGGGATTTATACGTACACACTCATATATATGTATATATTACATACACACACATATATATATATACACACATATACATATCCATTCTTTAAATTCTGTTCCTCTAGAACCACAGTTCTCAACCTGTGGGTCACAAAATGTAAATATCAGATATTTACATGAATCAAAATGTTATCATAACATTCATAACAGTACCACTATTACAGTTATGAAGTAGCAACAAAATAATTTTCTGGTTGGGGGTCACCACAACATGAAGATTGCAGCATTAGGAAGGCTGAGAACCACTGCTCTAGAGAGCCCTGACTGGTCTTGAACTTACAGTAATCTTCCTGCCTCAGCTGCCTGAATACTGTGGTTACAGACATGAGGCACTATGTCCAGCTGTTTCTATATTTTAACGGGACTACTAGAAAAGATTAAATAACGCATGTTCACAGTGTATTTTTCTCAGACAGATGCCCCGTAGAAGGTGAGAATGACCATGGGAGGAGAGGTGGAAATCAGAGACTGGAAATACAAGGCTCCAGCGGCAGTTGTGACTGCCCAGCATCCTGCCTGTCACTGTGCTGAGACCTGGCATCTTGGCATGTAGGCCCGGGAAAGAAACACCCACCATCCTGCAGGCCTCACCTATGGGACAGCTCCAGCTTGAACACGAGCCAAAGGAAAAGACTCAGGGAACACTGGCTCTCCAGTGGGCTCTGTCCTAACAGACCAGGTATTGGGAAGGCATGGTCACAGCAATCACTCACTTACGGGCCACCCGCATGGACCTACTGAGCCTCCGGTGCTGCTGAAAATACCAAAAACTGCTACGATGTCATCAAAACACCGGCACTGCTTGTGTGGTGTCTGTTTACTGCCCGAGAGTCTCGTCTGTAACACTAGCCCTGCCCTCCCCAAAGCACGTTCATCCCCAGCTGTCGTGGTGTTCCATCGCCAGCTTGGTAAGAATGGGTTTGAAGAGACTTCTCAGGCTCCTGCTCAGACATAAGGACAGTAACTCGAGGGTTAGGCTCAGCCACCCAGCTGTACCAGCCTTGCAGGTGACGAGCACACACCGTAAGGCCAAGAAAGATGGATCTGGAGAATGGGAGCCACACGAGGGAGGCCCTAGGGAGTGGAGTTGACTCCAGCCTGCAATGTAGAGGTTGCATTGTGGATATACCAGGTGGAGTTGGGCATTCTGTGGTCCCTTATTCTCTGCATTTCAACCAGTGGTGGCTTTCTGTGTGACAACAGACGCTTTGCTGATGAGGAGAGCAGCAGTCATCCTGAGCATACGCACCAGAATTCAGAAGGAAGCCAGAAGCAGCATTAACTTAGGAAGGCGGCAGCAGCGCCAGAATTCAGAAGGAAGCCAGAAGCAGCATTAACTTAGGAAGGCGGCAGCAGGAGATCCTCTCTGGGGTCTACCCCTCCAACCACAGGCAGATGGTTGGATTTTAGGACCATGCACGAGTTCTCTACTGTTCACCTGGCTAGGAATCCAACTAGACAACTGTTGAGAGACAGACTTTAAAGAAAAAAAGCCCTGGCTAGTTCTGTAGATCAGGCTGGCTTCAAACTCACAAGGATCTACCTGCCTCTGCCTCCTCATTGCTTGGATTAAAGGTGTGTGCCACCACTGCCCAGTTGAGTCAGACTTCTATAGCCCAGGGTGGTCTTTAATTTTCTATGAAGCTGAAGATGACCGTGAGTTGTGGGTTCTGCTTCCACTTCCGGAGTGTTGGCATTGCAGGTGTGAGCCACCCCATCTTGTTATATGGAGCTGGGGATCAAATCCAGGATTGCATATAAGCCGGGCAGGCCGTTTACTCACTGAGCTACATCCACGGCCTCTTCAAGTTTATCTCTGCAGATCTACAGACTCAGGTTTGAATCCAGTGAATCCTCTGAGTGTTTTTTGAGGTTCCACTTTGCCTTGCTCCTTACAGTAGGGCTTGGGAGGTTGGCTTACTCTTGTTCACATGGCTCATGGGTTGGGCCCCTGGCATTCCCTCTTAGATTCCTTGCATTTCCTGGTATGTCTCCCAGGGAGCGTTGTTTGTTGTGTGTACACTGCTTTGTCTCTAAGCCCTTGCCTTGTGCACTCTCTAGCCTTTCTCACCCCCACCGACCTGCTATGTGGCATCTTATGGCAGGCACCTTCACCCCGCTTAAACACAATGGGTGTCTGCGGGTCTGACGGCAGATCAGGAATGGTAAAGGATCTGCCCGAAGGCCCAGCATCATGAAGGGCCGATTCTGTTTCCTGGGTCTTTGAAGACATGTTGGGGGCGGCGCGGGGGGCCTTCAGGGAAGTGTCTTCTAAAGCACCTGAGATGGTCTGAGTCATCAGCGAGCAGGTGCCGCAGCCCCTCCCCCTCTGCCAGTCTGGGCAGAGATTATCTAACAAGCAACAGGGCTGCTCAGGATGAGGCCAAACTAGGAATTTGAAACCAAGCATCCCCTAGTCCTCCCCACTCCCTGGTTTTCCTGCCTAGTTGAGCTTACTCATTGCTGACACTCTCCTCTCAAGGCCTGCCCTTGCTGGTGGATACCCTCAAGCTAAGACTTTGTCTCTCACTGGGGATCTCCACTCAGTGCTAAACTCTAGGTCTTGGGAAGGGGAGGGGGCGACAATGCCCTTCCTATTTTCTCAGTGGCGGCTCCAGCTGAGGCAGGGCTTAAAGAGCGGAGGCAGCTGAGCCCAGATCCCCCCTGGCTCCCTCTGGGCAAGGGTTGACTTTGATGATGGAGAGCCAGGAAGCTGGGATGAGGCGGAGACAGTGTAGCCAGGATAGGGGAAATGTGGGGTGTCACACCCCAGGAAGAACAGATTCAGCTGTGGGCAGTCCCCCTTGCCTCAGGGCCCGCTCAATCATTTCTTCCTGGGACAGGGACAACGGGAAGAGTTTGCTTAGAGCCCTGGAGAAGAGAATTCAGAGGCTGCAGAACCTCCTGCTAAGCATCTACTCATTGAGGTGGCCTTCCACAGGTCAGTGCTGGTGGCGGAGGCTTACATTCCCTCAGTTCCCACTGTTGGAGGCTGTCTTCCAGAGAAACCCCTTCTTCTCACAATGGCCTCACCCCCCCCCCCCCCCCACACACACACTCAGAAATGCCTTCTGCTTGGATGACTGGCAACTGGATTACACCGCGCAAGCACCAGTAGTCGGTACTGGCCTCTGTGGAGCCCTAACTGAAGCTATTTCCCAGCCTGACGGACAAGGACTGACGACCTGGGATAGCTGCCTGAACTCAATACAGTCACCTCAACTAATGCAGCAGGCAATCTTCCCTTCAGCCTCCGCACGGAGCACTCGTCTGGTCTGTTTCCCCCATATCTCCACAGAACAAACACAATCCTAAGCTTCCAGTATGTGGAGTCCTGACGGGAGTCTCTGGAGCTGGCCCACTACCAAATCAGCTGTTCTCCACGGCTCATCAGGGATCCCCACAGACACCCCCCAGCCGCATACCACCACGTCCTCTTTGGCGGAAATGTCTGGGTTCCAGGCAAGTGAAGCAGGGCGTCCAAGGAGAGCTGGTGAGGGGTAGGACTGAACCCCAGCCAGCATGAGTCAGCAGCTGCTGCTGTCTGACCAGCACTGCACCGTCATTCCCAGACGCCCCAGTCTCAAGCTACATCTGCTTTCTCCAATATAATAAACACACTATTTATTAACTCACAGAGAGACATGGAGTGATGACGGGCCTGGAGCTCTTATCGGCTCCCCCTCCACCCACAGGCTCGGCACTCCAGGGCCGGGCCTCCCAAACACCCAGAGCTCACACTCAGGGCCTTGTTCTGCCCACCCACCCAGCCCACCTTGCAGTGCCAGTGGCTGAAGTCTTCATATGATTTCCTGTCTCCTGCCAGTGTCTGTACAGAATCCAGATTGTTTGCTCTGTATATCATTTCCACACCATGACACAGCCGGACCTGATTCCCCTAGGATCCCTTCCAAAGCAGAGAGTGCAGCCAGAATGAGTAAGAAAATAGTGGATCCGTTTTAAGAACAGGCAGTGTTCGTTCTTTTTTCTTTTTTTCTTTTTCTTTTTCTTTTTGGTTTTTCGAGACAGGGTTTCTCTGTGGCTTTGGAGCCTGTCCTGGAACTAGCTCTTGTAGACCAGGCTGGCCTTGAACTCACAGAGATCCGCCTGCCTCTGCCTCCCAAGTGCTGGGATTAAAGGCGTGCGCCACCATCGCCCAGCCGCAGTGTTAGTTCTTAGGGCCATCTGGAGGGCTGGAGAACACACTTTGGGGGCACAAAAAGGTGAAGATGTCCATGTATAAAAGACAACTTGGGTTTTAATTGCAAAAACGCTTATCAAGGCTCCACATGCCTTTTTGTCTATAAAATTACAGAAATGAACATTAAGACAATACAGTCTATACTAGAGAAGAACTTGCATCAAGGATAATGGATGTGTATAGGGCTGGAGGACAGGGTTGTTTGAATCCTCGTGTGCGCAGGAGGTAAAGACGTGGCTTAGTGACTAACTAGCTGCTCCCTAGAGGCTCCTGGTCTCAGCTGCCGTTCTTCCAGGACTCACTCATACAAATTATCAAAACAAATGCAGAGGGAGAGAAGACAGAGAAGGGGAAAGGGAAGGAAGAGGAGGAGGAGGGGAAGGGAAAGGAGAAAGGAAAGGAAGCAGCAGCAGCTGTTTCTGCCCCTAAAACTGTCTGACTAAGCCCTGACTCCTGACTCCTGGAGAAAGGCTGACATGGCTCTCACTGGGGTGTGCCCATCCCTGTGGATGAGCAGGGGACGGGGTTCCTCTTCACTGACACACATCTCCAACTTTCCTCCTCTGCAGAGGCTGCACCTGGCTCTCACTGTCTCCCCAACCTCAAGCTTTGTTAGACTGAGGGCTCAGCTAGATCTAAACTGTCGGAGGAAGTCTCCAGGTCACAGTTAATAGCTTCTCCATCCTTGGGTGATGCCCGTAAGCCAGTGAGCTGCCCTGGTGCCTCTCCTCCAACGTCCAACTGACTCGCCATCTAGGCATGTGTGGACTTTGAAGTACACTCACAACTAGCTTGTTTCTCAGTATCCATTACCACCGTCTCCTGCTTGCAAAGTTCCCACAGCACTCCATGTACCACGTCAGGCATTTCCCCTGACCTCACCTCCTCTTGATAACTGTGCATCAGTGGACACACCAGGCATCTTCTGCCTTAGGACTCCAGCCCTGGCTGGTCCCACTTCCTCGGGACCAGCTTTAGCGACTGCCTGATGTCTCTGTTTATAACGCTTACCTTGTTTTCTGTTGGTGCTGTTTTTAACATAGGATCTTGTATGTTGTCCAGCCTGGCGTGAACTCAAAATTCTCCCGCCTCCACCTCCCGAGTGCTGGGATTACAGGTTGACTTAATTTGTAATGTTCTTATTTACTATGCTCATTTTATTGCTTGTCTCTCTCTCAAGAACGCAACCTCCATGATAACAAGAATAGTTTTTCTGTTCTACTCATAGAGTGTCCCAAATTTGTAGGGAAGTCTCTAGGCAGAGAGTGGCCATGTATCAGATATTTAGCAGATGAATGAACAGGCACTCCATGAATCCCTTGAGTATCAGTTCTAACAAGAGACATAACCAGCCCAGGGTTCTCACCAGAATTATACTGCTACCACCCTGCTGACACTTCCCAAAGTCATCTTTGCCACGAAAGTGCGAAGATTTCATTTCTGCCTCTCCAGTACCCAGCCCCCCACTCCAGGCCTACCCTGATCACCTGAAAGCCCAGAGCCACACACCCACTGAGGAGACAGGATGCCCCCCTGAGCCGCAGACACTGACATGTGTGGTCACTGACTCCTTAGACTCGTGGCCGTGGATACCATGAGTTCTCACCCACATCACAGCATTCTAAGTTTCCTTGCTTTTGTTTCTCATGTTGATGCCTGATTTTCAAACTGCTTGCGTTTGAATTTTGGCCCCATCACAAGTCTCTTACTGCCTCTGTGCCTCGGCTTCTTCATCTAGGAGGGGAAGAGTGTGGACAGAGCATGAAGGTCACGTGACCGTGTGAAGCTGACAGCTGATACACACGGTGCATGGAATAGTGAGAGGCATAGGGTAAGAGCCCAGGAAATATGAGCCATCACGATTAGCACTTTATTTTCCCTGCCAATATTAAGCACATCATCTTATTTGCCCTTTTGTTCTCAGTCTCTCATATAGCAATGGGGTGCACAGGTGTGTTCAAGCTGCTGCCATGGCAACATGTTGTCGTCGTCTACACATGCTGTCATCTACATATGCTGTCGTCTACATATGTCGTCTACACATGTCGTCTACACATGCTGTCGTCTACACATGCTGTCGTCTACACATGTCGTCTACACATGCTGTCGTCTACACATGTCGTCTACACATGCTGTCGTCTACACATGCTGTCGTCTACACATGTCGTCTACACATGTCGTTTACACATGCTGCGTCTACACATGTCGTCTACACATGCTGTCGTCTACACATGTCGTCTACACATGTCGTTTACACATGCTGCGTCTACACATGTCGTCTACACATGCTGTCGTCTACACATGCTGTCGTCTACACATGCTGTCGTCTACACATGTCGTTTACACATGCTGCGTCTACACATGTCGTCTACACATGTCGTTTACACATGCTGCGTCTACACATGTCGTCTACACATGTCGTTTACACATGCTGCGTCTACACATGTCGTCTACACATGCTGTCGTCTACACATGTCGTCTACACATGCTGTCGTCTACACATGCTGTCGTCTACACATGTCGTCTACACATGCTGTCGTCTACACATGCTGTCGTCTACACATGCTGTCGTCTACACATGCTGTCGTCTACACATGCTGTCGTCTACACATGTCGTCTACACATGCTGTCGTCTACACATGTCGTCTACACATGCTGTCGTCTACACATGTCGTCTACACATGCTGTCGTCTACACATGCTGTCGTCTACACATGTCGTCTACACATGCTGTCGTCGTCTACACAGTTCACATTTAAAGCAACACAATTGAGTTATTTTAAAAAGCGAGAAAATGCTGAGCAGTGGTGGCGCACGCCTTTAGTCCAGCACTAGGGAGGCAGAGGCAGGAGGATCTCTGTGAGTTCAAGGCCAGCCTGGTCTACAGAGTGAGTTCCAGTACAGTCATGGTTACACAGAGAAACCCTGTCTTGAAAAACCAAACCAAATCAACCAACCAACAAACAAACAAACAAAAACCCAAAACAAGAAAACCAAAACAAACCAAACAAAAAAATTTATATTGTTTTAAGGTTATGAATTTTGTGTTGGGTCACTTTCTTAGCTAGCCTGAGGTGCACGCCACCCATGGGCTGTGCAGTGTACACACCTGTACAATGCACACAGTAAACACATTATCATATTTGAGCCCATGTAGGCAAATGGGTGGAGAGATGAATGAACACAGAGCTGCTGTGCTGCAGAGGCATACATTAGCATACATTAGCATTTCCATTCAGAAAAGGGTCAGCATGGCACACGGTGGAGGAAGTGGGCTTGGATGACACACAGGATGGTTTCTGCTTTTATTTCTCAGAAGAGACTTCAGAAGAAAAATTTAAAAAGGGAAAATCCTCCATTAGAAAGTACTGAGGGCTGTGGTGGTGTTAAAAAAGCTTGTGCGTGTGGCAAATTTATGTATTTATTAGTTAGTTGATGAATTAATTTGGTTTTCTGAGACAGCCCTGGTGTCCTGGAACGTGTTTTGTAGACCAGGCTGGCCTAGAACTCACAGACATACATCTGCTTCTGCTTCTGCTTCTGCCTCTGCCTCCTGAGTATTGAGATTAAACATGTTCACCAGCATACACAGATAAGCTTGGGCAACTTTTAATTTTGTGGGGGGGAACAATTTTTAAAACTGTTTTGTGAGCCTTAGTGTTCGCTGTGTGCTGGTGCTAAGGTCCTGTGAACGAGTAAGTCAGTTCCTGCAGAGTGCAGTATTCAGGGCTCCTGGAAAGTATGCATTCAGTTTATAGCCACGCGCCAAGTATGGCGGCCAAGTGCCTCCTATGTGACCCTGAGAACCCATCATGAAGATGTGTGCTTGGCTTTATGACACGAAGTAGCTGCATGTCCTCTCTCTCTCTCTCTCTCTCTCTCTCTCTCTCTCTCTCTCTCTCTCTCTCCCCCCGTCTCTCTCTCCCTCCCTCCCCCTCTCTCTCTCTGAACATGCCTTAACTGAAGCTCCCCTTCCTGGTCCCTCTTGCTGTGACCCCAGGGCAGTCTAAAGAAGTTTCTGTTTCCATGACCGGAATTGCGTTTGTCATGTGCAAGGTATTTTTCTAAATCTATGCAAGCAACTTTAGACAAGCCGGTTCTCCTGAGAGACTTGGGTGTAAACACTGAGCACTTTCCACCAGCCTCCTCCCTCCACCACAGCCTCTTGCCCCCCAACACTCTCCTAATGTTGAAAGCCAGCCGAGACAGGAAGGAACTGTTGGCTATGACGGATTGGGCAGCTGTCACAAACAGCCTCCATATTCGTGCTTCCTCAGTGCAATGTCGAGCTGTTGTTTAAATTGGCTTAATCCAGAAAACACTCAGAATTTATCATCCCTGACCTTCTGTGAGGTCTGTGCTGTAGTCATTTAAAAAAAAAAAAACTATAATTAATACAACTATCACACATTTTTAGCCAATTGACCCCTCAAAACACACAAACACACACACAACCTATTATGACTGACTGATATCTTTATAAAAGACAAGTGATTGAGAGAGAAAAATGGAGACAATAAAAAACAGAACTCTTGCCTTTCCATGTTAAAAACATTACCAAGCCGAGCAGTGAGAACAGCACCAGACAAGTGACTGTGTTGGTTCACCTTGTAGAAACTTGGAAAAGTCAGCTTCAAAGTTCTCAAACCAGTAAAGTGCTTCCCAGGCAAGCATGAGGCCTGGAGTTATGATCATCAGAAGTCACACAGAGCTGTATAGGTGTAGCAGCCTCCTTCCTTTCCCTCCTTCCCCCCTCTCCCCGGCCAGGAATAGCAGGAGGAGGGCCACTTGGAGGCAGGGGTCCCTGGCAAAAGCTGGCTAACTAGTTTTGTTAAAAGCATTAGCTCTGGGTTCATTGCGAGGCCCAGCTTCCCCTATAAAGCAGCAAGTGATGGAGGGAGGCACACAGGTTCCCTGAACAGGTGCGTGTCCTGCTCATATGCAGGCATGCCCCCACGGGCAGACACATACACACATACCACACCCAGATCTATACAAACGGAGTTCTCAGACTTAACAACTGGAAATTGTTAAGTGACAAACAACAGTGACATGAGAGGTGGGGGAGTCCTACATTTGGGGAGACGCCCCCATGTTTCCCTACTTCATCCTATAAATGAAAAGAGGTCAAAGGAGGGTATGGCTGCCCTGCATGCACCCCAGCAGCCATCCAGGATCCGCCCTGTGGTGCCTTTACTATAGCAACTGGGCTAAAAACCGATGTCAGGGGCATTAGAGGCTAAAGTTGCCACATGTGTCTACACATTTGATGATTTGCTCTTTAAGAATCAGCTTTAAAATACCATTTGGAGCAAGAGTTGTAGGAGAGGAGGGCAGGAAAATAGCGATGATTTGGTCAGTCTGGTTTCCTACAAATCTCGGTTTTAAGAAGCGCACTTGGTTAACACTTGTTGATCATGACACGGCATTTCAAAACGTGAAACAGAGCATTTAACCAAAACCATAACTAAAGGTGGTGGCAGGGAATATAATATTAGGGAAAGGAAATTCAAACAAGTTGGAACTTCAGCAATAATCCATAATGTTCTGACATTGCCATTTTGTGGGTAGCTGTTGAAACCTTAACATTTGCACCAATTTTTTGTTTGTTTTTGTTTGAAACCAAGACAGGGTTTCTCTGTGAACCAGTCCTAGCTGTCCTGGAACTAGTTCTTGTAGACCAAGCTGGCCTCCAACTCACAGAGATCTGCCTGCCTCTACCTCCCAAGTGCTGGGATTAAAGGCGTGCAACACCACTGCCCAGCTCACACCAATTTTTAATCACCCCAAATAAAATATTGAACTTTAAACTTTAAAAAAAGATTTATTTATATTATGTATGAGTGCTCTATTGGCTTTATGTCAGAAGAGGGCATTAGTTCCCACTATAGATGGCTGTGAGCCACCATGTTGTTATGGGAATTGAACTTGGGACCTCTTGAAGAGTAGCCAGTGCTCTTAATCTCTGAGCCATCTCTTCAGTCCCTTAAACTTCTTTTTAGCACCATTAACAATATGTAAAGGATACATGCAAGCCATTCTTCATGTCCATTCGTTTACCTGGCTCCAAACCCCCAAGTCCATTCTTGACCCTCACTCCATCCCTCCTTGGCTTCTACCATTTATACTGCCCTTCCAAGAACTCATGTTAGAACTGCCTGGTGTCTGAGTGTTGTCATCCAATGGCCTGAGCAAGTCTGGTGGCTGTGGGTCAACAAGGTAAGAGGAGACCAAACAGGAAGCCCACAGGATCTGCAGGAGTCAGGAACAGATGGGAGCGGTGACAATGACTACAAAGGACCTTGGATGGCAGCCATGAGAAGAACTGGAAGTGTTGGGGGTGGGGGCGAAGAGGATGTGGGCACAAAAGGAGAGAAGACAACTGTTGACTAAGTCAAGGTCAGAAGCAACACCAAAGTCCTCAAAAAGTGCCTCTTGCTGGTGATTAGACAATGTGGGATACGTGGGTAGGCCAGGCACACATGGGGATCAGATTCCGGGCATCCTGAGAAGCAATGGAGCTAGGGAATCAGAGTCTGGCCTTCATGTAATCCAGGCCACACACCTCTTCTCCAGCATCAAGTGAGCACAAGTCTCCATATTCCTACTGAAGAACCCTTAGGTCTCAGGTGGAGGAAGGCTGTGAGCTGTCTGTGGCTGAGGCAGCGGTCAGGGCCGCAGTAGGGAAAATGTGTATATTGTTAGACCTCACTTACCAAAGCAAAGGGCTCCTCAGATCTAGTTCCCCCTAGAGCAAGTTCTCTTCTCTGAAATTTTGGCTGTATCTGAAAACCTGAAAGAAGTTTCCCAAGGTGACAATGAAGTCCCACAGTCTGGATGACTTAAAAACAGAAAATCCCTGTCTCCTCTATTGTGCAAGAGAGAAATCCAAAGTCAAGCTACCTGCAAGGTTGGCTCCTTCTGAGAGATGTGAGGGAAGGATTCAGGCCTCTCTCACTGGCTCTCAGGGACCTGTCTCATGCACACCTGCTCTTCCTGTGTCATGACACTGTCTTCCTCTGCATGGATTGGAGGGTCTGAAGTTCCTATTTTTTATAGAAACACCAGTCTTCAGTTGGTGCTCACCTTCATTTTAATCTCTTCATTTTAATCTAGAGACATAAAGATCTGTCTCTAACTAAGGACACAGTCTGTAGAAGTAGGGCTAACACTTCAACATCTTAGTAGGGATTTTGTGGGGAAGACACAGTTTCATTCATAAAAGCGTAAGAAGGAAGAATGAGGGCTGGAGGAGTCACTCACTCAAGAGGAACAGGATCAAAGTGTGCAGACTTGGCATTCTTGTGTTTAGCCTGAGACCCCTGGAAATTCCCTGCTCTGCTTCTCCAATTCTCAGAATTTCATCCCACAGAAAAAGAGACATCTAAGTGCATTCCTTACATTTCTGATGACAGAGTCATCCTCTGCGCTCTGGGCAATGCGCGAATCAGGTCTTATTTAAACTAAACTTGTAAAAGCCAGACTCCTGAAGCCTTTCACTCATTCCCTCTGATGAAGTGAACCTGACACTTACATATCAAACAAATCACAATATTGAAGCACCATTTCCTGGCATTGGAGACATGTTTCCTTTTTGTCACTATTATAAAACCCTTCCTTGTGTTCTTCCAAATTTCTGGGGGCTACTGCTATCTGAAGCCAAGAGCTCGTGCTCAGACACAGAAGAGTGCAGATCTGTGAGGGCCTGGTAGGCACTATGTACAGTGCTAAGCCCCAGGATTCTCCTGCAGGCAGAATAGGCTTGTATTAGGGAGAAGGAATTCTCATGTACTCAAGGAAGACAGTTTACAAGTGGGGAGGGAAAACCCTAGGTGCTCAGAGACGACTGGGAAGGAACCTACTCTTTTCGGGCAGAATCTTGGCTTGTGGTTGGGAAAACACTGCGACTGTCGGCAGCTTTCTGTGTCCTGCCAATTGTTACATAGTTTTTATAATGTCCTTGCATATGAACACAGTGTTGGGGTGGCAAGGAGCCTGCGGGCAGAAGGTGGTCTAAGCTAAAGGAACTATGCAGGGTGACCAACAAGAACAAAGAGTTCTATTTATCTCATTGTTGGGGAGATGCTAAGGGTACAGGAAGCGTGGCACAGGCTCTGCTGAGAGCCTCCTTTGGGTCCCCACATGATGGGTGCCATTGGTAGGAACATGTGAAAGAAAGAGGCCGCATCTCAAAAGCAGAAACCAAGGAGGTCAGGGGTTACTTGTTCTCATAATTGATTCTTGTAAAATCTTAGGGGTTGCAAGAGATCCCTTAATCTCTTCCACGATCAGTGACCCAATGGCCTGAGTACTTTTCACTCACCGGAGCCATACCAAGGATCAAACTTTTGAGAGAATGAATCCTTGCACCATATTCAAACCACAGCAGATGGCTACAAAGTTTAAAGAACTAACTTTAGGAAAACCAACTAGGAAGATGTATGTATCAATTTCCAAATATTTCAGTATCAGAGGACTTTAGACTCTTTAAAAATATTGAGGACCTTAAACATCATGTCTGTTTGTTTGCTTGCTTTGCTTTTTTGAGACAGGGTTTCTCTGCGTAGCCCAGGCTATCCTGGAACTTTCCTCTAGACCAGGCTGGCTTCAAACTCAGAGATCTGTCAGCCTCTGTCTCCTGAATGTTGAAAGCTAAAGGCATGTGCCACCACCCTAAATGATACTTAAGTGCTAGGGGGATGGCTCAGTGAGTGAGTGCTTGCCAAGTAGGTGTGAGGACCCAAGTTCCTATCCAAAACCCGTGTAAGCTGGGCACAGTGGACACACATTTGACATCCCCGCTCTCCTATACAGAGAAGGGGTACCCTGGGAACATGAGACACACATCTGACATCCCCACTCTCCTGTGCAGAGATGGACTACTCTGGACACAGCCAGACACACATCTGACATCCCTGTTCTCCTATACAGAGATGGGGTACACAGCAGACACACATCTGACATCCCTGCTCTCCTATACAGAGATGGGGTACACAACAGACACACATCTGGCATCCCCACTCTCCTGTACAGAGATGGGGTACTCTGGGCACAGCAGACACAATCTGACATCCCCACTCTCCTATACGGAGAGAGAATCCTTGGAAGATCAGAGCTAGCCCTGTTTAAGAACCTGTGAACCACAAAGACCCTCTCTCAAACAACACCCAAGGTTATCCCCTAACCTCCACACACAAACCTGGACTCACACACAAGAACACACACACCACACAAACACACCTGGACTCACAAGAACACACACACACACCTGGACATACATACACACACGTGCACAGGAAAAAAATTTAAACATCAAGATTGTAATCTATAATATAACATTAAAATATTGATCTAAGGTAGGCATTAAAGGTGGCACACACCTTTAATTCCAGCACTTGGGAGGCAGAGGCAGACAGATCTCTGCGTTCAAGGCCAGCCTGGTCTCCAGAGTGAGTTCCAGGACAGCCAGGGCTGCGTAGTAAGACCCTGTCTTGAACAAAACAAAACAATGGCCTCTACACTTACTGCAAAGTCTCAACTCTTTCTCCTCACATTTGAGGGTTTAGATTTGCTATGGAAGCTTCCACTTTTCACTTTGCTTTAGGGAGAAAGTCTTAGAAACATAGACGAGAAACAAATTCGACTACTCAGTACCCGTATTTAATCTCCAGTGGCAGTTCTTCTAGCTCTGACAACTTGACATACACTATGCACTTATA
Source organism: Microtus obscurus (assembly GCA_963919715.1). Taxonomy (NCBI): domain Eukaryota; kingdom Metazoa; phylum Chordata; class Mammalia; order Rodentia; family Cricetidae; genus Microtus; species Microtus obscurus. The sequence goes on from CAWTZC010002525.1 coordinate 50,332,269, forward strand.
AATCATATTAAAACACATATCACGAGCCACAGACAATGGAAAGTATTCTGAGAATTCTTTGAATTTTGGGTTGTGTCTTTGTCTTGGTCTTTCGAGGAAATCTGTCACGTCATGCTGACTGTTGGAAATGCAGAGGAAGATAGCAGAAGCTGACATGTTACTCAGCAGTCTCCAGACCTGTCATGCTAACAACTGGGCCCCTAAACAAAAGGGGACCTGGCTCTGGTAAGACTCATGGTACAATTGCTTATAATCTACCCTGAGAAATCTTCCATGGGCCGGAGGCACAGCTTCACCTTCACGGTCATGGTGAAATACACTTAGAAGCCGGCAACTTGCAGAGGGTCAGCACCGTGTGGTGCAGTGAATTAACTGGACCGCTGGCTTCATTGGAACTTGTCCACAGCACTGATGATGCCCAACTCACTGGTGAAATCCAACATGATGTGAAGGTCCATGGTTCTTGAAGTTCTGGCCCTGGGGTCAGGAAGAGCACTCCCTCACGCCCTCCCTGCATCTCAGGCTAACCCCGACTACAGTCACTTTTGAAAATTTCTCTTAGCTCCCACCTCTGGTTTTGCCACCTACGAAGGTCCCTTGCCCAGTGTCCCTAACTGTCCTTGTCCTGCCCACTCAGAACCGTGGCTTTTCCCTGACAATTGCCTTGTTTCAATAGTTTCTGCATGCATCTCACCATCCAAACATGTGACAGACTTAGAGTCCAGCAAGACCACTGTCCCATGTACGTCCAGCCTGCAGCTTTAAACACACATTTCTTGGGCCTCAATTTCTCCCTGTTTTCTGTTCAGAGTACAGAGATGTCGAAGCAGTTCCTGCTCCCCAAACTCCTCCAGCGATATTTGCATCTTCAGAAGGAGGTAAAACTGGTGGTCTTTCAGCAGGCTGTCAGAAAGAGAAGTGAAAACACCCAGGTACTACGAGGGGAAATGCTGGGGACTGGGGAGATGTCCCTGTGACATCCTCTACTCTTTCGGTCACTTTAAGCTTCTCTGTCACACTCTGGAGCCTCAGCTTTGCACCACTGACTTGATGTGAACTCTGTATATTTATTTGAAGAAAACCCAATGGTGACCGTCTAGCTTCGAACAAAGATTTGTAGTGTGTGACCATTGCTCGTCCTGGGCCTGAGAGCCACAGAAAAGATCAGGAGGTCTCAGAAGGGGCCTGCCTACCCAACCTCAGAAGAGGTTTGCCTAGACAATGCCAATCAATGTCCTTTGCAATGACCAAGTGACAATGGACTTCTGCACTTGCCGGCAAATAACAGTGGTCTTGCTCCCCACAGCGAGCTGTGGACTCCAGAGGCATGGCAGGCTGACCCCACCCTTCAGCACACTCATCTCTGTAGCTTCCTTTTTCCTGCGAATGGTTCCAATCTGTTTCTCCTGGGTTTATGCCTCTGAAGAGTTATGCAGCAATCCAATCCCAAGAATAATGCTGCTCTGTGTTCTAGAAAGGATGGTGTTGGTCATAGCCCGACTGCACACATCAGCAGACTGATGTTCGAGACTGGATCTGACAGAGGAGACGGCCTGCTTTCTGGGCTGGCCGACTGGTTCGTACCATGACTTGTGGAGATGTTAGCACCTGCAGAGGACCTCATGTGCCAGTCAGAGGCTACAAAAGAAATTTCAGTTTTCTCAGTTGTAGAGGTCACTTAAGAAGCTGAGTGTGTCACAGAGGAGAAATAACCATGTTGGCCTGCCGGGAGAAGTTAAAAGAAACATACTTCTTGTATTGCATACATGGATTTAGCATTCCACAGGATAGAAATAATAGGAATTAATGACATCATGTGGTTTATCTTCAAGTATAAACACACGCACATACACATATTTCATGGAACAATAGAGGAAAACCTTTTTCAAAAGATCATATAATCTTTGAAAGGCCAGACTCACAAATTCACATGATTAACTTTTCAGCCTGTGTTTCATTCCGTTTTCTCTTCCCATGCTTGGCTACTGAACAGCTTTCCTTGCTTTTTACCAGACATTCATCTTTCGGGGTGCTGGCCCTCCCTTTGCAATGCCCCTGGTGTTCACACTTCCTATTGAGAAACTGCCGTTCACATTGAGGATATCCTGCTCGGTCACTGGTGACTGTTCCGAGTGCCAATTCTCAAGAGAGTGGACTGGCAGCTGCCTGGGCCCACTCAGCTCTGAAAACTGTCAGATCCAGGCCAGATCTTGAATAAGTGCAAATTCAATTCAATAAGTCTGAAACGGTCTTGAATAAGTCACCAAGTCACCGGAGTCGGCTCTGTGAAGGAACTGTTGCTGCTAGCCAAGGAAAGGCATCGGATTCCTGAAGGCCACGCTGTTGGCAGTCCTGAGGCTGTCCATCAGGCTGGGCAGCCAAGCTTCTCTTGGGAGCCTTTGGTACCCAGTGATGTACTGTGTCTGTCATTGAGCAGAAACAATCGCCAGTGAAAAGGTGTTGGAGGAACTTATCCCAGCAGGATTTGTCATTAGACGGCGACTTCCGACAGCATCTCCAATGCTTTGCTGGTGCAGGAAAACATGAGCCATTCCTCTAGGGCTCAGGTCATCAGTGGCTGTTTGAAGGAGAGTTGCTGACAAACTGGGAGAAAGTTAGTAACAAACTACCTTAAAACTCAGCGTCTTAAAATAAAAGCCGTCCTATTGTTCATGGTGTTGAGAGTTAGGAAATCCAGGCTGTGCTCTGTGGGTGACTCATCTCAGCCTTCATGGTGCCTGGACCACATCATCGGGGGCTGGAAGACGTGGACTGGCCTTGCTTTCCTACGTGCCTCTCTTCACCGCAGAGTCGCTCATCACTCTGTGGTTGTATTTGTTCCAGGGTGACAGATTCTCCAGCCTGTACATCCGCGGAAGGCCCAAGGAGTCATGCAGTGATCTTCATCCACATTCTACTGAGCGAGATCAAATGTAAGAGCAGCCCATTATCACAGAGCGGAACGACTCCTCTGCTGTGCAGCTGTCCTGGGCCTTGCTGGAGTCCACGTTCTGTTGATTATTGTTCCACAGAGAAAGCACGCTAGTGCCAGCTCCTACTGTAATGCATCCAAGTTCCTCCACTGGACACGCTAAGAGACCATCACCCTGTCTTTCTAAAATGGATTCCAAAGTGTTGTCATCTGTCAAATGCACACAGTTTTAGCCACTCTCAAAAAAAGGAAAGGGCCACTGAATTGAGTAAGCCACAGCACGGCAGCATTTGCTAAAATCAGTTTCAGAAGAAACAACATATTAGAGGTAATGAGGAATGGTAAGAATGCAGGACACAGTTCAGCAGAGATGTAAGTAGGCAGATAGCCGGGAGCTGTAGGATATGCTCTGGAACACTGTGAAGATTTGTCATTCATAACGGTTTAATAAAATGCTGACTGGCCAGTATCCAGGCAGGAAGTATAGGTGTGGCAACCAGACTAGGAGAATTCTGGGAAGAGGAAAGGCAGAGACACAGTCCCAAGTCAGATGCAGAGGAAGCAAGAAGAGAATGCCTTACTGAGAAAAGGTACCAAGCCACGTGGCTAAACATAGATAAGAATTATGGGCTAGTCTAAGTTGTAAGCCTGAACAATAGGCCAAACAGTTTATAATTAATATAAGCCTCTGTGTGTTTATTTGGGATTGAATGGCTACAGGACCTGGTGGGACAGAGACTTCCATCTACACCTGGGTTTAAGACCTGCTTGCCCTTCTGAACACCACTTCAGCCACACTCAGCAATGTCCACCCCTTCTTTCCTAGCCAAGGCGGAGCACCAGCTAGCACTGATCTCACTCTGACCCCTAAAGTACTATCCCTGCCCCCACAACCTACTCTCACATGAAACCATGGAGTAAAGTAGCCCATGGGAGCAAGGAGAAGAAATGAGCATTTGTAGCTTAAACAGCAAAGCTTCACTCTGCTGGGAAGTCAGTCTCTGCTTCAGATTACTCTGTCATTAGGCTCCCCTAGTTTATCTCAACCCCCTGTGGGCTCCTTCTATTTATTCACTGAATGTTTTTCATGGGAAATAGTTCTCGACACTTTCCTAAGGGCCTCCTGGGAGCTGTGGTGTCCAGGAATACACTACATCAAGAATGCAGGGATTGCCGTGTCTCCCAATATTTACTGGGCTTCTGTTATCTATCATAGAGTAAGCTGGACGTGGAGAATACAGTGTTCAGCACTGTGGTTACAGGGCTGGGGCTACAGGTTCATGGCAGAGTGCTCATCCAGGGTGCTTGAGGTGGCTCTGATCCCCAACACTTAAAACCACAAGAAGACAAACACGATGATGGCTGTGGAGCCTGTCTTCCAGAAACTTACAGTTTCATGAAGGAGCAGGCACTGAATACATAAAACAAACACTTTAACCAAGAGATCCTGAGGTTACGACAGGGGAAATAAAGGAGACAGTGAGGGGCGACAGCTCGACCTCTTTATGTCTGAGACTGCGGAGGGCATCCGGAAAGGGGATGTTCAAGTGGAGGGTGAGCTAGCTGTGCAAAGGGGCAGGGAGGTGCTCGGGAAAAGGATGAACACAGCAGCTGTGCAGGTCTGGGAGCAGCAAGGAGTGTGGCGCAGACTCAAGACTCAGAGTAGCTGGTATGGCCAGAGCACAGCAAACAAATGTCCTCGGAACATTGTAAGCACATGGAAAGAGCTTTAATGAAAGAAAGTAAGATAATAGTAACAAAAACTCCTGGACCCAGAATTTTACAAGAATGGCAACAATCATTTTGAAAGAAAAAAAAAGTGTGTATGTATGAGTGTGTGCATGTACGTGTCTGTGTGCATGTGAGTGTGTGTGTGAGCATGTCTGTGTTTTCTCTTCCTGGTTGCATGTTGAGAATGGTTCTTAAATTTATGACATGATTCATTAAATCAAAGTGTTTTTCTTTTTTGTTTTCTTTTCTTCTTTCTTTCTGAGATGGAGTCTTGCTCTATGGCTAAGGCTGGCTTTGAACTTGAAATCTCTTGCCTCAGTTTCTCAAATAGCAGGGGTTATTATAGGTGAACATTGCTGCACCTAAGTCAATCTTTTGTAAGTATGAAAATGAAGCAATCATTCAATGGAAAGTTTTAAATACTCAGTGTGGGGATTAGTCATTTTAATTACATTTCTTTTGTAAGATTTATTTTAATTTATGTGTGTGTGTACCTGAGTGAATGCCACATGTGTGTGGGTATCTGTGAAGGCTAGCAAAAGAAAAGGGGTCACTTGGAGCTGGAGTTATAGGTGTTTGGAAGCCATCAAACACAGGTGCTGGGAACTCAACTCAGCACCTCTTTCTGTGGAAGAACAGCAGGTCCTCTTAATTAGTAAGCCTTCTCTCTTGCCACAATTATGTTTCTGTAAGCATAATGGAGTTCAAATGACTTATACCCACGGCTTTCATGTGGCTTAGAAACCAAGTTTTATAAACCAAGCATACAAACCACTGAAATGAAAATTATCAACATTATCTTAGAGTAATGGATGATGGTATTTGCTGTCGTTGAATTTTTGGCATGGGATTTAATCGTAGAAAATGCACACTGTATTTCACGGGTCTTTTTGCAAATGTGGGCCTTCCTTTGGCCCATTTTTGTTACCACTATCATTGCTTTTCTTCTTTAAAAACAACCTTTCTTTTAACAATAGATCCATTATCTTGAAAGATCAATTAGATACAATACTGTACACAATACTGATAATCAAAATACAATACTGATAATCAAAAACTCAACTTAAAAAAAACCCATTGTTTCCCGCTGCCGCATTCCCTGCTACCTACTTACGTTGAATGTTGGTGACTTTGTTCATAGATTCACACGCAATGTTCTGGCCACTCATTCTTCTACCACCTTCTCTGGAAATGACTACAAACTGCAGAGCGTCTGTCGTGGAGTTTGGGGGTCACGGGAGAGTAGAATGGGGAGAGGAGAAAAGGAGGGGAGTGGAGAAAAATGTAGAGCTCAATAAAAGCAATAAAAATAAAATGGGGGAGGAGAGCGGCATAGCACAGGGGCACAGACTACATATGACTCACAGACCGCGTAGGGATGTAGCAGCCATTGGACCCTGGGCTGGCCAGGGTACTGCCTGAGGGCATTCTACCAGGTGACGGGGTAGGTCAGCATAATGTCTGAATCCTAACAGCTAGGTCACAGGAATTTTGTGGAGCTTCTACCTGAATCTCTTGGAATGCAACTCCATCGATAATTCCTATCCAGAGAAAGGCAGGCAATTTATCTGGCACTGCCATAGACTGCTCCTGCTGGGCACCCAGCCAAGGGACAGCCTCAAGTACCAGCCACAAGAGCGAACCTCGAGGGCCTCACTTCGACTGCAAGAACAAAAGCAACTGCGAGTTACTTAGCTGAACCCAGTCTATGGGCAGAACATGAAAGGTGAGAGTGAGCTGTAGCTTCATTTCACAAAGCGTAGGACAGTTTGTTATGTCCCACATCAAGTGTCCTGACCAATGCTTCTTTTTTCCCTCACCAAGCTCGCCTTTTCCTCTGAGCAAGATACCTCAGGGACAAACCTCACCTTTGTCAGGTCAGAGGTATGGAAGTTCCCCCTGACCTCTTCAATGCTGCACCCAGCCCATGGATAAATGCTCTTGGCCCAGAAGGTCATCCCCGCGACTCCCCGAGCTAAAAGAGCAGCCCCTGCCTTCACCCAATAAAGAATGATACTGCCCCGCACAGCGGCCTAGCAAGCGCCCATGGGTCCTCAGCTACGTGTGTGGCCACGCCTCCAGCTGTTTTGGTTTTCCTCTCCATTTTGCCCCAGCTGCCTTTGTTCCTGATTGTAGTGTGATCTGAAATGTCTGGCAAAGGCTTGGTGGGATTTAGGGGAGAGACGATCCTGAGGACCCAGGCAGCGGACCAATCCCCTCATAGAGTATTGGAGTGTGGCGGAACACTAGAGACCCGCTGGAGCAAGCTCTCTGAGGGTGTGTCCTGGGAAGACAGTTGACTCCTGCTCCTTAAGAGATCTGTTGGCTTCTTGTCCTCTAGGAGGTGAGAACAGTGCGCCCTGTCTCCCGCCACACTCTGCCTGACCACAAGCCCCAAAACAATGCAGCCAAGCTAATGGAGCCCGAACCTCCAGCGAGCCAAGCAAAACTTTCCTTCCTTACATTGCCCCTCTCGTGTATTTGTTGCATCAAAAATACCTGACATTATCTCTGAGTTGAGGCCAGCACGGTCTACATAGTGAGTTCAAAGACAACTAGAGCTACATAGTGGGATGCTGCCCCCCCTTTTTCATGTATGTCAGAGACAAACTGCAAAATATGCTAAGCTCTCAGAATGATAACTGCTTTAACACGCAAACCAGCCCACTGAATCCTCAAGACACACTGTATTGTTGTAATATGAAAAAAGCCAAATTCCATGTTCTCTATACACTCAGCACACTTTTGTGACCAGGTGTGTGGGTTTCTCCACTGGACACGAAGTATCCTCCAGCTCTTTTCAGTTCTGGCACTAAGTGGGGTTGGCGTTGCACATCATGAGTTAGGGGATCAGTTGCTCAGTTCTGTACCTCCAATTCAGACTTCAATCACAAGTCCCAGGTGTCAACTGTGTCTGACTACAAGCTAAATGTCAGTGTTATGGTTTTGGTCCTTTTAAGAGATCTAATCTGCTTTTTATTATAAGGAAGACCTGGGAATGTTATGGTATTGGTCCCTTTAGGAGACAAGCCACGCCCACTCCCTCCCCATCCGCTGAGGCAGGCTGATCTTCAGCTTCCGGCCTGAGTTCTCTCTCTTTTCCATCTTCCTCTCGGAGAGGCAGCTTCGCTTTTGCCTCTCTCCCCACTTCTCTGCTTTCCCCCTTCTCTGTCTCTTTCTCCTCCTCTCTCTCTCTCTCTCTCTTTTTCTCTCTCTCCCTCTCTCTCTGTCCCCCCCCCCTTCACCCTTCCTCCTCCATAACCCCCTGAATAAACATTCAACCTCACCCTGCCCGTCGTGTCTATCCATGTTTCTGTCTTCTGCCCGCCCGCCATGTGTCTCCCTGCCTGGGACCAGCCATTGCTCTGAGACCAGTCTCTGCCTGGGACTGGCTGCTCCCAGGGCCCGCTGTCTGCCGCCACATGGCCCGCTGCCACCACTCAGGCCACCGCTCTGGGATCGGCTGCTGCCTACTGCCTTGGGGATCTTGAAGTATTTTTTTAAAAAAAACAACAGTCAGTCCCTATGATTTCCTTTCTGAGCTGAACCCCTTGATGATAGGACAGCCTTGATAGGACAGTGGGGGTCCACTTAGTCCTCATCAGCCTATTCCACAGTGAAGCACAGCATACAGTGGCCATGGTGGCACACCTACAATCCCGGCACTCGGGAGGCTGAGGGAGGGGCATTGTGAGTTAGGGACCAGTCTACTACGGAATGAGACCCTGCTTTTCTTTTCTGTTGTTATTGTTGTTGTTTCTTCTTTTTTAAGGAAAATAGAGAAATTACATGAATTGATACTTGGGGCGAGGTCTAGAAAGTTCTGGGCACAGGCCCCTCTATCCCTTGGAGCTGGCATGTGCCAGCCATCCAGCATGGCTCCTCAGCCCATGGTCCATGAGGACCAGACGGCCCTCAACCAAGATTGCCTCCAGTTTTCATACTTTTTCCTTTCTTTCTTCATCATACGGGTCATTTCAACAATTAACATTTTTATTTATTTTTTTGGCTTTTTCGAGTCAGGGTTTCTCTGTATAGTACTGGCTGTCCTGGAACTCACTCTGTAGACCAGTCTGGCCTCTAACTCACAGACAGAGCTCTGCCTGCCTCTGCCTCCCAAGTACTGAGATTAAAGGGTTGCACCACCACTGCCCAGCTCACCAGGTAACTTAATAAGTCCTCTCCCCTTGCCTGAGGATAAAGGTGGAGCTAATCTTGTTTGTGGTGTGTGATCTGGTTTGTGGTGTGTGGGGTGTGTTCCGTGAAGACAAGGAAGACTCCTTCTGTCACTCTCTGCCTGTTTGCAGCTTTTCAACTAGGCTGGTGGCCAGGAAATTCCAGAACCTCCTGTCTCCACCCAACTCCCACAGGGATGGGTTACAGGCAAATATGCAGGAATGTCTGGCTTTTCACTCGGGCTGGTGATTGGAATTCTCAACTTCTCACTAGCAAGCAAGCACACTTACCTCACTGTTCCATCTCTCCAGCTTCCGCCAAGTCCTAATTTTCTAATCATGGCTTTTAATGTAGCAGGCTTTCTTTTGGACCGCCAACCAGCTCATGACACAGAGAGTTATTATTATTAGTCATGAATGCTCAGCCTTGTCTTATGCTTGTCCCACTAGCTCTAGCTCAGAACTTACATGTAACACACCTTTACTTAAAGTAGTATTCCACAACATAAACACATGTAACACATCTTTACATAAAGTAGTATTCCACAGCATAAACACATGTAACACACCTTTACCTAGTTAAAGTAGTATTCCACAACATAAACACATGTAACACATCTTTACATAAAGTAGTATTCCACAGTAACTTTGCCTTCTGTAAAGTATCCTGTCAAAAGTTAGCTCATTGGAATAAGAGGTTCTCCTATCACTCAGGAAATTCCAAAAGGCCAGCACCTCCGTGGCAGGTGTTGTTCTTTTTTTAAAAAATACTGCAAGATCCCCGAGGCAGTAGGCAGCAGAAATGCTGTAGGTCCCAAATGGTGGTAGCGGGCCATGTGGCGGCAGACAGCAAGCTCTGGGAGCAACCAGTCCCAGGCAGAAATGGCTGCCGATCCCAGAGCGGTGGCCTGAGTGGTGGCAGCGGGCCATGTGGCGGCAGACAGCGGGCCCTGGGAGCAGCCAGTCCCAGGCAGAGACGGCTGGTCTCAGAGCAATGGCTGGTCCCAGGCAGGGAGACACATGGCGGGCGGGCAGAAGACAGAAACATGGACAGACAGGCAGGCAGGATGAGGTTGAATGTTTATTCAGGGGGTTATGGAGGAGAAGGGTGGAGGGGGGGACAGAGAGAGAGAGAGAGAGAGAGAGAGAGAGAGAGAGAGAAGAGGAGAAAGAGACAGAGAAGGGGGGAAGCAGAGAAGTGGGGAGAGAGGCAGAAGCGAAGCTGCCTCTCCGAGAGGAAGATGGAAAAGAGAGCGAACTCGGGCCGGAAGCTGAAGATCAGCCTGCCTCAGCGGATGGGGAGGGAGTGGGCGTGGCTTGTCTCTTAAAGGGACCAATACCATAACATTCCCAGGTCTTCCTTATAATAAAAAGCAGATTAGATCTCTTAAAAGGACCAAAACCATAACATTCCCAGGTCTTCCTTATAATAAAAAGCAAATTAGATGCTCCAGTTTGAAGGAATTGGGGCGGCGAATTCTCAAGACTGCTTCCTGCTGATTTGTGGGCATTGTCGTGGGGGGGGAGCACGAGAGAAGGCTGGGAGCATCCTGGCATCGCTGGTCCCTTTGCTTTTGACCCGGTGTTTTGTGGCATGGCCTAAGGTATTGGCAGGACAAAGAAGAAAGTTAAATTAATGCTAAAAAAATTTTAGGACCAGGGAATTGAGGGGTATCTGACCTGTTTTAATTCGGCTCCCTGGAACTCAAGAGAACTCCTTGGGTTTGTGAAAACAGAAGTTTTAGGACATATAATGGCTGTAGCATAAGAGATAAATTTTATTTGAAACCTGTTTGGTGAGGTCACCTTACAAAAACCTCAACCTGGCAAAACCTCTCAGCTGTCAAACTGTCAGAGATCTTTGAGAAATATAAGATTTTACGTGAGTTACTGATTAAAAAAAATGACAGAGAACTTACTTGGTTGGCACCCAGAGCTACTCTTTTTGGGGTCCTCCATGGTCGCTGGAGGTTGTACTTGAGCTTTGCTGTTTAGCGCAGGGCCTGCCAGGCTCCAGAAGATCCTGTGGGCTAAGAAATCTGTAGGAAGACAGGCCTACCTTGACCTGAGCAGCTAGGCTGTCGATTCCAGCGATTCTGTCCACGTCTAGAGATCTCTAGTTTAGATGAAAGGCAGGTTTTGCCCAATGGTTAGCGCTCTGAAGTTGAAGTGAAATGCAGAAGGACGTTGTTCTCCGTGTGTCTGTCTCCTTTGGAGGGAGCTGTCTTCTTTGGAGGGAGCAGAGAGCTGCTGCTAGGAGCCAACCTGTCTCTTTTTGGTGTTGTGAAAAGTTTTTAATAATTAAATACTTAAATATCACATTCCCCAGATCTCTGAGCAGTTGAGGGCTGTTTTAGATATAGCTGCAGTATACTAGCTCTTAACAGGTAAGGTCCACATTTGCAAACGGGCAGAAAGAAGAAACTTCTGGCAATGGAAGGTTAATGCCAGAACTGACAATGGTAGAAAACAGCTTAAGAGATTTAAAGGTACATACCAGCTTAAAATATGAGTCTCATGATTTTGTAGTCTGAAATGAGATGCAATAAACAATTATTATGCATTGAGAGAGTGAACAAGAATTGAGCAACATGGACGCCTCTGACAGTTAGCATGAGGATTTTAGTGAAAACCGGGTGAGAACGGCTGCCAGCATTAGCCTGGCCCAGTATCTAATCAATGCCAGGCTTTCCTCTGAGAAGGGCATGGGGTGCATTGCCAACCCAGTGGAAGGCTCTTCTGGAAGGCAGGGTAAAACCGGGAGAGTGAAACCGGGAGAGCGTGGTCACATGATCTGGCTCTCAGCCAAGATGGCGAAAAGGTCACCTGACCCATCTGGCCTTCAGCCAAGATGGCGACCGCCACGTGTAGTCTGTTCAGTTGGAAAGCCTGCCAGCCACAACAGAAGCCGCAGAGGGGAAGAGACTGATAAGTGGGGCATTTAAAACATGAGACCGGAGTTATAGGTCCGGATGGCTTGGCTCCCGTGGTTAAGACCGCGAAAACACCCGCAAAGACCGTGCACCTCAAGCCTACAATGAGAACGGCTTCCCGTTAAGGCGAGATGCAGGTGACACTAGCACCCAAAATCCGGGGGGATTGGCTTAGAATTTTTAGATCCCATGGTTGGGCGATGAAATTTGCCTGCAGGGGGCACAGAGGAGTGCCGCGATCGCAGCAGTCTCAGGGTGCGAGCGTCCTCGGACCCCGGGAGGCCGCGGTAGGGGCAAAAATCAACTCAGGCCCAGCTAAGTCCCGGCTAGGCGAGAGGAGATAAGCCCGTGATAGGGTCAACGGTATGACCCACCGTTCAGCTGTCCGTACAGCTGAAGATGGTGCCTGAAGGGACAGGCCCGCCAAGAAAAGAAGGAAGTCAAGGGAGAAACCAGGAATCCCGGATTCCTGGGGAGACGCTGAGAGCCCCGGGCTCTCAGTGCAGGCAAAATAACCGTCAACCAAAAATGGGAGAAGGAAGGGAGGGGGCGATCTACCCAGAATGTACCAGAGAACGCTGGCCAGGCGTTTTCTAGACGTAATGGGAAGAGGGCCCACGGATCAAACTCACTAATTGGTAGGTGTGGGAGATAGCTGCGGCGGAAGGACGCGGGAGCAGTGGAATACTGCAAGCTGCATCCAGGTAGATGGAACACATGGGTTGTTGTAGAGAAGGTCCTCAAGTCCTGATTCTGCCCCAGGAGGGAGCTCAGAGTCCCGGACGGCGCCTAAAGCCGAAACTCCGGCCCTGGGTGGAAGTCTGGGGCAGGCGAATCATCCAAGTCTCGGCACCAAAATGTTGTTCTTTTTTAAAAAATACTGGAAGATCCCCGAGGCAGTAGGCAGCAGAAATGCTGTAGGTCCCAAATGGTGGTAGCGGGCCATGTGGCGGCAGACAGCAGGCTCTGGGAGCAGCCAGGCCCAGGCAGAAATGGCTGCAGATCCCAGAGCAGTGGCCTGAGCGGTGGTGGCGGGCCATGTGGCGGCAGACAGCGGGCCCTGGGAGCAGCCAGTCCCAGGCAGAGACAGCTGGTCTCAGAGCAATGGCTGGTCCCAGGCAGGGAGACACATGGCGGGCGGGCAGAAGACAGAAACATGGATAGACACGACAGGCAGGGTGAGGTTGAATGTTTATTCAGGGGGTTATGGAGGAGGAAGGATGAAGGGGGGACAGAGAGAGAGGGGGAGAGAGAGAGAGAGAGAGAGAGAGAGAGAGAGAAGAGGAGAAAGAGACAGAGAAGGGGGGAAGCAGAGAAGTGGGGAGAGAGGCAGAAGCGAAGCTGCCTCTCCGAGAGGAAGATGGAAAAGAGAGCGAACTCGGGCCGGAAGCTGAAGATCAGCCTGCCTCAGCGGATGGGGAGGGAGTGGGCGTGGCTTGTCTCTTAAAGGGACCAATACCATAACATTCCCAGGTCTTCCTTATAATAAAAAGCAGATTAGATCTCTTAAAAGGACCAAAACCATAACAGCAGGGACCTGGGGAAGAGAACCAGAGAGCAGAAGGGAACACACATCTAATGACTTCGGCTGTGTAGTTCAGGAGCCCTGTGCCAGTACCAACGGCAGAAACCAAACACACTTTTTAAAGTGACATGATGATATCAAATAATAAAATAAAATTCCGTTGTCTCCATTTTACAGGTGAGGACATCAGAACACTATGTTTAGTAAATAACCAAGGTCACTTACCCGGTAACTGGGACTGAAGCCCAGGATCCATCCACTGAAGGCTGGAAATGACAGCCCGTTCTTCAGAGGTGCACATAGTGGCTCATTTCAAGGAGGGGCATTCCCCAATTTTTGATTTTCCAATTTATTAATATATATTTGGTCAGTGGATGTGATGGTCTATAATTAGAAATATATATCTGGTCTTTTCTCTATTTCCTGACAGAACTCCTCAAATATGGGATGGGGAGTCTCAGAAAAATATAGTTTTTTACATGTTAATGAATAGGGGCTATTGGATGCCTGGAAAGGAGGCTAGCTGCCAGTGAAGCCAATCACCCTGGACTAGAGGACCGGAATTCCAGCCTAACCTCTGTGGTTGACGTCATCTCCAATGGCCACTACTTCAATCAGTCGTGCACACACAATGAAGCTCCATATCCAACAGGACAAGGTCAGAGAGTTTCTGGGTTGGTGAACACATCCAGGAATGGGAACAGAGGCACAGGTTTGCTCTAAGGACAGGAGACCCCTGCTCAGGATCCTTCCAGACCTCATGCTGTTTTTCTGTTTCTCAACAGCTTTCAACTGTTCTACTTCATCCTGGTTGATTTGTTTGTTTGTTTTGTTTTTGAGACCCAGTCTCACTATGTAGTCCCAACTGGCTTGCAACTCACTATGTAGACCAGGTTGGCTTCACTCTTACAGATCCACCTGCCTCTCTCTTCCAGTTATGCCACCAGCCCTGGCCCCTTTCTTTTCTAACAAACCAGAGCAAACCATGAAAGCTGGGGTTTTCTGAGGTTCTGTGAGTGACTCTGATAACTGATCCTCAACTTCTAGCCCATCGGCGACAACACGGGCACAACCTGGGACATTTGACTGCGGGAGACAGTCTCGTGGGAGTGAGTATCCCTCTTGGCGCCTGTGCTCACTGCTAGTTAGGATTTGAACTAACACCAGGTGCTGTCTGCAGAGAACTGAAGTATTGCTGGGAGTGGGAATAACCGCCACACATTTGGTGGCCTGAGGTCTCAGTGTGAATCACTGAGAAAGACACGCCTCTGTGAAATGTCCCCACCCTTTATCTCTCTGCTGTTGACACGGGGCAAAGGGTGTTTGTTTCAACCCCATTCCTTCTCCATTGCCTTCCCTCCACCATCAGCACGGGGACTGACCGTGGCTGGTACAGGAACTGCTGAAGACGGCCATGCCAGGTGCTGCAAGGCGCTACAGCCCTTCCTGGCAGCCCTGGTCACTTATGTGCAGAACCCCTTTATCCCCGCCTGCAGTTTGCTCTCTAGAGGCACAGAGCACCCATTTCTCCCTCAGTTCTGCCTTCCTTGCCTTCCCCTCCTCTTAAATCCAGCTTCTAGTTTGTGCTGTTTGAATTAGACTAACAGAAGTTTAAAAAAAAAAAAAAAAAAAAAAAAAAAAAAAAAAAAAAAACGCCCCTTGAGAGAATTTTAAAGTGAAAATTCCTATTTTACCAAATGACTCAAGATCAACAACGAAGAGTGCTCTGACAGACGTCAGGATAAAGTGAGGCCGGTCAGTTTCCCGTTTCACTTTTTACTGTACTTATGCAAATCATCCTCTAGTGGATACCAAACTGTTTCCTAGAGCCAGAAATCATGAGTCATTCAGTGCTCAGTGGCACATTTTGTGAAATCCTGTCCACTCAAAACCATGCGGCCCTGGGGCCATCTGTTCTGAGTTATCTTTGGCTTTGGTGTTCTGAAATGCTCCTGCTGGTTTCCATTGCTATTCATTTGCTGGCGGCGTTTGAGTCTTCACAGCCCCCCTTCTCTTCCTTTAGGCTAGTCTTTGGAATGGTAGTCTAACTTTTTAATAAAGGAATCTATCGTTTATTTCAAGTAATATCATATCTATTTACTTTTGTGTGTCTTGTACATGTTTGTGTGGGTGCATGTGCGTATGTGTGAGCAAGCACATTGAGGCCACAGGCTGACATCGTGTGTCTTCCTTGCTTGTTCCCAATCTTAGTTTTGAGACGGACTTTCCTTGAACCTGGGGCTTACAGATGTGCCAGTATGCACCTGCTCCTGCCTCCAGCAGATTTAACCAGCTATGTCTGACTTCACATGGATGCCAGGGGTCCACACTCAGGTTTCCATGCTTGCACTGACTGCACTTGAGCCATCTCTCCAGCTCCTAGGTTTTATTTTATTTTATTTTATTTTTTCGAGACAGGGTTTCTCTGTGGTTTTGGAGCCTGTCCTGGAACTAGCACTTGTAGACCAGGCTGGTCTCGAACTCACAGAGATCCGCCTAGGTTTTATTTTTAAAAATTAAACACTTCGCTAATTAATCTTTTGGCCTTCATATAATAAGCTAGCCAGAAAATATCCCTGCATCAGCCAGGGCATGCTTCTCGTGTATAAAATGTAACTTTCTCAGAATAGTAATATAGACATTCTTTGTCAAAGCGAAGGAGGTGGATGCATTCACCGGTATTTGCTAGGCCCACCACAGAGCCGCTGACTGAGCAGGCCTATGGTTGGGTCCCCGCTGGCCCTTCTAAATGTTCAGGTGGAGTCAGCGCTGCTGGTCTGAGGCACAAAGGGAACCACCGTGTAAGGTCAGGGCTTCAAGAGGCCTGGAGGATTGTTTCTGCCTGGCTTTCAGTTTTCTGGCTGCAGTTCCCACAGTCCACCCAGTCTGGCCTGAACCTGCGAGCACGTGTAAGCAGCCGCTCGATCCCTCTCACTCTCAACTGTGACTCAGTGAACTTGATGGCAGCAACAGGTAAGAAAGTTCTCTCTCTCTTTCCGTCCCTCCTCCCTCTCCCCTTTTTATTTTCTTTCCCTCCCCGCCCCCAAAATCTAACTTCTGGGTGGTTCTGCTCAAACAATCAAGGGAGAGGCATGACGGCCACTGTCCAGACAATGCTGCGCCTTCCCCTGGCATCTGTATCCGCTCTGACTTAGTCAGCTGAGGTCTAGGGTACAGAGTCCATTGGTCCAAATATGGCATGATGAGGGAGCATCATGGAGGCTGCAGGTGTCTAAGAAGAGATGTTGTAGGTCTGACAGAGATGCCAGTATCATTTGCTATGTCACCTGGGCTGCAGAGACAGCCGTGCGGGAGGAAAGGGGGACTCGCCAAGGGCGTGTGTCTGGTAAGTGACCAAGCCTGGAAGTAGCAAGTTACAGTCTTGGTTTTGTCCTGGTCAATGATATTGTGGAATTGCTAGTATGAGCTGATGTGTGTTTAGCAAAGCTCTGAGCAGCTCCCCTTAGTTGATGTGTGTTTAGCAAAGCTCTAAGCAGTTCCCCTTAGTTGCTGGAAGGGTTACCATCAGCAGAATATTTACATCACAGAAACTGGCTACTTGTGTAAACCAGGACTTTCTTTTTCTTTTCCAAGACCTGAAATGTAGGCATAGCCTGCTGAATTGCATGTTGGGAGAATTTATGGGCAGCATGGATCCCATATTTCAGATGAGAGGTTATCTCAGTTTGCATTTTCCAGTACTAGCAACCTCAATCTATTATTGACAGATTGCCCTGGGGCTGCCAACTACAGCCCAGTTTGTATAGCCAGCTGAGGTGGCACTTTCTCTCGGACGTATTTTCACAAATAAGTCATGACTCTGGTCCCCACATTCTTCCAAAGACAGTTCCTGCCTAGTGTGTGGACAGCAGATCTTCACTATGACAAGAATATGGCAGCCCAAGCAAGCATACTACCCAAGGGATCAGGAGAGAAATGTCTTTAAGAGATAAAAAAAGAAAGAAAGAAAAAAGAAAGGCAGCCAATAAACAAATTCTTCCTCCAAATATAACTTTCTGGGCAGTTTTTCAACAATGGAAAAACTCATGTGCAAGTTACCCAATACATCTTCCTCTAGCATCCTGCTGTTTGGCTTGGCTGTCAGCTGCCCCATTCCCATCAGTGGACAGTGGCCGGGAGGGAAAGTAACCTCTGTGACTGTAAGTGATTCCCAGGCTGGCCGTTGCCACCTGACATAGAGCCCGCTGACGCACCTCCACTGTCACACCGGCAGTACCCCGCCCGTTGTCTTGTCCCATATTTCTTAAGACACACAAACTGAACGTTCTCTACTGACCACAGCTCTGTACTGGGAGCTGGGGCTGGTGGGTGGGGGAAGGTAAAGTCTTTCCATCCAATGGCACTTCCTGAGCCAGAGAGCCTAAAAATAACACAGAGCTGCGTCCAGCCTTTCCAGGGGAATGTGGGGCCAGTCGCTGCTGTAGCCGCTGCTTCTCCTGTGACTTCAGGGTAATTTCCCGGAACAATGTGTTTTCATGAGGATCCTGGGCATCGTTTCTCATAGACCTAGTGTGAAAGGCACGCTCATCTGGATGCTGAGAAATGAGGATGCACACCAGGTCAGCCCTGGCTCTTCATCTGTAGAAACGGAAGCATCTATGAACCTTGATATGCTCGCCTCTTCCTTTCTTCGTGCTTCTCCTCTCCCGTCTTAGTCAGCCCTATACAACAGTCATGGAGTTTACACTGATATACTGAGCTGGGTGCCTTGAGAAACACAGGGCATGTACGGAGGTGGAGACCACAGACCAAGGATGCAGCTTTCTCTCTCTCAGAGATAACCTGTGTTCATCTTTTCCTTAGTTCCTCAGCAATGCATTGTGCTCATAGGAAGCTCATAGTCCTGTTAGCAACATGGAGGATGGCTGCTGGCAACCAAAGTCTGCTTCCTGCTTCTGTCCTCCTGGGACAGGCAGGGACTTGGGGAAAGAAGCCTGGAAATTTTCCTTCTGTGGCATGGTAGATGCAAAGGACTAAGATTTGGTCTGGTTTCATTGCACCTCAAAGTGCTCTCAATAGAATGGTGTGTTATCTGGCGGGAGTTTTACAACAGGTGGCCTGGGCATGCTTCCCTAGTTTTAGGTTCATTTGTGTCTCCTGGCTAGGAACTCCCTGAAGGAGAGACTCTCACTGGGGAAGGAAACAGAGAAGTACTTTAGTACTTTCCTTACGCAGCTCAGGAAGGGAAGCAGAACTGGGTAGACCAAAGTGAATTCCATCTGACTCCCTGGGTTCTTTAGTCTGGACACACAATTGTGCATGTGACTTCTTCATGCCTCAATGTCCTCTCCTCTATGTGGCCGCCGTGGGTAGGTCACTAGTCTAGAATTTGTGACCTACCTTGGCAGCCTGTTACTCCAGGGTCTCGGAGGGGCGCTACCTGGAAGAGATGAGCTAAGATAAAGAAATGAGGCCAAGCAAAGATTTGTCAAAGCCTCCGTTTATTAGGGACAGGGTTACAACTTATATAGTCCCTGGATAAGGGATTCGGGGGGCAGGGGAGCGGGATCTTGCCGCCGTGGTCCCGATCACGTGGTTTGGGTTCCTCAGGTTCGTCACATAGGCCAGGAAGTCAGATGTTGATTCCCCTGGTCAGGAAGTCGCGAGTTGACACACCTAGTTCTCTTTAGATTGTCTGGAATTTGGGATGGGTCTGCCAACAGATTAAGTTCGTTA
Organism: Microtus obscurus; assembly: GCA_963919715.1. Taxonomy (NCBI): domain Eukaryota; kingdom Metazoa; phylum Chordata; class Mammalia; order Rodentia; family Cricetidae; genus Microtus; species Microtus obscurus. Next base: position 50,351,262 of record CAWTZC010002525.1, read on the forward strand.
GCAATTAGCGAATAGCTAATTGGGTGTGGAGCAGGTTTTGCCAATAGAACTATTCTTAACATAATTATGGGTGTGGGGTTCCCTGCAGGCCCCCCCAAGGTGATGGTTCCTGTAATAATCTTTAGGGGGGAAATGGCTCCTAACACCTCTATTGTTGGTTCCACACATCTCTCTGCCCACTTCACTGGGATGGAATGAGATAGGGTCTTGCTGTGTAGCCTAGGCTAGCTTAGTACTCACTAGTAAACCAGGCTGATCTCAAAGTCACTGCAATTCTCCTGCTTCCTCCTCTCAAGTACTGTACATATGAAGCATAGAAATAGATGTGAAACAGTTTGTAAACATCAAAGACTACATCTAATACAATAACGCTTTGTACTTGTTTCTCTTAAGATGGTCTAACTCTAGATTACTCTTGATTTAACAGGTAGTTCTATGGGTACCAGAGTGTGATCTTTTGGGAGGAAGGGGGCGACTTTTATTGGTATCTATGTCACCAGCATTTAGAACAGTGCCTGATAAAGGTTTCTTTAAACACCCCAGACAATGATTACTGGATGATTAGATGGAAGAAATGTAAGTATGACCGCCCTGGGGAAGCTTGGAGCATGCCCAGCGCTATCTCTTGGATGACTCGTGAACTTGCCTTCTGAGGAGTTCTTCCACCTCTAAGTCAGTTCCCATTATATGACTACATCAGGGCAAAAGGTGACTGTGTCCCCCTGCAGCAGAAAGTCACTGGTTTCCGATGGTGTAGCACTGGAGAGTTGAGTAAAGTCCTGCTGCTCATTTCTTAAGAGGGCACATCCAACTTTCCTCTTGTAAACGCTATTCCAATTACATTGAGTGTCAACCATAAGCTTTTAACCTGTAATATGTAGGCAATAATGCTGAAGTGGAGTCATGGGAAACGTACCATGGGATTCCCAAGACCCAGCAGAACCACAGAGACAGGCTTTGGATCCATTGTCCTTCCCTGCTTCCACCCAGATACAGATTCTGCCAGAAACTGTCTAATCTGATACACTTCCTGGACACGATGTGCTCATTCCCATCAACCACTCAAACCATGGAATGAAGTGGTGTGTGTGTGTGTGTGTGTGTGTGTGTGTGCGTGTAGCATCTATCTATCTTGTGCTTCAATTACTAATGTGGAAATTGTTCTCTAAGGTGAAAAAAGAAGCCTTCCAAGGAGTATGCACATACTGTGGTTTTCGGGGACACTCACAAGTGGTGAGTGAAAGAGAAGCTGAAAGAGGGGGACATACAGAGAGAGGGAGAGCATGAAAGTGAGTAGCAGGACTTGAAAATGGCATGACGCAAAAGGCAACAAGGAAGAGCTAGATGAAGTAAGTGTGTGGTGTCTGACGAGTTATGAAAGGAACGCTGATGAAAGAGCAGTAGATGTAATAAGAAAGGGTCACTAGGAAATGCACAAAGGTCAGACACGCAGTGAGTCAGGAGCAGAGATCTGGTGAGACGGACAGCTCTGCAGACAAGGCTGCGCTGGCTAGATGTCTTAGTTTTTCGTTGCTGTGACCTGAACTAATCAGCTTAAATAGGCAAAGATTCTATTGTCTCATGTCAGCAGCTTTGGTGCGCGGTCACTGGCTTCCATCATCTCTACGCCATGGTGAGGCAGAACACAGCGCTGGGATGAACGCAGTGGAGCAATGCTCCCTATGTCATGGAAGACAGGAAGCAGAAGGAGGAGACTAGGGACAAGATAAGCCCTTCCTGGGAAAGTGCCCTCTGACCCAGTTTGTCCATCTGAGTGTCACCTCCTAAAGTTTCCACCACCTCCTGGTAATTCCATCTAAATATGAACCCATCAAGAGTCTTGATGGTCTGATACCTTCCAAAAGCCCCACCCCTGAACACGGCTACACTGAGACCAAACCTTTATCTTAAACCCAAAACATCTGGGGAAAACTTCAGATCTAAAGCATAGAGTCAAGGTCAGTGTTGGGTAACTACTTCACTAGAATTAAAGGGGGAAATGGGATGAGGTAACTATTTAGATAATGCCTTGGAAATATAAGAGTAAGCATTTGATAAGCTGCAAAAGTTCATGGGTTGAAATCAGAGAACAGAAACCCATCCAGATGGGTACATGGTGTAGCCTCCACTACAGAGGTCAAAGCAGGGGAGTGGCGTGGGTGAGGCCACAGTGAGGTGATCTGGCACTGAGAATAGTCTTGGTGGTTCCACAGACAGAGGACACTAAAGCCCTAAGAACATTCACTCTGGGAGCCAAACCTGCAGAATGGACTTGAACAACTTCAGAGTGCTGGGTGACATGCTCGCAAAGGCCCGAAACCTGCCCCCGTTTCAGAAGTGGAGGATTTTCCCAAGAGGCCTTCTGATGAGGAAGCTGCTTCTCTGGTGGGTAAAGGTGTGGCCAGAGGTGTCGTGAAAGGAAAGGAGAAAGACGTAGGGTGGTGGAGGCTGGTGAATGGTCTTTATGCGTGGAAGAGGCTGGGAGCAGATAGGAAGGTGCGGTGCCGTTGGAGGTCACAGGAGGTCAGACGGAGTCCAAAAGATAAGGCAGAAAGGAGGAAACTAATTTCCTGACAGCTTAGAGATAGCTGTAAGGAGTAGGAAATCCTGCCCACCTCCCCTTTCTGCTGGGAAAAGAGGAGCCATGGGAGGGAGAGGTCTGGACCAGACCATTGAGAAAGACTAATGGTGCATCACTTGTGAATGCTTTTTCCCATTTCTTAAGCTTTTTAAAAGGTCATATATTTGGTGATGTAAGTATCAAGAGTATTAAAGAATGATAGATTTATAGGCTTCCCTCACTTCTGCCCCTGCCAGTCCAGCTCTAAGGTATGGTCATTGCTTGTCTGCCTAAACAACAGGATAGTTAACTCAGGAAATAGCTGCTTGATGCTTCAGGTATTGAAGGGGTAACTACCCTGTTTGCTCTTTGTATCATGGTAAAGCAGTCTTTTGCCCTCTTCCCTCCCCATTTTGGAATGAGATATATAAAATATAAAAAAATAAACACAGATAAATTCAGTATTCACTGAACTGCCCTTCAAATTCTATCCTATATCTCTGTATTTCTTTTGTATCTTGTTCTGTCTGCCTGGCATTTCTAATACACATGCCCCCTACCCTGGAACGTGCAAACCCCATTGAGGCTGGACCCTAACACAAGTGCACAAACATATACTCATACATAAAAAAAATTAAAAATATAGATAAAACAAAGAACAACAACAAAAAATGGGAGCAGTTATCCCAGGACTATTCCCTGGGGAAGAATTCACAGACTGAGTAGTCTATTAATATTTATATTCATATTCATACGTACATAATGGTGTCTCTGTATTGTTAAACATTCCTTCCCAAGGGCAGATTCTTCTCCCAAGGTCTCAAAGGCAAATGGAGACACAATCCTGCCAAAGCTCACTCTAAGGAAACTCGAATTTATTGGGTTTCCTTACAGAGAATAGGCGGGGGGTTACAGGGTTGTGGCACTCCCCCCTAAACCAGATGCACAAAAAAGCTTTACCCTGCAGGTATGAGGGCTGGCTTCATGGTCATATAGAGGGAGCGCTCCAACTCTAGTTTTCACTGGCCTCAATATACTCCAGACCCTGTGTATACACCCTCTATATACTCTATATACCCTTCATATACTCCCTCTATATACTCCAGACCCTGTGTATCCTCCCTCTATATACTCTAGACCCTGTGTATACACCCTCTATATACTCTATATACCCTTCATATACTCCCTCTATATACTCCAGACCCTGTGTATACACCCTCTGTATACTCTATATACCTTCATATACTCCCTCTATATACTCCAGACCCTGTGTATTCTCCCTCTATATACTCTAGACCCTGTGTATACACCCTCTATATACTCTATATACCCTTCATATACTCCCTCTATATACTCCAGACCCTGTGTATCCTCCCTCTATATACTCTAGACCCTGTGTATACACCCTCTATATACTCTATATACCCTTCATATACTCCCTCTATATACTCTAGACCCTGTGTATACACCCTCTGTATACTCTATATACCCTTCATATACTCCCTCTATATACTCCAGACCCTGGGTATTCTCCCTCTATATACTCCAGATGTTGTGTATCCTCCCTCTATATACTCTAGACCCTGTGTATACACTCTCTATATACTCTATATACCTTGTGTATACTCCCTCTATATACTCCAGAACCTGTGTATACACCCTCCATATACTCTATATACCCTGTGTGTCCTCCCTCTATATACTCTAGACCCTGTGTATCCTCCTTCTATATACTCCAGACCTGTGTATCCTCCTTCTATATACTCCAGACCTGTGTATACACCCTCTCTATATATACCCTGCATATACTCCCTCTATATATTCCAGACCCTGTATATATTCCCTCTATATACTCTATATACCCTGTGTATACACCCTCTATATACTCTATATACCCTGTGTATACTCCCTCTATATACTCTAGACCTTGTGTATACTCCCTCTATATACTCTAGACCCTGTGTATTCTCCCTCTATATACTCCAGACCCTGTATATACTCCCTCTATATACTCTATATACCCTGTGTATTCTCCCTCTATATACTCTATATACCCTGTGTATACTCCCTCTATATACTCCAGACCCTGTATATACTCCCTCTACATACTCTATACCCTCTGTATATTCTCTTTATATACTTTGGTCCCTCTCCCAGGCTACACACAGGACTGCCAGGCCAAGTGTTTCATTTTACACATGTCCATGCAGACAAAGTGAATGTATCATGATTATTATATTATATTATACTATGTCTTGCATTATCAGAGGGTTTCAGTCAACAGAGCTTGGCTAATGTTTTCCCCAGAGGTCCAGACAATAAGTTTAATGCTGCCCACAGCATGGTCCCTCTCAGCTCCCAATAATAACATAGTAATGTGGAAGCAGCCACAGGAAATATGAAACTGAGTGAACACAACCATGTTCTAAGAAAACTTTTTAAAATAGAGACAGATATTTGAATTTTACACCCTTAAAAAGTACTACAAGTTATTACTCTCTTGAGGGAGAAGCTCCTGTCCCTAGGATTTAAAGGGCAGTCAGTGGCTTCTGGACAGGAAGAGACATTTTCTTCAGGCTATAGCCACTGGTAAGTGGCTCTTGCTCTAGTAAATGACCCCCACTCCCTGTTCACGCAAGCGTCCGTCATCTTATCATCAGATGCACGCTCTTTCCCATAAGACGAGGTCTCAGACTCAGCATTACTTAGTTGCCTGAATGAAGTTCTTTGTGTGTGATTGAGGCTAAGGAATATCTCAGAACACGTTCATCATTCCTAGCAATTAGGGAACTGCAAATCAAACTAACTTTGAGATTTCATCTTACCCCCTTCTGAATGGCAAAGATCAACAAAAGCCAACAACAACAAATTCTGGAGGGGGTGTGAGGAAAAGGGAATCACTGTCCACTGTTGGAGCCACTATGCGCAGCCACTATGGAAAGTAGAGTGGTGAGTTAGTAAACAGCTAATAAAGCTACCCCATGGCCCAGCTGTACCACTCCTTGGCACATTTCCAAAGGGCCTGACCTCCTGCTCCACAGAGAATCATGTTCACTGTTGCTAGGAAATGGTAACAACCTAGATGTCCTTCAGTTGACAAAGGGATACTGAGAATGTGGTCCATATACACAATGGGATACTATTCAGCCAGAATAAAAATCAACACCATGAACTTGGTGGGTAAATGGATGGAGCTAGAAAGGATGATACTGAGTGAAGTAACCCTGACCCAGGAAGACAAAAGCCACGTGTTCTTTCACGGGAGGCTCCTAGCCCCAAATCTTCAGCTCTGGAGTAGCTGCAGAAACCAGGAACATCTGGCTTTAAAGGCACTTGGAGTTCTTCTTCTGTCAGTTGTCAGTTCCAATTCTGTAATAAACTTCACTTTAAGTATTAAATTTCTTGTAGTTAAACCTATTTTTCTTTAAAAAAAAACAGAAATAGGTAAGGACATACCATGTATGTCTTTCTGTGTCTGGGTTACTTTGCTCAGGATAATTTTTTTTCTAGTTCCATTCATTAGCCTGCAAATTTCATGATACTATTTTTTTTAACAGCTGAATAATACTCTATTATGTAAATGTACCACATCTTCTTTATCCATTCTTTATTTGAGGGACATATAAGTTGTTGTTTCCAGTTTCTGGATATTATGAATAAAGCTTCGATGAACATAGTTGAGCAAGTGTCCTTGTGGTAGGATGGAGTGTCCTTTGGGTATACACCCAGGAGTGGAGCTTGGGAAATCCCGTGGAAGAGGAGATGAAAGATTGTAGGAGCTAGAGGGGTCAAGGATACCACAGGAAAATGGCACACATAATCAACTAACTCTGGCTCCTAGGGGTTCACAGAGACTGAGCCCACAATTAGGCAACCTGTATGGGTCTCACCAAGTCCACTGCATGTATGTTATGATTGTGTAGCTTGGTGCTCTAGTGGGATTCCTAACAGTGGGAGTGGGGCCTGTCTCTGACCTTTTGCCTGCTTTTGGGGTCCTTTTCCTCCACTGGGTTGTCTCACCCATCCTTACTTAATATGAGGGGATATGCTCAGTCTTATTGTAACTTGACATACCATGTTTTGGTGACGGCTCTGGGAGGGCTGCCCTTTTCTGAAGGGGAATGGAGGAGGAGTGGACCTGGGGGAGAAGGGAGGAGGGAGAGACATGGAATGGGAGGAGAGAAGGGAGGAAAACTGCAGTCAGGATGTAGTATATGAAAGAAGAATAAACAAAAAATAAAAAGATTAAACAGGCTAAAACAAAGCAAAGTGAAACAAATAAACAAATAACAAACAAACAAACATCCCAGGAATAGGAGCTGGGCAGTGGTGGTGTAAGCCTTTATTCCCAGCACTCAGGAGGCAGAGACAGGCGGATCTCTGTGAGTTAGAGGCCAGCCTGGACTACAGATCGAGTTCTAGGACAGCCAGAGCTATACAGAGAAACCCTGTCTCAAAAAACTAAAACCAAAGTCAAAGCAAACAAACAAAAAACAGAAATAGTTTGATTTCATTTTCTGTACAATCAATGTAACTGATTGATATAAAATGTTATTTTGCTGATACATTATGTTGATATTATGCAATACAAATGATCAAGTAAATCTAAAGGAAAAAAAAGTCTATTTATAATCCATGCTTAGAAAGACCCACTTTTTATGTCCTATGTGTCTATTTTCCTAGCCATTTCTCGGACATTTGTATATAGACATGTTTAAAAAGTATGATTCACCCAATAGATACATGTGTTATGAGTGTTACAAGGAACATTCCTCATACTACTTTGTGATTTACTGTCTTCTCTTGATGGTGTGCTGTGGGACCATAGTCTTATACCCTGTAAAGATTTGTCAGTTGTATTGGTTTAATAAAACACTGATTAGCCAGTAGCCAGGCAGGAAGTAGAGGCAGAGCAACTAGAATAGTAGAATTCTGGGTAGAGGAAAGGCCCAGTCTACATTCATCACCCAGACACAGAGGAAGCAAGATGAGAATGCCTTGCTGATAAAAGGTACAAAGCCATGTGGCTAACACAGGCAAGAATTAAGGGCTGATATAAGATGTATGAGTTAATTAATAAGAAAACCTGAGCTAATAGGCCAACCAGTTTATAATTAATGTAGACCTCTGTGAGTTTCTTTAGGACTGAATGGCTACAGGACCGGGCTGGACAGAAACCTCTGTCAACAGTAGTGGGTGATGGATATTTTATTCTCAGCGTGTCTGTGCAGACTAAACCCAACTCAGTAATCAACAATGTGGTTTCTCTCATCTTCTATAATACATAGAAACACCAGTGAACTGGAGACAAAAGAACAGAGCAGCATTGCAGTGATCAATGAACTCTTTCTCTATGCTCAACTACAGATGCAATTCACCCAGCAAGTATTTATTGAGCTACTGGGTACCAAATGCTATTTAAAATATTGAGACCAGAAAAGAGGTTGGACAAGATCTGAAATCTCATGGAGCTCAGTGACTGAGGCAGAGATTAGGCAAGGCATCTCAGCATGGGATACAGGGGCAGAGATTAGGCAGGGCATCTCAGCATAGGATACAGGTTATAAGAAGATGAAAAGTCATGGGGCAAAGACCCACTGCAGAGATGTTTCAGAGCGGGCCACAGAGGAGAGCTGGTTAAAGAGATGCCCAAGCTGAAGCCTAAAGGACAGGAAGGAGCCAGCCAGTGGCTCAGAAAAGGGAATTCCAAGCTGAAGAAGGCCAAGGCAGCCTGGATAGGTTATGGAAAAAGAGTTTTGCTTTTCTTTAGAAAAAAACAGGAAGTCATCAGAGCACTGACCTTATTGATCTGCATTTTGAAGGAAATTTTTCTAATTGATAGTTGCTGGAGAAAACCAGGGTGCCCAGTGTACAAAGGGATGACATGACTGGTCCAGGTGGGAAGACAGAGACAGAGAGCACAGCCAGAATAGCAGGGTTGTAAGGAGAAGGGGTAGCTGGGGAAGTTTAGAGTAGGAGAGGAGGTGGGAAAGGCCTGGGGGCTAGCATAGACTTTGAAATGTGTATTCTTTTTTTAATATTTATTTATTTATTATGTATACAATATTCTGTCCGTGACTTTGAAATGTGTAACAGGTACTTTGAGTCTGGAGGCCAGCTTGTGCTTTGGTATGCTAACAGGCACCACAGATAGCCATACGAACCTTCTGCCTTTAGTTTTTGAGGAAATAGAGTTTCTTTTAGACTGGACAACCAGTTAAACTTAAACTTCAGAAAAGTAATTGCTAATAAAAAAAATTTTGATAACTTTGGTTTGAAGGGTTTTTATTACAATTCTTGAAGGAGAAGTGTGTCACTGAAAGGTTAACCCCTGGTAAACAGCCCCCCATCTCCCGTTGGAGGAAATCACAGCATTTCACAGGTCAGTTCAATCCCTTGGCCTCTCTGTTGGTGAGGCTTGCACTTGAGCTTAAATTGATAAAATACTTTCATCATAAATTTCATTTAATGCAATAAATAATTTAGGCAATAAGAATTATTTAAATACCATTTTACATGTTGAAAATTACATATCAATAATCTAACCTTCTCTAGCAGAAGAGGGACTGTCTGGAGGAGGAGGACAACAGGAGAACAAGAGAAGAGGGGCAGAGGAAGATGGGGATGATCTCAGTTAGTCACAATGACTGATACAAAAATATGCTGAAATGAAACCCATTATTTTGTATTTTAATTAAAAATATTAATGAAAAAAGAAACAAGACTAGACAAAAGGAGAAAGATTCAGTGGACTGCCTTCTAGTCCTCGTAAAGGACCTTTTGCCTAGGTGGCTAACATGGAGAGTGTAAGGTACCCATTCATAGGGAACAACACAAGTCTGCTAGTGTAAGAAGAAAAGGAGTGTTTACTGAAGCCCTGCTAGGTGCCAAGTGCTTTCTATGGTTTTTTTTTGTTGTTGTTGTTGTTGTTGTTGTTTTTTTTTAATTTAATAACAACCTGTGCTTTAGGCTCATTCTTATTCCTGCTTTACTGGTCAGAAACTTGACTGAGGACACAAAATAAATGGATGCAAGTGTGCCACCCATCTGAACCCTAAGAGTGGGGATTTTGTGATGTAGCAACTTTCCTTGCACGACTGTATCAGGTGTGAACATCTTCATGCTTGATAAATACTTATTTCCTTGTTGGCTCTTTTTTCCTTCCCACTTATCAGTCCCAGAAATACTACCTGCCCCTGGTGCACATGAGCCCTGTTCCACTGACTATAAATAAGGCTCTCAGCAGCAGAGAAGTGAATATTCTAGAATGATTCTGCTGTGGGAACAAAATACTGTCCACAGACTGAGGCTGTTGTTGTCTGGGGGTGCTTGACTGAGCTCTAGAGGAAGGCATTTCTTTTGTTGGGACAGTTTCACAGGACTGTTGGATGGCCTGGGATAAAGCCTAGCCTAATTTGAAATGAAAAAAAAAAAATTACTAGAAAAAGAGAAAATTGCTGGAGAGTAGAAAAGTACTAGTTGGATTTCTTGGGAAGAGAGTTCTGTTAGTTTGTTGCTAGCGCGTTTTCATTTCCTTGCTCCAGGTTTGGCACCTGAGCCTTTGGGGAGAAAAGCAAAGATGGCCTTGACATTCCCAGTAAAACAATAGGTACCAGCAACTAGCCAGACCTGGGAGAAGAGAGGGAGGCCTCCTGGAAAGAGGACCCAGACACAGGTTTTTGTGCTTTGTAGTTTTTCTTCGTTGTGGGAAAACAACGTGCACAGCTTAGCCATGCTGGCAATGGAGTCCTCCGTAATATTCTGGATGCGAATGGATTTCCTGCAGTTACGCAGGATGAAGGTCTGGGTAATTTAATTTGGTTGTTAAACCAGAGTTGGAGAATGGTGTGGTGGGAGGCTGAAATTACAATATGGCTGGGAAAATCTCATAGGACTATGAAGGCAGGAAGTAAGACACAAGATGAAATGCAAGAAGGTCCGTGGTTGGGTTTCTCCCATAGGAGAAAAAAATCCCTGTATTGTTTCTCGTGGAAATAATATGTAAATTAGCATGTTACATATTTGCTTAGAGAAGTTGATTACCTCATTCTGGCTTCAAGAGGAGCTGGGGTAGCAAAGGGGAATGTTTGTCAACAGCCCATTGCTGGATTTCTTCCAGGGAAACAAAAGGGTAAATTTTCTACCAGCCAAATGCCATGGTTTTAATGAGTTTCAAGTGGTTTCAAATGCCTTGCTGTATCCCTCCCACAAAGTATACCAAAACTAAAAGAAACCATGAAATGGTCAAAAATATGTCCATAGACAAAATGAAACAAAATTCTGTTATGTTCCCCCTTCCTTTTCCCCCTTCTTCCTCTTTCTTGACTCATCAGTGTGAAGCGAGGGCTCAGATTTCCCTGCAGAGAGGTTTGGTGTCATCTCCAGCCATTTCTCTGAGTCTGGCTTTGAATCTATCACCTGGAGTGCCTGAGGCTGGTGAGAGACGAAACACAGCACCAGGCAGAGGGACCAGCTGCTCCACGGCTGCACCGTGACATGCCCAAGGTGCCAGGCCAGCCCAGGAGAGACCTGCCCAGTGACAGAGACTGCTGCCAAGAAAAGGTGGGGGCTCTAATTCCTCGGGGGCTGCCCGGAATTAGAGCACTCTAGTTTCTGTCTAAAAGCAATCTAAAATTTGGGCAATATCTGCCTTGATCTGAATTGAAAATCTTTTTTGAGAATTAGCTGACTTAATGAGAATAACCATTTCTCTCTCCCTCTCTCTCAGCAGAAGACTGTAGGCCATGTCTCCTAGCAACAGACATTTTACCACCTTATTGTGGGGACTGTTTATAAATGATAATTGTTCTGGTGCTCGCAGTTCCTCCAGTAACAACCAGAAAAGGGTCATAGTCAAAGCAAACATAACCATCACCTTCAGTTCCAATGTGTGGATCAGAAGAGGAGGTGATCCCAAGACCCAGAGCACACTGGAGAGATGGTGCTAAAAAGGCTCTGCCTTGTGCCCTGCTACCTTCAAATCCTTGGGATCATTTGCGGCTCCCTTTTCCTTCCTTCTTCTCCCTCCTCTCCCTTTCTCCTTTGTTTGGTTTTGTGACCACGCTGACTCTGAATTTAATGTGACCCTCCTGCCTTTGCCTCCCAAGTGCTGGGGTCACAGGACTGTGTCAATTACACCAGTTCCCCTTTCTGTTTCCCTCTCATTCCTGATTCTCTTATCTTTCTCCCCAGTTTCTTATTTTTTTTCTTCCTCAACACCTTCTAACCATTACCTTTCTTCTCTGCCTTCCTAGCTGTGGTAGTTTGAATGAGAATGGCCCCACAGGCTCATATGTTTGAACAGTTCCAGTTGGTGGAACTGTTTGGTAAGGGTTAGGAGGTGTGGCCTTGTTGGAGGAGGAGTCTCAGGGGTCAGTCACTGAGGTTTCAAAAGACTAGTGCCATTCCCAGTGAATGCTTTCTCTCTCTCTCTCTCTCTCTCTCTCTCTCTCTCTCTCTCTCTCTCTCTCTCTCTCTCTCTCACTTGTGGATCAAGTCAGAGGTTTAGTCCATCACTATAATGGTGGGGAGCATGGCGGTATGCAGCAGACATGGTGTTGACTACATCTGTATCAGAAGGCAACAGGAAGTAGACAGTGACACTGAAGAGAGCTCAAACAAAAGAGGCCTCAAAGCCTGCCACAGTGGCACACTTCCTCAAACAATACCACACCTCCCAATAGTGCCACTGCCTAAGAGCTTATGGGGACCAATAGCATTCAAACTATCATAGCCCCGCTTCTCAAAAGGTGAAGAAAGTAACCCACAGCTTTTCTAGTATTAATTGCATGTTGCAATGGCATCATTTCCGGTCTAAGGGGACAAATGATATGTTGTCGCCATTCATCACACCAGCTCTGTTTGCCTTTCTATGGAATCCGTGTTTTGTCTCTGGACAAGAAAGGGAGGGGGATTTACTCTGGTTCCCAGTCTCACAGATTTCTGCCTGTGGTTGTCGTCATGGCAAGCCGTGTTGTAAAGGAAGCTGTTTACCTCACTGCAGCTGTGAAGCATAGAGAAGTAGCAGGCAGGAGCAGGGCCAAGAGATTAGCCTCCGAAGACGGGCCTCCTGTGACACACTTCTTCCCCAGCCCCTGCCTTCCACACCCCCACTAGCCTTAAGTCACTTAGTGTTAAGTTTCTAGTGTATGATACTACGCAAGAGTGGATTTATACAGCACCTGCCAGGCAGGTTGATGCTCATTCTTAGACTTAAAGAGTGTAGTCAGAAACTGGTAGGTCCCGAGTCTGTGGTAGCAAGGCCTGGAGCTAACCCTGGTTCCCATTGGTAGTGTGCTTCTTCACCAAGGAAGAGAAATACTTGCTGAGGACTGACGAGCATAAGAGAGTCTTAGTAAGATTTTTTTTTTCCCGAGACAGGGTTTCTCTGTGTAACGGCCCTGGCTGTCGTGGAACTAGCTCTTGTAGACCAGGCTGGCCTCGAACTCACAGAGATCAGCCTGCCTCTGCGTCCCTGGTGCTGGGATTAAAGGCGTATGCCACCACCCCCTCGCAATAAGATTTAATTAATGATTTAAGTTGGCTGATTCCTTTAAATTAGAAATTCTGCTATCAGTCACTCAATCAGTGAGCAATGAAATGATAGGCTATGCTTCCTACCCCGGAGGAATAGCTTGCTGATAATTCAAGCTGCTGCTCTCAGGCAGAATTGGAAGTCATTATCAGAACACGTGTTTAAATTCTCAGCAGGAATGTAATGAACACAAGCCTATGCCAGAAGCAAGGAATAACCACATCTGAAATCGACATAGAGAAAACTAAAACTATGCTAAGTTAAAAAAAATAAAACAGCCCAGGCCCCAGGCCAGGTCGGCTGGCTGAGATGATTTGTGGTGGGGTGGTTCTAGAGTTGCCTGTTCCATGCCTGTGCCTCTTGACAAGGGCATCCTCCTCAAACCCTCCTGCATGGCCACCTAAAGGTCTTGACCAACTTGAGTTTCCTAAGATACAGTCTAGGAGCCAGTTCCATCTGCGTATCTCAGTTTTACCCCTCAGGCACTCTGAAATTCATCACTGGTTTTCATTCACATATCAGCATGTGCCATTATCAAGACCATTAATTTATAACAGAACTTGACTACAACTACCACTAAACAGACCAGGCACAAGCCACACCAAGTGTAGCTGACAAGTAATTTGGAACAACAGAAATGGCTGAGGCTCACTGCTTTGCATGTTCCCTAGTTGAAATAATGTTCTCCACACAGCTGTCTTCCAGGAGCCAGCTTGGGGGGAGGGGGATCTGACAGCCTCTTCTGGCCTTCATAGGTACCCCCACCACATAGCATACACTCGCAGATACATAAACATAAATAGAAAATCATTAACGAAATATAAATATTAGTGTAGAAGGAGAGAAATTTACAAAGTTTTTAATTAGCCCCTATGTGAATTCCATTTTGTAAGCTGGTTTCCAGCGTCAGTGTGGTGTAGATAACTTTCAATGTTTTAGATGTGTCTTTACCTTTTTCTGTGTAATGGCTGAACAATATTCTGCTGCAAGAAGAACTTGGAGATGCTCTTGCAGAGGACTTGGGTTTGGCTCCCAGCAACCACACGGCTCACAATTGCCTGTAATTCCGATTCCAGAGGATCCAGTGCCTTCTTCTGGCCTCTGTGGATTCCTGCATACTTGTGCACCACTCAAGCATGCGCGCGTGTACACACACACACACACACACAGTTTTTTTTTAAAAAAAGGGTAATTTATTTAACTACACTTTACCACAACAACAGTGTCTGTAACATAAAAAATCCTTAATAAATACTGGCTACTTTTATATCAACACAAATATTTCCATGTCTTTATTCTTCCTCATTACTAAAACTCTACTTTCCATCTTCTCTTTTCTTATGCAGAAATTTGCAGATATGAGTGTATTTTAAAAGCACAAGCCTAGCCAGGCATGCCTTGTAATCTGTAATCTCATCATTTGGGAGGCAGAGGTAGAAGGACCCAGAGTTTGCCTAAATAATGAACCTGAGGCAAGCCTGTGCTAATGAGACCCTGACACCAGCTGGAGATGTGGCTGAGTGGTAGAGCTGTAAGACTTTAAGACAATCCTGAAGCCATTTTTGACAATTCTGAATCCTCTCAGCCTCTGAGCCATAGTGCTTCCTTCCTCCCCTGGGAACCAAGGACCTAACAGCTACACTTGCAAGTACTCAGTTCCTGAACAATTACCCATATACCTATGTTTTGGTTCGGTCCCCTGGGAAACGGGGTCAAAATGACCTCTTACCTCATCTGATCTGGCAACAGCTCTCCAGTCAATTATTGGTAATAGTCCTTTCAAATAAGCCAATCAGAATAGTCAAAAAACAACCCCCCTTGCTTCTATAGCCCCTTTAAAAGTAGCCTGTGCCAGCTATTCGAGGTCCCTCAGCTTCCCGAATGCTGAGGGACCCTGTCATGACAGAATTAATAAAATCCTCATGCTTTTGCATCGGCTGTGGTGTGTGAGATGGTCTCTGGGGGCAACTCCTTCTCGGTGTTTGGACGCTGGAGTCCAACATTTGGTTCCCTGACCAGGAATCGAGTCGCTCCCAGACACACTCTAGACCCAGTTGGAGGTATAAAGAAACGAGCTCATTTTTATGTCTGTCTGTTTGTGTATTGTGTTTCTGTTTCTGTGTAATTGTGAATTAGTAATCTGAGAATTGTACTTGCGCAGGGTCTGTATTGAAATGGGGCTAAGGGAGGAGGCAGACGTGTCCTGAGATCCCTTGCCCTAGCCCTGAAAGACATTTCATGGGCATTTATGGGAGGGAGGAGCCACCAGGTCGCCCTAATCTCCAGGGGAGATATGATCCTCCATCTGTATTTTTGGATCTGTTGCCGCGCGGCTTCTGATTTTGAGTAGTTCTACACCAGAATGGTGGTGAGAGCACCAGCTTCTGGTTTTGAGTTTATGTCTGTCTCTTTGTATTTTTTGTTTTTGTATGTCAGTTTGTCTTTGTTAAAATCCACCTGCAGGAATTCACAACCTGGCACCGGCCCCCTGGCCATCATCAGTTTCCCTGATTCCAAAAGCAGCACCACTGCTGGAGGAGGTGATGGCTGCCCCTCCCCAAGCCTTTTGTCTTCTCTCTTTCCAGTACAGGAGCGAAAGAAACCCAGAATCCAGGCACCTCCTGTTCTTCCTGATATCCAGCCAAGCATGACAGACTTCTCCCTCCTCCTTCCCGGAGGAAGCACTTCATTCCTGAGGAGCCCTGCTGGTCGGGCCCTAGCCCTGAAAACTTCGGTACTCAGCATCTACGCTGGGACAGGGGAAAAATGAGAATGACTTCCCAAGCATTTCCCCTTCGCTCAGTAGCAGGCCAATTACAATACTGCCTTTTTCTGCTTCTAATCTTTACTTACAACCCTTCCTTTTCTTGGGACCCTCAGGCCATGACCGGGCTTATAGAATCTGTTCTGGTTATTCATCAGCCCACTTGGGATGATTGCCAGCAGCTCTTACAGGTGCTCCTAACCACAGAGGAAAAAGAATGTCCCAGGAGCTGACAGCAGGCCAACCCAATCACCGGACAAGATAGAGGATGGGACTTCAATACTCCAGCTGGTAGGGAGCAGCTCCGTCTTTATTGCCAGAGTCCAGTTGGCGGGTCTAAAAAAAGGAGGGGGGTTGCAAAGCACCCCCACTAATTTGCTAATTTGGCTAAGGTAAGAGCAATAGTACAAAGGTCTGATAGTACTCCTACAGGATTTTTAGAAAGACTATTGGAGGGGTACAGGATGTACACCCCTTTTGATCCCATGGCAGCAGATCGCCAAGCCAATGTAATGATGTCTTTTATAGGCCAGTCAGCATCAGACATTCGTAGCAAATTGCAGAGAATGGAGGGACTATGGAGATGCTCCCTCCAGAACTTAGTAAAAGAAAAAAAAATTAGACAGATAGGGAGGCAACAGAAGACGACAGCTGCAGACTGCGCACCTCAGACAGAGCAGCCCCTGAGTAGCCGAATGCAGACTTCAGTGAGGAGGAGTGGCCCTACAGGACTTTGGGCTTGAGACACTTCCCAAAGCAGCTGCTGAGCAGAAGCAGGTCGAGAACGGCGCCAAGCACAGCCAGCTACTGAAGCGGCGCTTTGCCCACCTGAGAGGCCAACGCAGCAGCCACAGTGACAGTACTGAAATCCCCCCCCCCCTTGCTTACACTGTGCACCCAGGTGTCAATTCTGGGGTATATGAAAAAAGGGGAGAGGAATTCCCCCTCACTATGTCTAAAGCATTTGACCATGGACACAAGGACTGATTATTTCTGAGTGTCCATGCTTTTATTAGAAAAAGACCTGTTAGAGACTTTGACTTCCCCTACTGTTCTCCAGATCTGTAAAGAAAAGCAGGCTGTTCTCTGCCTTCGCCATGCCCACCTCGCTGAGGAAGGCTTTGCAGCCACTGCCAGCTGAATCCTCCTCCCAGCTGCCCTGGTCACAGCCCAAGCCTGGGAACTCTGCTTATAGCTACCTGCACCCCTCCCCCCCGCAGGTAGCAACTGACTGAAGTGAGGAGGGGCCTAGGAGGTGCTGGAGCTCAATTCCAAACAGCCTTCCTGAGCTGCTTGCAAGTTACACAGAGAACAACTGCCCCCAGCTCCCAGACCGCGGCTGTGGGAAACTTGGGGTACAGCAATGCCCAAGCAGAGCCGGTTTTGGTGGCGCATGCCAGTAGGATTTGCTGAAGAAGGCAGGGCAGCAATGGTGAATGAGCTGGGCAGCCTACTTAAAGAGACATTGGTAGGATGGCAGAGAAGCTTTTTCTTACCAGGACTAAGAAGATCAAAGAAAAAATCTTCCCAAGGTTTGGCCTGCTCAAGGTAATCGAGGTTGATGGTAAAACTGCCTTGTTGCTCAGAAAAGTCAGGACATGGATAAGATTGGGAAAATTACATTGTGCATACAGACCCCAGAGTTCAGGACAGGTAGAAAGGTTAGATTAGCCTTTGGAATCTGGCACTAGAGACTGGGTACAGCTCCTTCCCTAGCCCTGTTCTGTGTGCGAAACACCCCGTCTCAGCTTGGACTAACCCCCTATGAGATCCAATATAAGGGAACTCTCCCCTTGGCCTCCTTTAGGGCCCCTCCTGACCCATTTGCTCACAAACCCGATCTGCAGGCGCAGTTGAAGGCTCTCCAGACCTCCGAGCCCAGGTATAGAGATCCCTGGCCACCCTGACACCTGGAAATCTCTCATTCGTTCCAGAATTGACGCCTGGGGTATATCCAGAGGGACATGAGAAAAGCTACAGCACCCCACAGCCAGAACAGCAGCTGCCCGCTAATACCTGCAATCCATGCCTCCTCAAGCCCTTGCTTTGATACCCCTGCCTTTACCCCTAATTTCTGTCAACTAGTGGCAGAGCTAGCCTCCTGGGATATCCGAGATACATATCCCCCACAGCTGCCCCTGGAGGCTGGCAAAAGATTTTCCCTTGGAGAAAATATTTGGACACGGGGGTTCAGACATCTCCCCCACTTGTCTCCCAGGGGCGAGCAGCAGGACTGTCTCCATGGGTGTCGGGAAGGACTTGGGGCATAAAATGGTATTTAAAACCAACTACTATCTGACCAGAGCCTGCTGCTGCCGGCTAGACTAGACCCTCCCTAAAGGGGCCCTAGCTATCCCTGCTGCTGCCCGCTGGACTAAGCTACTCTCCCTGCTTCTCTGCTGGCACCGTTCCAGGTTGGCGATTCTGTGTATGTTCAGAGACACCGGTCCCAGAACCTTAAACCTCGCTGGAAGGGACCCTATACCTACTGCCCTCAAAATGGACGGTATTGCAGCCTGGATACATGCGTCTCACATCAAGCCCGCACCTTCACAGGACGACCCAGGACCATCCAAATAAAAGCTTCAAAGTACCCAAAATCCTCTCAAGGAGGCCTGATTCTGCCAGGCTTGCTGATCTTTGCCCTGATGTTTAATCTGGACCCTGACTAACTTTGAGACTGGGCAAGCCTTAAGGCTAGCCACTGGAGTTCGTCCCCTGAATACCTGGTTCCCCCAGCTAACTTTTGACCGGTATGTTTTATACTGAGCAAACCCCTGGAAACCTTTATCCTGTATGCAAATATTCTGAATGATATATTTGTCTGGGGGGGGAAACAAACTCTGCAGTGTGGGGGGCCTAAAGTTTATTGTGCTGCCTGGGGATGTAAAACCAATGCCAATGTCTCCTGGTTGAGGGTTAACAAAAAAGACTTAGTCTCTTTCACCCACACCAGAAAAAAAAAAAAATCTAAAATCACAATCACTTTCACAAAAAAAAAAAAAAAAAAAAAAAAAAGAGAGCGCTAACCAGTTAACAGATAATACTTGGGGTTTATAGTTATATGATCCAGGAAGGAAAGACAGGGATTCTGTTCACTCTGTGAGTTGTTGTAACACCTCCAATGACCATAGTACTAGGGTCCAACTTGGTATTACCTGACCAGGGCCAGCTAGCCCCTGCTGAGGTAGCTCCCCTTGCCAGGGTCCTGGGCCTCATTCCTAGTCCTAAGAACCCTTCTGCAACCCCTGCTTCACTGCTGGCAAGCTCTAATACAGGCCAGTGACTGTTTAATCTGATAGTGGGAGCCTTTTCTTTGCTAAATAGTACTGACCCCTGCTTGACACAATCTTGTTGGCTATGCTTGTCAGCAGGACCTCCCTATTACTCTCCCAAGTCCCAGGACAACAGGACCTGGTGCCTTCTATTGATCTATGATGGGTCTACAACACTGGTTTGTTAATCTCTGTGTACAGATCCAATTGGTCCTCCAAATTTACTAATATCTCAAGATTGAGATATTTGACCAAATAAGAAAAGGGAATGTAAGACTTTAAGACAATCCTGAAGCCATTTCTGACAATTCTGAATCCTCTCAGCCTCTGTGCCACAGTGCTTCCCCTCCTCCCCTGGGAACCAAGGACCTAACAGCTACACTCGCACGTACTCAGTTCCTGGACAATTACCTATATACCTATGTTTTGGTTCGGTCCCCTGGGAAATGGGGTCAAAATGACCTCTTACCTCATCTGATCTGGCAACAGCTCTCCAGTCAATTATTGGTAATAGCCCTTTCAAATAAGCCAATCAGAATAGTCAAAGAACAACCCCCCCCTTGCTTCTGTGGCCCCTTTAAAAGTAGACTGTACCAGCTATTCGAGGTCCCTCGGCTTCCCGAATGCTGGGGGACCCTGTCATGACAGAATTAATAAAATCCTCATGCTTTTGCATCGGCTGTGGTGTATGAGATGGTCTCTGGGGGCGACTCCTCCTCGGTGTTTGGACGCTAGAGTCCAACAGAGCGCATGCCTGGAATGACAAGACAGGCCTTAATTCATTCACCAGCACGGCAAACAAACAAGGAAGAAAATGTGGACTTTTACTGATCAATTTTGTATTTATTTCATTTTTGTCTTAAATTCTATGTTCTATTTTTTTTTGGTTTAATTTTAATTTGTAAGTTTTTGGCTTTGAAAGTTGAATGTGTATTTGCATGTGCCTTTCCCCCCTCTTGTTATGTAAAAACAGTGTGCAAAGTTCTTGAATGAGGCTTTGGCTGCATCTTCTGGCCCAGTATCTAGTAGTTTGCTATCAGTTATCTAAGAAAGGCATAGCTTCTTTGAAGCTTTTTGACCCAGGAATTGTTCCCAGTAAGGTTCCCTCTCTAAGTGCTCTACAAAGGTCTGTAACCACTGCTGAGCTCCAGCCCTGCTGACTTGTGTCTGGGGAATGTGGTCCATGAGCACAAGTCTTAAGAAATCCCTGAGGCTTCTTATTTCTCTACCACATATGTTCTCGTAGCTACAAGGAGTTGTGACTCGCCCATCTGTCAGAGGATGCGAGCGGGTGAATGGATCATGGTTGTTCCTAGCATGGTGACCATATGGAAAAGGCCCCCGTGCCCCAGACAAGCAGCCCGATGTGTGCTCCATGCTGAAGTACACACCTACACTGTGTGGGCTGCTCGCGAGACTAGCGGTCTCAGGATATCAGCACACTGTAAATTCAGCATGGACAGCAATAGCTGTGAGGGAAAGCACCCACTGTGTGTCTCGGAACTCGCTCTGTAGACCAGGCTGTCCTGGAACTCACAGAGCTCCACCTGCCCCTGCCTCCTGGGACTAAAGGCGCACGTCATACAGTGAATTTATTCTTTTTAAGTGGCAATAATATCTTCAACTGATGAGCCTACTTCAGAATTGATTTAAGCTAAAATTAAATAAAATCCAAAATTTAGTTTCTCAGTTGTACAGCTCACCATTCTTGATAGCTACTGATATCCAGTAGCTGTCACACAGGACAACACAGAAACCATTTCCAACATTATACATTAACGTTTTCCAACATTGAACGTTTTCTTAAATTTATTTTGATTAATTAAATTGAACATTTTTCTATTATAGCCCATCTCTAGTCATAAAATTCACAGTGTGATAGACTTGGGATATGTCAGCTTTGCTAGACTGAGGCGCACACAATCACTGCACACCAACTGGGGTGTTGCTGTGTGGGCAATTAGTGGGTATGAGTAAAATCTGTAATCGGTTGGCTATTCTGAATGATTGGGCAGACCCATCTAATCAGCTGAAGGCTTTCTGAACAGAACCGAGGCGTCCGGGTCTGGAAACGTTCCACCATGTGCCTGGGAGTTCCAGGCTGTCTTTCCTGGCCTTCTGTTCTATATTCTAGAGTTTCCGTCACCATTACATAAGCCAGCTCCTTACAACAGATTTTCCTATAGAAACAAATGGAGTTACAAATACTCGATAATCAAATTGTGTGTGTGTGTGTGTGATTTTTTTTCCCTCTGGCTGAACCCAAACTGCAGACAGGCAGCCTCTCATACGTGAAGGTCCACACTCCAAACAGACTTGTCCCTAATCCATCCTACCTGCACGCCTGTGTCACACAGAAGTATATCCCCCCCCCTCCCCGCCTTGTAACAGGAAGTCCCCACTGGGCTCCTCTCGCCTTCTCAGAGGCCGGACTCTCTCCCTCTTCCACTTCCTGTTATGTTCTACTGTGTCTCAAATGCTGGCGTGTAGCTGGGAGTGACCCCAGGGTAAGGGGGAGGGACAGAAAAAAACAAGAAATAAACATTCTTCTTTTAAGCATTTAAGCACCCTATCCTCATTCCTTTCTGATTAGACTCACGAAATCTGCCTCAAGCACGTCCACCCAGTAGATGAAAGAGAAAAGCATTTATCTGTCAGCTCCTATTGTCCTTCAGCCGAGGATCGGCCTTTCCATTTAAATTCCCTGACTATGGGTGGCATAGGCACAAATGCAAAAAAATAAAAAAGAAAGAAAAAGAAGAAACCCATAAATTTCTTAGGCATTTTCAGTCACAAAACAAAGAGCCAGAGTAGAAGTAAGATGCAGGAGTCCAAAGTGAGGGCTGGCTAAGTTAAGTCTATTGGAAGCTGAAAGTTTAGCAGTTTCGTGTGTGCACTTGTGTGTGAGTATGCACACGCATGCATGCATTCACATGCATACACATGTGTCCGCATGATCTGTATGCAAATGCATGTGGATGACCAAGGGCAGCTTGTCATCTGCCACCTGCTTTTTGGTTTCATTTTTTTGTGTGTTGGAGCTGCCCATTGTAGGCCAGGCTGGAACCTACCTGTCTCTACCTCCCAGCTCTGGGATTACAAGTGCATGCCACCATGCCAGTACCTTTTATGTGGACTCTGGGGAGCAAACTCTTTATGCTTGTAAGACAAGAACTTTACTGACTGGGCTACTGAATGATGAGGGATTCCCCTCTGTATGCTGTAAATATCATTAGTTAATAAAGGAACTGCTTTGCACCTATAGCAGAGCAATAGGGGAACAGAGCTAGGTGGGGAAAACTAAAGGGAATGATGGGAGAAAGGAGGAGGAATTAGAGAGAAGCCATGTAGACCTGCCAGAGACGGAAGCTGGAACTTTAGCTGGTAAGCCACTGCCATGTGGCAATACACAGATTAATAGAAATGGGTTAAATTAATATGTAAGAGTTATCTAATAAGAACCTAGAGCTAATGGGCCAAGCAGTGATTTAAATAATATAGTTTCTATGTGACTATTTTGGGGCTGAGCAGCCGGGGACAAATGGCCTCCCTTCAACAACTGAACTAACTAACCAGCCCATACCCCCATGACCTTGATTCCTTGACCTTCCTCCCTCTGCCTCCCAAGTTGCTGGCATTTCAGACACATGCCCCCACACCTCAACAGTATCTTGTTGGTGTTTAAGACTCATCGCATATTAATTATATATTTTTTTCTTTTTTGAAGTTCGGAGAATTAAACTCTGGGCTAACTAACACTGTACGATCTTAGGTGTACCTCCAGCCCCTCACCATTGTTTCCTTAGGTTCTTGAACAATCAGTTTTTTTTTTTCTTTAGAAAAACCTCAGGGCAGGCAAGGTGTAAATCTCACAGCTGCCTAGAAGAAAAGAATGCAGAAGAAAAGTGGGAGTGGGGGAACTGGACCAACACATGCCATTTGAGGTAAGCTGGCATGGGCCAGCCGCATGGCAGCAGACAGTCACCACTCTCAATGAAAACTATGTCCTTTCCCTCCCTCCACATTTCATCCTTGCTCACTGGCTTTTCCTCTCCAAACCTTCTTCACCTCCAAATATTCTTCCCCAACACTTGTGATCTCCATATTGCCAAATAATGAGCCTTTTGTGGTGTTATAATTTTCTAGAGATCTCAATACAGTTCAAAAGTTAGCAGCCACTTTCTCCTCCCAACATCCCCCCTCTCTCTCATGCATCCACATGCATAGATGTGTGCACATGTGTGCGCAGCTGCAGAAGCCCGAGATCAATATTGGATATCTTCCCCCAATTTCTCTCCACCTTTATTATTACTTAAATTTTTTTTCTGTTATAGCTACTGTCCTGGCTAGTTTTATGTTAACTTGACACAGCCTATAGTCATCTGAGAGGCAGGAAACTCGATTGAGAAAATGCCTTCATAAGATCAGGCTGTAGGCAAGTCTGTATGTAGGGCACTTTCTTAATTAGTGATTGATGGACAAGAGCCCAGCCCATTGTGCTTGGGGATATTCCTGGTTTGGTGTCTCTGGGCTCTATAATAAAGCAGGCTGAGCAAGCCATGGGGAGCAAGCCATGGCCTCTGTATCAGCTCCTGCCTCCAGGTTCTGGCATTGATTGGGTTCCTGTCCTTCCCTTGATGATCAACAGTGACATGGAAAAGCAAGCCAAACAACCTTTTCCTCCCCATGCTTTGGTCATGGTGTTTCATCACAGCAATAGTAAGTATAAGTAAACAAGACCTAAACAGTGATACCTGTTGACACTGGTGACATGGTGGTAGGGGAAAGCTCAAGGGGATCCATGCCAGATGAAGACCTATAGGTGATTACCAACTACTGAGAGAGGGAGAATTAGTCTTCCCCAGGGATGAGGCCCCCGTTTGGTTACCCAGTGTCAAGTGATCAATATTAGAAACATATACAAGCTGGGTGGTGGTGGTGCATGCCTTTAATCCCAGCACTTGGAAGGCAGAGTCAGGCAGATCTCTGTGAGTTCGAGGCCAGCCTGGTCTATGGAATGAGTTTCAGGACAGGCTCATAAGCTACAAAGAAACTGTCTCAAAAAACAAAACAAAATATATACACATGAACAATACTAAATGGATTCAGCAAGTTATATTATACATTCATTCTTATATATACATATATGTGCATAGTAATAAAGAAAAAAAGCATGATTTGAGAGGGAGTAGGGTATGTGGACAGGGTTGAAGGAAGGAGAAGGAAAGAGGAAATTATGTAGCTATAACACACATAGAAAAAAATTAAAATTAAAAATATTACTATTAGTGTATATATGTGTGTTGGGCATGTCATGGCGCATGTGTGGAAATCAGATAACCTTGTGGAATTGGTTATTCTCTTTTACCATTGATGGATCCTGATACCAAACTCAGATCGTTAGGTTTTGCCACAGCACCTTTTTACCCAATGAGACATCTCACCAGTCCCGCCCACTGTTAGTTTTGAAGACAGGGTCTCTCACTGTGGACCTGACGCCCATGGATTCAGCCAGGCTGGCTGTTCAATGAGCTTTGGGGATCTCCCAGTCCCCATGCTGTCTCCCAAGACCAGGGCTACAGGCACACACCACCACACCTACCTTTTACACGGATCCTGAGCGTCTGAATTCTGCTTAGTGACCAGCATTTTACCAACTGAGACACTCCCTACCCTCAAATATTCTCTGACTTCCATGGTACCACTCCTCTGGGATTTTCTCCTGGTTCTCAGTGTCTTTTCCTGGCTCTTCCTTTCTAATATCAGAAGTCTGCAGGCTTCTCTCTCTGACCCTTCTCTTCCCCATTTAGGTTAACTCATGACTCTTAGTGACTTTAAATGTCTTCTGTTCTTAATATATGCTACTTCCATGCTTATTTATCTAATTTGACTGGTGTTTTTTCAACTCCAAAGCCATGGGTATAGGACTCTCAACATATCTAAATGGATCTCCCTGTCCTTTCCTCTCCTCTGACCTGTCCCACTCACCAAATGATGCTAATATTTGCCTAACTGTTCAGCCAGAAACCTACAGGCTCTCCCTGACCACATCCTCTGACCAGTGTAGTCACTGGAACACCAAGTCTGCTTGTTCCAGCTAGTAACATAGTTGTTACACCCAACATCTCTACCTCCATGACCACACTGCTTACACACCCCAAGAGCTTCCTACTCATTCTCCCTGAATCTGTTCCAAACTACTGTCCTTATAGTAAAGACAGTCTTGTGGTACCAGTTAAATAACTTTACATTACGGTTCAAAGCCCTTCAATAGATGTAACTGTCTGAGTTCTGAAACTGCCATTTCCTCAAAGAGCCCTACCCTGGTCTGCCACCCTGTAACTTGGCAGTTTGTACTTTCTCGTCCAGGAATTTGTCCCAGTGTATAACTGCATTTATGTAATTGTCTCCCCACTCCAGGAGTGGAAAAATTATATCCATGCTGCTTTTGAAAGTTTCCTAGTCATGCGCAGAGCTCGGCCTTGAAAACACTAATTGGATAAAAAGAGGGAAGAAGGGGGGAAAAAGAAGTTGCTTAACCGTTTATAGGAAAATTAGATTTTCTGCTACTATGAGTTTGCAATACCGGAACTATAATGCCATGTTTCCTGTTGAAATAATCATGTACCCAACACAACTGTGTTAAGAAGCTCTGTCCTTGTGCTATGCGGGCCTCTGATGTGTTCCTTCTAAGCTCTGAGTCCACCGTATTTGCCTTCCCATTCCCAGAAGCTGATATGCAGACAGGTTCTCACCCTCCTTCCATTGGAAGCAATAGTCACGGTTTAAAACCCTATCTTAAACGAGTTTAAGAAGTCTCGATGTATTTCGAGTTGGAGTGAGTCATAAACTGCCCTGGAACCCTGAAGGGTACCTTTCAGAGTGATTTGGTGTTCCCTGCAGATAGTTCTCCAAACAGAAAAAAACAAGCAGGCATGCAGAGGGAATCCATTAAATATGTATGCTGAGTTAGAAATTAGGGAAAAGGCAAAACCACATGGCTCCTCCTCGTTGGACAGCCTACGCAGGAGGTAAGGGACACAGCTACACACTCACGCCAACATTGCGTACTGGCTGGAGTGAGAAACCTGGCAGTTATTCATGATTCATACTTGATCTCATGGCTTCATAATCTGGGGCAAACCCCTGCCTTGTCGTTGTTACTATTTTCTTCATACAACCACTGAACTGGGGTGACTGACAGGTTTAAAATGAAAATATCCACGAAACGAGAAAATGACGGCTCTCTGTCAAGTGCATGGCTAGGTGGACATTATCTCTAGACTCATTCAGCGCGTCCCAATCACTCTCCACGCGACTGCCAGATGGACCATTTTGAAAACTGAACAAGATCA
This sequence comes from Microtus obscurus, assembly GCA_963919715.1. Classification (NCBI taxonomy): domain Eukaryota; kingdom Metazoa; phylum Chordata; class Mammalia; order Rodentia; family Cricetidae; genus Microtus; species Microtus obscurus. The sequence continues at coordinate 50,377,750 of CAWTZC010002525.1, forward strand.
TCTTACACTGCCACCTAAGAGGGGCCAGCGATTTCCTGGCAAAGTCTGTCACCTGCTCACTTGAGGGCCACTCCTGCTGCCCCATTGCCTCTTCCCCACTGCTCTCAAGTCTACACTGAGCTCCCAGTTCCTCAAATGCACCAGGCTCCCTTGAACACCGGAGCCCACACACAGCCTGCTGGCTGTCTGGAAGAACCTGCTTCCCTCCCAGACAACTTCTTTCCTGGTCTGACCTCAACAGGAGCATCAGTTCCTGGGGAGGGGGAGACAAGGGCACTCTGCTGACTTCCCAGTAACTGTTATCACAGACCCTGGTACCTCTCGGTCAGGGCACTCAGTCGGCGTTGCTCATTTCTGATAAGTCAGAAGATTCATAGTTAGGACTGTGCTGATACTGTTCACCTTTTTGTGTGTAACCCTCAATACAAATCAGCCCAGACTCCAGGCTACAAGATCTTCTCTTCTCTTCTCTTCTCTTCTCTTCTCTTCTCTTCTCTTCTCTTCTCTTCTCTTCTCTCCTTCCTTCCTTCCTTCCTTCCTTCCTTCCTTCTTCCCTCCCTCCCTCCCTTCCTTTCTTTTTTTTTTTTGAGATAGGGTTGCTCTGTGTAGTCTTGGGTGTCCTGGAATTCACTCTGTAGACCAGACTGCTCTTGAACTCACAGAGACTCACCTTCCTCTGCCTCCCCGAGTATTGGAATTAAACACATGTGCCACAACGCCTGACACCACAAAATGTTTTCAATGGAGAGAGAGATGAATAGGCAATGTCTACTTTATGTATATAGTTCTGTTTACTGTGCTCAAAACCCAATTCCAGCTGAAAATTCCTGTGAGTTATTATAATCATCACCAAAGTTTTTGTTTCTTCTGATTGGTTGTTTTCCTTTTTTAACTTGCACATAGATTTAGGTTAGTGGAACTGTGACTTGATTCGCTGTGCTCAGTAACGATTCCAGGCACGTAGGAACATTAAGCAAGAGATTTAGTGTTGGAAAAGTCAGAGGACCTGGACTGGGCTTTCCTGCAGCGTGGCACTCTGGGACCATGGAGATCAGCAGATGTCAGTGGGAAGATGGCGATGGCAGCTGTCCCTGCAGTCCATTCCAGGAAGAGTCAGAGGACAGGCTGGAGTTTACTGTGCTGTGTAACTGCAGGGCAATCCTGGAGACACAGACATACTAAGGGTAGTCTCATTTACATAGCACAACCTTGCATCTCTACATACCCAGGGAATCCAGGGACTTGAAACTGGAAGAGAAAAATAAGTAAGTTAGGAATTATTGGCATTAAGTTCAGCCAGACTCCTGAGCCGGGTTATTTAACTCTTGGCCTATGAGAAACCTCTGTCATTCTCTAGTAAGTTCCCCTTCCCTTTTGTTACCAGTGAGAGGTGGTTTCTGTTTCTAGCAACTCGAAAGATGACATGATTACACGATTGCAAATACAGAGACATGTCTCTGTGCAGGTGACAGCGGAAACCAGAAAGGTTAGGAAGGGCCATTCCACAAGTTACCGAGAAGGAGACTGAGAGCCACAGAGCAAGAGTGAAAGAAAGAATCGTGGCGAGTGTCAGAAAGAGAGAAGAGCAGGCTGAATGTGAAAGCCGGGGGGGGGGGGTGTCCCAGAAGGGGCATCACCTGGGGACCACACAGATCTTGTTGGAAGACTAAAGCACCAGCACCTTCATGATGGCCAGCCCCATGTGGACAGGGAGGAGTGCAGAGACAGTTCAGAAAGCTGCCTTATAAAATGTCAGATGACTCGCCCCCATCGTCAGAGTGGGGGAGTAAAGAGCTCAGCCAGCAGGAGAGAATTCAGGTTAAAGGAGAGGAGAAAGGATGGTAAAGAAGAGAATACATAGGTAGATAAGCAGAGAAGGCCAGGATGTAGCTCAGTTGGCAGAGTGCTTGCCTAGCAGGCTGAAGTCCTGGCTTTAATCGCCAGCATCGTAAAAATAGGGTGTGGTGGCAGGAGGAGCAGGAGTTCAAAGTCAGCCTCAACCACATAACAAGTTCAAGAACAACTTGGGATACCTAAGACCCTGTTTCAAAAACAAATACATACAGACATACATGTATACACGTATAGTGAATATATACACACACAGATGACAATGAAAGACAGAATTCACATAGGAATTGATGGTGTGGTTGGCAAGCAAGGAGTTCTCATCCCAAAGAGCTGTGTGTTTGAGAAAGCCCCATATCTAGAAACCCAATTTACTGATATATTTGGGGGCCCTAGTATTGTAATGGCCAGAGATAAAGCTCCCAGGAACCCCAGATATCCTCGGGTATAGAGGAAGCACTTTCTGTTCTAGAACTGTGGGAACAAAACATAGTTGGATGAGTGTGTGGGTTCTTTTCATTTATAAAGAACTGGAGATGTGGTCAGGCACTCGAATATTTATGAAATACCAATATACCTTCTAGAGTAAGTAAATTAGAGATACCCTTCAACTGACCAAAATATAATAAAGAACTAAAAACTTAAAAGGTCTGAACAATAGGTGTGCTTCTGGTTTAAAATGTTAATACTATTCTTAAATATATATATATATGTATACACATATATATACATATATATATACATATATATGGTATAATTGAATAAAATAATAAATCTCCATATAATGACAGCAATGACTGAAAAAGGTCAGAAGAGTGAAAATATTATGCACACATATGTACATATATATGAAGAAAGACGCTGCTGACGGCAGATTGGAATCCCCTTCGTAAGAATGACTTCCAAAGGACCACGTGAATGAGCTCAGAAAGTGAGGACGGGATGGTGGCTGCGTAAGTGAGCAGCTGTCTTTTCCTTTGGGCCCATTTTATAATTCTGGGCTTGAACGTCAAAAGTATTAGACTATTTTTTATAAAGAAGGAATCGTTTTAGAGAAAAAGAAACCAGAGAGACTTGGCAGTCATGTGGGGCTTGTGTGAAAATTTAGAAACTTGAGTTATGCTAAATTTGGCTGGTTTTCCCCATGGGACATCTGAGTTCAGGGACTATGCAAAGAAGGCTGGGACATTTGGCTGAAGGATTCTACAAGGCATAACAAAAGTCCTTCTAGTTTCATGATGCCGAAGAGAGAAATTCTGACTAGAGTACCAAGTTCTGCCATTCAGACAAATAGCTAAGCACCCCTTAGGACAGCGTCCAGATTTTGATATTGCAGTGAGGCAAAGGATGTGAAGCTAAAGAGCTAAACTCCGAGCCTCCCAGGGCAGTGCTAGGTTCTTCCCACTGGTTTAGCACTGAGGAGGCGCAGCTCCTGCAGGTCCTAACCCAGAGCCAAGGAGAGCTCTGCTTGGAGAGCAAAGAGTAAGGAGGGCCAGCATAAGGCTTCCCAAAGCTGCAGCTCTAGCCACAAGCCCTATTCTGCTCAAAGACAAACCCTCATCCTTTCTGCCTTTCCACAGAGGACTGTGGAAACCCTCTCCAGAGCAGGGGGAGAGGGGAGCTTCTGCTGTGCTTCTGCAGACCATTGCCAGCATACAACAAAAACAACCACTGGACAGTCAGAGAAGCATGAAGAACCACTGTTAATCATAAACAACCACTGGACAGTCAGAGAAGCATGAAGAACCACTGTTAATCATAATCAAGAGAAAAGATAAAAGTGGAGGAGAGCCACAGGTGATCTGGATACTGAAGATGGCCGACATTAAGGTAACTAGTTGCTGTATTAAATGAGCCAGAAGAAGGGAGGGACAAGGGATGAAAAGGCAGTAGCTGATGTTTGAGTCCTGTGCAGAAGACCCGCGAGCATTTTCTAAGGGACAAAGATGGCGTCCCAGTTGCTCTCTGCTGCTGCGATAGAGCACTGACCAAAAGCAAGATGTAAGATGAAACAAACCTCACACCAACAGTCTAAAAAACGGTAGCTGAACAAGATCAAGAAAACAGCGCTCCTTGTAGTCTCTGCCTCAGTTACTGCCCCAGCTTCTCTCACTGATATACCTGCCCGTTCAAGATGGAGTGAACCCTTCTCTCCCCAAGCTGTTCCGGTCTGTGTTTAACCACAGTACCAGAGAAGCAAACTAAGACTTTCTGTACCTGAGTTTAGGAACACACTGGATGCATTCACCAACCGGCTGGGCAGAGGAGAGGAAATGATTATTACACTCTAAGACAAGACAACAGAAAACACACAATGTAAGCAACAGTTGGAAATAAAAGGTAAGAGCTATGTGGACCAAAGCAAGAGGTTTCCTCTATTTAACTGAAATCAAAGAAAAAGAAGGGAAACCAATAGGCACAGAAGCAGTATTTGGAGAAATGATGGATAAGATCTGCCCAGAAATTGCTAAGAAATTGTCCCCAAGATTCAAGAATCTTGGTGCATTCTAGGCGGCACAAATAAAGAGACTAAAATTTAAATATATTTTTGTGAAACTTCTAGTAGTCAAGGATTAGGAGAAAACCTAAGGAGCTTCTGGGGAACACTTAGTAACTTCAAAGGAGCAACAGTACCAAGAGCTAACTGCTCAGCATAGCCAGATGCATAACATCTCACAGTGAGGGAATAAAACACCAGAGTCAACCTAGAGCCCCGCACTTGTTTACAACATCATTGGAAATTTTAGACAACTAGGAAGGAAAGAAATCTTCATCAACATGCAATACTAGAACAGAGAAGAATTTACATATGAAGGAAAGTGACCACGGAAGAGCGTAGACTGCAGGTCCAATGATCTCAAGGCCAATGTGCTGGAGATGTGGTTACAGGGTCTTGCTAGTAGGAAGTGCTGGGAATCTTATGCCGTCTTTAGGTCACTGGGGCATGCTCTCAAGATGGCTCCTGGAAACCCACTGGTTCTCTCTCACTCTGCTTCCTGGCTTGTGATAGAACTGGATTCCCTGGGTAAACTTTCCCACCATAATGTGCAATTCACTAGACACCCAAACTGTGAGCTTGCTCAGTCTTAAACCAAAGCATCCAGACTCCTAAATCCAAACAAAGTTTTTTTTCTTTGCATACCAATCCTAGTTCCCCCTCCCTCTTCTCCAAACAAAGTTTTTAAATAAGCTTGGGAATTAAGAAGCTGACTAAAGTAACATATGACTAAAAGAAAGAACATTGAAAAAATATAAATAGTGGGTAAGTATGTAACTTGATTGCTTCATGTTTCATAGCAATGTCTTTTGAGAATTATAGTATAAACAAATAAAATACATGAGAAGAACACAAAGGTGGGTGCATTGTTCTGAGTGAGAATCACATGATCTCCAGAGAAATACTAAATAAAATATAATACAAACATTTATAACCAAACGTCTAATAACTACACAAAGCAATAAAACCATAAAAATACATGGTTAATTGAAAAAAAAAGACTAGGAATAATGAATACATACAATGATTAAATGAAAAGATGGTAGTTTTAAACCCAACCATATTAGTAATTCTATACAGTAAAAATTAGCCAGGCAGTCCAATTCCAAGAAGATTGTACACTGAATAAATCACAAAAATCTAACAGCTATATGATGTTAATAATAATCAGTACACCTAGGAGCCATAGAAAGGGGAAGAATTCAAATACCATAAAGGATACAGTTAGACACTAACCAGAGAGAATCAATGCATCATGTTAAAATAGCTGGGTGGTGGTGACACATGTCTTTAATCCCAGCACTCGGGAGGCAGAGGCAGGCGGATCTCTGTGAGTTCAAGGCCAGCCTGGTCTACAAGAGAGAGTTCCAGGACAGGCTCCAAAGATACACAGAGAAACCCTGTCACGAAAAATAAAAACAAAAGTGGGCATTACCAAATACATTCTATGTTAGTCTTATAGAAAACTTTCAAATTTTTTCCGAGGTTTCAAATTACGTTGACAATAGTCAATAACCACAGTGGAGTTAAACTGTAAATCAATGAAAGATAATTAAAAAATGTCCCAAAGTTTTGAAATTGTACTCTTAAATTGTTCCATGATCAAATCACCTTGGCAAGTTATGGTTTGCATTAAATGTCAGTTGAATCTTCTGAAGCGTTTTTATGGATTCATTACAGACCTCGCACAGATGAGAAGCTCTCAGAGGGAACAGGCAGGCACCAGTCCCAAGGTTTCTTTCTGTCTGATCACTCTTATCTTTTGGGGTCACCTTCTTAGATAAATCCATCACAAAATGATCTTGTCCAGACTACTGAAACATCTTTATCTAGTTAGGGGAAATACTTCTGCTGTACCAAACCACGGCATTCGACTCATAACTGCAATATTCAATCTCATGGTCCCAGGGCAGGAAACCTTTGAGAGTCTCTCTGCGGAGATATTAAAGGTTCCTTCATGTTCCCGAGGACGCGTGTTAATGTCTGCGAGTTACTCAGACTTAGGCAGAAACATCCCCACTCTCCTTCTATCATCCTCACTGATAGCTGTCTCCAAGATGTCCTCAATGCTTGTCTCTGGTATCGTCTGGAGGAGGACAATGGACCGAAGCCAGGAGAACAAACACAGGAGCTTCTAATCATATCTAGAACCAACGGCCACACAAGCCTGCGTGATACTGGAGGATTTGCTACTCAAATACAGGGCTTTACCAAAACTTGAAGAGTCAAAGAATCCCCTTTTAACTACACTATAGAACTACAAAAGCACCTCCACTTAGCATGGGAGTTAAGTGATATAAGGCCACTAGAAGTTAAAAATATTGTGATGATTTATCATGACTCTTTGACTTGAACACTTGACCCCCAGTTGGGTACTGTTCTATAAAATGATGGAAACTTTAGGAGGAAGAGACTTGCTGGAAGAAGTTATATCAGTGGGCTGGGCTTTGAGGGTGTCTAGTATTCCCCACTTTCTGTTTTCTTTCTCAATCTTTGCCTCCCATGCACAGATGAAAATGTGACCAGCCAATTTTCTGCTCCCTCCAGCATGCTTTCCCTGTCTGCTGCCATTACCTTCCCCAGCGTGATGGAGTCTCGCCCCATGGAACAGTAAGACTTTAAGTCAAGATATTTTATATTTAAAAGAACTGTAACTAATACAAATATCATGACAGAAATCCATTAAACCTCCCTCCAAACCTACGTAAAGTCATATCTTAGTTACATTATACTCTTGGGCATCAGTTGCTTCATTTATGGCCATGTGACTGACAGACCATGGTGATGGCCCAGCATAACAGTAGAGTATAATACGTCATATCATTCAATTGGGAAAAGATCCAAATCCAAAATCCCAGTACGGTTTGTTAGATGAGTACCACTTGGCACTATTATAAGTTGAACATCACAGACAGGGACTGTTTGTCATAAGAGGCAGGAAGGGCAAAAGAAGTCTCATAGCTTACGGTGACCAGACATACCTTGATATTTATTGCTTTAACTCCCATAAATCCCTCCTTTTCACACCACACTTTTCTTTCTTCAGAACAGTTCATCTTTCTCAAGCTTTAGACCAGCAGTTGTCAACCTGAGGGTAGCAATCCCTTTGGGGGTTGAATGACCCTTTCTCAGGGGTCACCTAAGACCATCAGAAAATACAGATATTTACATTATGACTCATAACAGTAACATAATTATAGTTACAGTAGCGACGAAAATAATGTTATGGTTGGGGTCAGCACAACATGAGAAACTATACTAAAGGGTGGCAGCACTGGCAAGGTTGTGGGCATCAGGAAGCAAGGGCCCACAAGCCACACTCACTGGGAGTGGAGAGCCGGAATGTGGGTACCAATCAAGAAAGAATGAGCAGAAGTTGAACTGACTTTTAAAAGTTAGCTGATTAGGTTTAATTCAAATCGAGATGATAATACATTTAAAACTATTTTTTTTCATTTTGAAATATCATTATCTTAGGCACATTTTTTTTTTTATTTTAGTGTTTCAAGACAGGATTTCTCTGTAGCTTTGGAGCATGTCCTGAAACTACCTTGTGTAGACCAGGCTGGCCTCTAACTCACAGAGATTCGCCTGCCTCTGCCTCCCGAGTGTTGGGATTAAAGGTGTGCGCTATCACCATCTGGCTTTGGCACATGTTTTATTTAAATGTATAAATTCAGCCGATTGTAGGGATTGAGTGAAGTCCTGAGTGAATGTGTATTTTTGAAGGGCCATAGCCTCGTCAAAAACCCCATTGCCTCAGCCTCGTGGGAGTGGCAAACCCTTTCCTAGTGATGCTCAAAGAGACGGCAAAGCCTTCCTCTGGTCTGAATGTAAATGTTGACAGTGTGTGCAGATAATGTCCTCTGTAGCTTTCTCTCCCTGGATATGTGTAGCCTAAACATGGCTCTCTTAGAGAGACTGCCCCTACCTCGATTAGCTAGCCCTGCCTCCTTGTTCGCCTGTGTATAATAGCCTTGCCATCTTGCTTATCTGTGTGCGATAACCCCACCTTCTATCCTGCGGTTTCCAGGGTGCCCTCAGAGGACCCCTTCCACCCAGCTCTGGCTTCTCTGTGTCCATGTGTCATCCATTCCCTTGCTTCCACAGTCAGGACACTTCCTGGAGCAATGCAGGGACAGGGTTGTCTGGGTACGGTGTCATCTCTGGAATACTAGGACTGAGAGGTTGAGCAGAAGGATCCTGAGTTCAAGACTAGCCTGGTGATAGAGAAAGAAGTACTCTGTTTGACACTGTGTGTGTGTGTGTGTGTGTGTGTGTGTGTGTGTGTGTGTGTGTGTGGTGGGGAGAGGGAGAGTAGGAAAAGGGTATTTGTTCTCTCTTAACTACGGTGGGGCTTCTCTTGGATAGAACACAAAGTAAATTAGTATTCCAAGTAAACAGAACTTTTAAAAAAAATTAGTTAGACATGGTCTCTAATAGCCCAGGCTAGCCTGGAACTCGCTATGTAGCGATGTGATGCTGAACATGTGAGCCTCCTGCCTATGCCTCCTGACTGTTAGACTACAGATGTGCGCCATCACCCTGGCCTCCTGACGTCACGCTGGCCTCTTGGCTTATTTACTGCGGTGGTGACTAAGTGCTCTGACTAAAGCAACACGGTGAACAACTTGGCTCACCGCTCCAGGGTACGATCCATCAGGACAGAGAAGCCACAATGGCAGTCATTCAAGGGAGCTAGTCACATGACGGCCGCCCATTGTCAAGGAGGGAGCAAACCGCACGACCCAAACTGTGGAGCAGCAGAGAGCTTCGAATGCTGGTGCTCAGCTGGATCCCTGCCTACAGGTAAGATGGGGCTTTCCACATCGCTTAGCCTGACCAACTAGCTCTGCCGTGCTGGCAGTTAGCACAAGCAATCGCTCCCAGCAATGGGGATGGTTCAACATTTTTAACCTGTTAGAGAGTAACCCTAAAGTGCTATGAGGAATTACCTACCCTATATGATGGCTGATCTCAGCTGTCAACCTGACGACATTTGGAATCAACTGAAACGCAGGCAGCTGGGCACACCTGTGATGGATTTTCCTGATTGGATCCCTTGAGTTCAAAGACCCATCCTAAATCCGGGTCACATGAAAGGACACAGACAAAGGAAGCTTTTACTTTCTGCCTGCTGGCCCTCACACTTGCTGGCTATAGAGTTCATCTATCCCGTGGCTGAGGCTTTCCCTTGCTGGTGTTAGAACCTGCTTCTTTGGGATTCCAACACAGACTGAAGGGCAGCAGCTCTCTAGGATCCTCTGGACTGCTGAGGTGGCAGCCTCATGGGCTGAACAAACGGGAGTCTTGGCCTTTCCGTCGGGAGACAGCCACTGTTGGGCTAGCCAGACCACACCGTGTAAACCACTCTAAGAAACCCTTCATGTATATTCTACCAGTTCCGTTTCTATACACCCTGTGTGTGGGAGAATGTCACACTGAAGATGGGTACATTCTTCCCTAGCTCACATGCCATTTACGGTTCAGTGTGGCCCACTGTTTACAAAGTCACCTAATGCCAGGTCACTACCAACCCAGCCAATAGCATCACTTTCCTGGAAAGGTCTAAGCTCCTTTGAGTCCCTGCCCATCAGCAGAGGCGTGAAGATGCCGCCTCCCCAGCTCCAACGAGCATAAGTCGAGCTTCTCCATCCCACGTCTCAAGCCACTCTGCATCCTTGTGGGACCCTGATGGCTAAGGATGACAGCAGATGCTGAGCCCCGGAGCAGACTCACTCCTGATGGACTTGTCATCACGAATCACATACAGAAACAAGCCAACTGTTTCAAGAGACGAGCTCTGCCTCACACCAGGAAACATGCCAGTCTCCATTCTTGCTTCACTGTCTCAGCAGCCTGGGGACAATAAACACAAGTGTGTTAGACTTCTTACCCACTGTGAGAATTCCTCTGTAATATCCCTGTCGCTTTTGTCTACTGATGAAAGCATTGCTGACCAGAAGAACTGTATTATTGCTCCTACAGATGCTTTCATATCACCCTTTTAAAAGGTCCTGACTTGCACCCCCATCAGTGAAGCTCCCTATGGTTCTCATTTTCACCAGTGTCACACTTACATTAACGTTGCCAAGTCTGAGCTGTAAAGGTAAGTCTGTCTGAATATATATCTATACGCACATAGATAAAATCGGAATTTTGATTTGCAATTTGGGGGGGAAGGGAGGCTTGAGACAGGGTTTCTCTGTAACTTTGGAGCCTGCCCTGGAACTCACTCTGTAGACCATGCTGGCCTTGAACTCACAGAGATCCACCTGCCTCTGCTGGGATTAAAGGCGTGCACCACCGCCACCCAGCTTGATTTGTGATGGAGGAAGGTCATTGGTTAATTATAATAAAGAAACTGCTTGGCCTCATAGGTTCAAACATAGGTGGGAGGAGTAAACAGAACAGAATGCTGGGAGGAAGAGGAAGTGAGCTCAGACTCGACAGCTCTGCTCTCTGGAGCAGAGGCCATGCTCCCCTCTCCCAGGCAGACGCACGCGATAAAGCAAGCTGCCAGGTCAGACATGCTGAATCTTTCCTGGTAAGACCGGTGCTACATAGTTTATTAGAGATGGGTTGATCGGGTTATCAGAATTAGCCACTAAGGACTAGAGCTAATGGGCAAAGCAGTGTTTAAATGAATACAGTTTGTGTGTTGTTATTTCGGGGCATAAGCTAGCAGGTGGCCGGGGTGCTGGGGACGCAGCCCCACGACTCCTATTACAACAGATTTGCATTGTCAGCCACATGCAGAGAGTCCAGTTTGATCACATGCTCTTTCAGTCCCAGTCCAGCTGGCCTTGGTGAGCTCCCATTAATTAAATCAGTCAGACCATCTCCGTGGGTGGACGCATTCCTCGCAGTCCTGACTTCCTTGCTCATGTTCTCCCAGCTGCTCTTCATCTGGGCCTTGGGAGCTCAGTTCGGTGCTCCAATGTGGGTCTCTGTCTCTATCTCTATCCATCGCCAGATGAAGGTTCTATGGTGATATGCAAGATATTCATTAGTGTGGCTATGGGAGAAAGCCAGTTCAGGAACCCTCTCCTCTGCTGCCCAAGGACCTAGCTGGGGAAATCCCCTTGGACACCTGAGAACCCCTCTAGAGCCAAGTCTCTTGCCAACCCTAAAATGGCTCCCTTAGTTAAGATATCTTCTTCCCTGCTCCCATTTACTGAGTGAAATAACTCAGACCCAAAAAGAGGAATATGGTACGTACTCACTCATAAGTGGATTCTAGCCATAAACAAAGGACATTGAGCCTATAGTTCGTGATCCTAGAGAAGCTAAATAAAAAGGTGAACCAAAGAAAAACATATTTATCCTCCTGGATATTGGAAGTAGACAAGATCGTTGGGCAAAAGTTAGGAGCATGGGGGTTGGGAGGATTGGGGAGAAGGAGAAATGGGGAGAGAGAAGGGAAAAGAGAAGGATTGGGGAGAGCTTGGGGAATTGGGATGGTTGTGATGGAGGAAGGGTTGATAATTTGTAATTTTTATATTGCTTTTAGAACTTCTTTTCTAAGTGGGGTCTTTTTTTCCTTCTGTTTTTTTTTCTTTAAAGAAAAAACTAGAAATATAATCTTTTAAACCTCCAGCATGTGTTGCAAATGTTCTCCCTTCCTGCCATTTGTTCTTTGTATATTTTTTTCTTTTTTTTTCTCTTTGTATATGTTGTCATATATATTTTAACATTTTCATATGGTTAAGTCTTTCTGATTTTAAGTTATGCTTAGAAAGTCATTTCCTCTGGGCAGTGACAGCACATGCCTTTAACACCAGCATTCAGGAGACAGAGGAAGATAAACGGCCTGGTCTATAGATCGAGTTCCAGGACAGCCAGGGCTACACAGAGACACCCTATCTTGAAAAACCAAAAGAAAAAAAAAAGAATGGTAGAAAGTTTAGAAAGTTCCTATCTCTTTATGACAAAAACTCACCTTCCTATGTTCTCTTAGCGAATCACTCCTTTGCCTAGAATTTATCACAGTGTAGCCTGCATATAAACCTCTTTTTCTCTCCAAATATCTGAAAAAAAAATCTTTTACACATTGTCTTAGTTACTTTTCTATTGCTGTGAGGAGAAACCATGCTCAGGGAAGCTTATTGGGGACTTGCTTACAGTTCCAGAGGTCTAGAGTGACCTTACGGTGGAGACAACAGGCAGCAGCACAGAGCACTGGAGCAGCAGCTGAGAGCTTAACCCTGGCCCACAAGGGAGGGAAAGAGCCAACTGGAACTAGCACAAGCCTTAAAACCTCAGCTCACTCCCAGGAACACAACCCCTTCAACAAGGCTGCAGTTCCTAATCCTCTCAACAGCTCTACCAACTGGGCCTCAAACATTCAAATACAGGTGCCTATGGGGGCCATTCTCATTCAAACCACCACACACACACACACACACACACACACACACACACTCCAATCTGACTTGATGAATGAATAAGAAAATGGTATTGGCAATGAGGTAAGGGCCCTTATTTCTCACTATTACTCCAGACCAGACAAATAGAAGGAATTGGGTTTTTATTTTTCAGAGATTACACTGCCTTCCTTGTGTTGTGTATTTCCTAAGTCAAAAAAAAAAAAAAAGACAGAAATAACTGATTCTCTGAAGCAGGTGGGGTACTAAAGGCGTAAACCACGAACAATGCCACACCAGTTTGGGATTACTATTACTAGGGTAGTATTTATTTAAAGAGGGAAAACTTACAGATCACGATCCCGGACAACAGCTCTCTGCACAACTAGAGAAAGAGTCTAGTCGCCAGACCAGCAGGAAGTCAAGAGAGAGCGAGCGGAAGGAAATAGGGGCTTTATGAATGGAGAGAAACCACGCCCCAATGGGCTGGTATCTCAGCAGCTATTGGTTGGAGGGGCGGAAAGACCTCCTGCAACACCTCCCCCTTTTGTTTAAGTAAGAGAGTTCTAAACCTACTATGAAATTATATACAATAAGTACAAATATCCTATTCTAACTAGCTTAGGACTTGTATAATAAATAACTTGGCCAAGTCATGAGAGAAAAGTAACTATAGTTATATAGTCTTCAACCCCATCAAAGATCTGAGAAGGGAAATAATGTTACCTGGGTAATTAGGAAGTTCAGTAAAACAACTTCCAAAACCTGCAACAAATCACAGGGACAACTAGCTACCTGGGCAATCACCCAAAGTCACATTTGCAGCGTTGAAGCAACCAACTTTGGCTAAGGCCTAACATAACTGACATACCATTTTCAAAGGCAAGCAACTTTTCAAAACTATCTTACCCTGTCTTGGCAGGATATGACAGTCCTGTTTTATCCATTGATGCACGCTCTGTATCTCTGTCAGTGGTTAAGGTATGGGCATTTCTTTGCCCCAAGGCCAGTTCTGTCAAAAAGAAAGGCTCCAAGTGGAGTGTCTTTGGTGCTCAACATTCTCTCGGGAATAGAACGGTGTTGCCAGGAGCAATTGTGTCTCACTACCACAAAACTCTGAGTTAGATTAAAGGCCATTTTCTACAGCTCTTTGAAGAGGTTGAAGATCATCTATCTATACTGAGTATAATCTCTATATATCTAAATAACCTAATTAGTCTAATTATAAATGGCAAACTTAGATGACTATTAATCTATATAATTCTCAATATCTATCTAACTTAAAGACTAAGACAATAAACATCTGTGTAACAAATGAGGATAATGACCTCCAAATATAAACAATGTACAAATATACATTGCAATATGGTAAATATCGATACAATATATGTCAATACATAAAAAATATTTTAAACAGAGGTAGAAACATGTATGCATACAATAGTCAATATAATTTAACTTTGTATCAATATACAAGTATCAATACCAATATATTTGTCTAAAAATTATAACTCACAATTACAAATCTATTATCCCATCACCCTCTTTTTTTTTTTTTCAAAATGATCCCTGAGCTTATAAAATTCCTCCCCCAACCTGCCAACCCCTAAATGATGTCCCTAAATCCAGGGGCAAACTTTACTGGGAGAGGGGACGTCGTCCTCTAGAATTACTTTCAGCTGTCATGGGGGCGACGTTCTTTCTGGGGGATCCTGTGGAAGTAAAATGATGGTTAAATTTCAAGATCAATGTCTTTTAAAATTGCAAATAGTCTCTGAGTATTTTGTGGAGGTCTGGCCAGAATGTTGTACAAGATGTGCACCATTTCAGCTAACCAAGTTGGGATCTTCTTGTGCAGCTGGTACCCAAAACAGGTCTTGTAGTAGCGCTATCAGTATCATGACGTCATATCAACCAGGTAGAGTTGTTGTTGTGGGGCCCCATCTTCTTCCTGGAAACTTCAAATGTCACTTCAGAAAAGACTCATTGATTATTGTAAAAAACTTAAACATTAATCATATAGACATATATAGGCAGTTTACTCTGTCCTACTGGGTTTTTTGACTCATCCTCAACACGTAATTCACCATTTAGACTAGTATTACTTTTTACAGCAGAAATTGGAGCTTTTAGATCTCTTGGTGAGGCACGTTCTCCACTGTGACTGGGAATGACTGGGCCACTGTTGGCTTGGGGGCCTGCGAGAGGCCCCTCAAGGAGTTTCCCGACGGTATCGGGTTGCCTTGTTTGTCTGTTCTTGACCTGCATTCGTTGGACCAATGACGGCCTTTACCGCATCTCCTACATATACCTGAAGGCCTAGGTCCCCTATTTTTGTCATTCCCAGAGGAGATATTATTTCTAGAAATTCTGTGCCTGCAATCCCTTTTCAGATGTCCTAATTTTCCACAATTAAAACACCTGGCAGTTTGATGTCTCCTCATTGCTGTGGAAATCGCTTCTCCTACCCAAGATTCATCATTATAGCTAAATGTCTCAACATTCATCGTATGCTGAATCCATTCATCCATAGGTGCTGATCTAGACTTTAAAGGCCCAATTATCTTTTTGCATTCTATGTTTGCATTCTCAAATGCTAGAGATTCAAGAAGTATTCGTCTAGATTCCGGGTCTGGTACCCCCTACGTCCAGAGCCTTAATTAATCTTTGCAAAAAGTCAATAAAGGGTTCTCTCTGTCCCTGCCTAATTCTGGTATATGATTCAACCCTTTTTGCTGGATCTTGTATCCTATTCCAAGCATTTAAAGCTGCTTGGTGACATAGATGCAGTACTTCATCGTCATAAAGAGCTTGGACCTGTGGATCAGCATATTCTCCTGCACCAAGAATTTGATCTTGGGAAACCTCGACACCTTTTGCTCTTCCTTGCTGTTCCATATGTTTGGATTCTTCTCTGAAATAAATTCCAAACATCAAGGAAGGTCCCTTATCTAAAACTGCAGACACTAACTGATGGAAATCATAGGGGGTAGCTCTAGCATTAGAAGCCCAAGTCCTTATCATTTCCTTTACATATGCATTTTGCAAGCCAAAATTAACAATAGCCTGTTTAATTTCTTTCAGATCATTCATTGCTATTGGCATCCATCTAGCTTCTCTGACTCCCTTTGAGCCTTTAGAAGTTGACGCTTTGTCAGAATTAAGTATAGGGTATGCCGCATAAACCCTGGGTAAGCCAGTTCTAATAGCTGGTGTTGGCTTTGTATCCTGTCCTTGTGCCTTATTACTCTGTTCACCAGTTCCAATCATTTTTTCAAGCATTTCAAGTCTTTTTATTATTTTGTTTATTATTACCTCTTTTGAATCCTGAATCTCCTGAATCTCCTGACCTGCATGAGTTCTTGAGAGTACCATAATCTTCCTAAATGATAGAATATTCAAAAAAATACTAAAACCTAGTAACCAGTAAATTAAGTTATCCTCATAGTCATATAAATTTTGCATGATTAGACCCATTGTATTGGTAGCCCAAACAGTGAAAGTCATGTTGGAAACAAAAACTGCCATATTACCTATTATCCAGCTGGCCTCGAACTCACCGAAATCCGAAATCCGCCTGTCTCTGCTTCCCGAGGGCTGGGATTAAAGGCGTGCACCACCACCTGTCCGGTCGAACTCACAGAGATCCGCCTTTCTCTGCCTCCCGAGTGTATGCCACCACCACCTGTCCGGCCTCAGAGATCGTCCTGCCTCTCTGGATATTATGGGCCTTAAGGCCAAGTGTATCTCGGACTCGGCACTGGGGCCTAAGTCAGGAACTAAAGCCAGTGCCGTGATGATTCAAGTTAAACTGCTGGCTCCACGCACAAGGCACAAGCCACAGGGCCACAAGGCGCAAGCCCCGGGAGAGCTCGCTCACTCCAAGCCGAACTTGCGGCCGGCAGCCGGAGGGGGGGTCCTAAAAGCCAAACGTTCGTCGGGCGCCAGGTAAAGGCATAAACCACGAACAATGCCACACCAGTTTGGGATTACTATTACTAGGGTAGTATTTATTTAAAGAGGGAAAACTTACAGATCACGATCCCGGACAACAGCTCTCTGCACAACTAGAGAAAGAGTCTAGTCGCCAGACCAGCAGGAAGTCAAGAGAGAGGGAGCGGAAGGAAATAGGGGCTTTATGAATGGAGAGAAACCACGCCCCAATGGGCTGGTATCTCAGCAGCTATTGGTTGGAGGGGCGGAAAGACCTCCTGCAACAGGGTACTTTCTCAATATACAAAGTTTTTAAAATTGTTTTTGTTGAGTTATACATTTCTCCCACTCCCCTTCCTTCCTCTCCTCTCCCTATATACAAAGGTTTTATAATTCCTTCATGGATGTGTGTGTGTCTGTGTCTGTGTGCGCACACGAAGTGTGTGTCACCTTGGCCTGAGTGTGGTTTGCAGGAACTGGTGTTCCCCTCCCCCATCTGGCTTCCGGGAATCAAACTCAGGTAAGCAGGCTCGGTGGCAAGCACTTTTGCCTGCTGAGCTATCCTACAAGCCCCTACAATTTCTTTAAGAAGCAGCTGTCGTTCAACCTTGAATTCCAGATCTTTGCCATGTCTCCTCTGGAGGAGATGAAGTGGTGTCCCATGCTTCACTTGCTGTGTTTGGATGGGAGGTTATAGAGTGCGGGCTGATTTCCTCGGAGGAAGTTATAGAGAAGGAAGGCAAGCCGTATAACAACACCATCTGTTTAAGACCGGCACACAGACTCCAGAAGCTGAAAAGAGAGCTGAGAAGTCACAGGGCCATTCTGTCCACCTGCTCCAAACACCATGGCCCTCTCCACGCTGAAGACACCAAAATGCCCAAGCTCGCTTCCTAAATGTTATAATAACATTTTGGATACATCCAAATGCCGGAGGAAGTATTAAAGTTATTTTTGACAAGGAAAAGAAGATGTTTGAAATAAAAATATGGCTAATAGTAGTTTATAAGCTGAAGACAGTATGCCAATACTCATCTGGGGAAAAAACAAACCCTTGTGGGAATTCCCCCTTTCTCCCCAGTACACAGACTGCAGCCTGTTCACGGTCATCCCTGGACACGGTCAGCAGACCTTCATTTCAGTTCTAGAAAACAGGTGAACTACTCTGCAAAAAGAAAGATGTCTCTCACTAAACAACCCTTTTACTTAATAAAATGCATACTCCTGTTCTTTAGTGCGACCATAGCAACATTCATTATTTATATGGTTGAAACGACTTTGCTGTAACTGACTGGAGTTTAGAATGAAAATTCCCACATTCTGATTCATTGGGAAAGTGTCCATTTGCCAACTCGGGCTTTTATCTTCAGTAACATAAAATAATATTTTATTAATATTTATTTAATAGAATAAAACATAATAGAACACAAACAAACAAATTGGAATAGGACAAAACAAACAAATAGAAGGAAAAGAGCCCAAAAGAAGGCCCAAGAATTAGAAATAGACACAGAGACCCACTTGCTCACATATTCAAAAATCCCATAAAAACACAAAACTGGAAGCCATATTATATATACTAAACTTGTAAAGAGGAAAAAAAAACTAAATAAAAATCAATAATAAAGGGCCCTGGCAGGACATGATGAGACAATGAGCCTCCTATACACCTCTGGGTTCACTCTCTGCTGACCATCCACTGTTGGTATTCAGCCTACCCTTAGGAGTAGTTTGTCTTCCTGGTGAGACTCCCTAGGAGAAAACTTAATTTTCACTTGTAAATAGTTATCAATTGGAGATAGCTTCAGGCCCTGGGCATGGTGCCTCAGTCTCTGTGTGTTCATATGTGCGTTGGTCTTGTGTTTAGGTTTTGATTCCTAGGTATCTTCCATTCCCTCTGGTTCTTATACTCTCTGCCTTCTCTTCTGCAGGGTTCCCTGAGCCTTGGCAGGGAGGGATTTGATGGAGACAACCTGTTAGGTCTGAGTGTTCCAAGGTCTCTCAATATCTGCACATTGTCTGGCTGTGGCTCTCTGTATTTGTTCCCATCTGCTGCAGGAGGAAGCTTCTCTAATGATGGCTGAACAAGGCACTGATTATGAGTATAGTAGAATGTCATTGGGAGTCATTTTATTGCGACTTTTTTTTTTTAAGATCAGTAGATTTTGGTTTTACACTAGGTCCCTGAGCTATCGAGTCTCAGCTTCTTAGACACCCAAGCAGTTTGGGGTATGGGTTTCTTTCATGGAGTGAGCCTCAAGTCAGATCAGATATTGGTTACTCCTACAAGCTTTGTGCCAGCATTGCACTAACATAACTTGCAGAGAGGACACCATTGTAGATGGAAGGATTTGTAGTTGGATTGATGTTTACCTTTCTCCTTTGGTAGCATGCGGAGTACCTTCCTTTACCAAAAACACTAGCCAATGGGGTGAAGGTTCAAGGCAGGCACCAGCTCAACTTGACTACATTCAATGAATTATGTAAGTGTTATTTTTAGCAATAGGGTTTCACTATCAGTTTTTGGAGAGCAACCTGTAGCTATTGCAACAACCTGGGTTATTTAGTGTGTAGCCATGGAACATGTTCTGGAACTGACTCTAGACCAGGCTGGTCTTGAACTCACAGAAATATGCTTGTCTCTGCCTCTCAAGTTCTAGGATTAAAGGCCACCACTGCCTGGTTGAGTTCTTTATATAATTTGGATATTAGTCCTTTATCAGAAATGTAGTTGGTTAAAAAAAAAATTCTTTTCCTATTCTGTAGGCTGCCACTTTGTTCAAATGGTGGTGTCCCTTGCCATGCAGAAACTTTTCAGTTTGATGAGGTACCATCTGTTAGTTGTTGATCTTAATGCCTGTGCTAACAGTGGTTCTGTTTATAAAGTCTTTTCCTGTGCCAATGAGTTCAAGGGTACTCCTCGCTTTCTTTTCTGTCAGATTCAGTGTATCAGGTCTTATGCTGAGGTCTTTGATTCCTATGGAGTTGGGTTTTGTGTAGGGTGATAAGCATAGATCTGTTAGGATTCTCTACATTCAGTCATCCAATTTGACCAGCATCATTTGCTGAAGTTGCTGTCTTTTTCCCAGTGTGTTTTTATGTCTTCTTTTTAAAAGTCAGCTGTCCATATGTGTGTGGATTTATGTTTCAGTCTTCAGTTCAACTCCACTGATCAATATATCTGCTTTTGTGCCAATACCATGCTAATTTTATTGCTATAGCTCTATAGCAAAATTTGACATTGGGGATGGCGATACTTCCAGCAGTTCTTGGATTGTTTGGGATTTTTAGCTCTTCTGAATTTTGTTGTGTTTCCATATGAAGCTGAAAATTGTCCTTTCAATACATGTGAAGAATTGTGTTGGGATTTTGATGGGGATTGTGTTGAATCTGTTGGTTACTTTTGGTAGACTAGTCATTTTTTACTGTATTAATCTCACAAACCCATGAGCATGAGAGATCTTTCCATTTTCTGGTATCTTCTTCAATTTCTTTTTTCATCTTAAAGTTTTAATCATGCAAGTCTTTCACTTGCCCCAAAGTATTTTATATTTTTGAGGCTATTGAGAAAGGTATTTTTCCCTGATTTCTTTCTCTGTTCATTTGTCATTTGTATATAGGAGGGCTGATGATTATTTTTTTAGTTTTGTATCCAGCTACTTTACTGAAATTGCTTATCATCTGTAGGAATTCCCTGTGGAATTTTTAGGGTCACTTATGTATACGATCATATCATCTAAATATAATACTTTGACTTCTTCCTTTCCAGTTTGTATCCTTTTGATTTCTTTCTTTCTTTCTTTCTTTTTTTTGGTTTTGTTTTGTTTTGTTTTATGCTCCAAGGGCTTTATTTTCTCAGGCGTAGCAAGCAACACTTAGCAGGGGAGCTGAAAGGGAAGCTGGGAAACGATGGCCTCAGTATGGGTCATTAAAGGGATACAGAGGGTGTCCAACATCTCTGGGGACCATCTTCCCATCCGCCGTAATCATGGGCACAATATACTGCCAATTTTTGTTCAGAGCATCTAATTGCTTCATCTCCTCAGGGCTAAAGGTGAAATCAAACACCTGAGTGTTCTGAAGGATACGCGAAGGAGTGACGCTGCGTCCCCAAAAGCGTCACTCCTTCTCGTATCCTTTTGATTTCTTTTAGTTGTCTTATTGCTTTAGCTAAAACTTCAAGTACTATATTGAATAAGTATGGAGTGGGCAACCTTGTCTTGCTGCTGATTTTGGTGGAATTTCTTTGAGCTTTTCTCCATTTAAGTTGATGTTGGTTGTAGGCTTGCTGTTGACTGCCTTTTTTTGTGTTTAGATATGTCCTGTGTATCTATCCCTAATCTCTCCGGGACTTTTATCATGAAGGAGTGTTGGATTTTGTTAAAGGCCTTTTCTATATCTAATGTGATGATCATGTGGTTTTTGTCTTTCAGTCTGTTTATATGATGGATTACATTTATCAATTTATATATGTTGAACCATCTCTACATCTCAGGGATGACGCCTACTTGATCATGGTGGATGATCTTTCTGATGTGTTCTTAGATTTGGTATGAAGTATTTTGATGAGTTTTTTGCATCTATGTTCACAAGGGGAACTGGTCTGTAATTTTTTTCATTGGGTCTCGATATGGTTTTGGTATCAGGGTAACTATGGCCTCATAAAATGAATTGGGAAATATTCCATTTCTATTTTGTGAAATAATATAAGGAGTCTTGGTTAACTCTTCTTTGAAAGTCTGATAGATTTCTGCACTAAAACCATCTGGTCCCTAAGCTATATTAGTTGGGAGACTAGTAAAGACTGCTTCTATTTCACTTGAAGTTATAAATCTGTTTAAATTGCTTATCTTAGGTTCATTTGCTTGGAATATCTTTTTCCATCCTTGATGTTAAGATAAGTTTCTTGGATGCAGCAGAAGGGTGGATCTTGTTTTCATATCCATTCTGTTAGTCTGTCTTTTTATCGGGGTATTGAGATGATTGAGATTCAGAGATATCAACGAGCAGTGTTAGTTGATTTCTGTTATTTTATTCCTGCGTTGTGCTCCCACCTTTTGATTTGCTGACCAGGATTATTTCTTCCTTGTGTCTTCTTGGGTGTAGTTAATGTCTTCAGGTTGAAGTACCCCATCTAGTGACTTCTGTATGGCTGAATTTTTTTTATTTATTTATTTATTTAAGATTTCTGTCTTTTCCCCACCGCAGCCTCCCATTTCCCTCCCCCTCCCCAGTCAAGTCCCCCTCCCTCGACAGCCCAAAGAGCTATCAGGGTTCCCTGCCCTGTGGGAAGTCCATGGACCACCCACCTCCATTCAGGTCCAGTAAGGTGAGCATCCAAACTGCCTAGGCTCCCACAAAGCCAATACGTGCAGTAGGATCAAAAACCCCTTTGTGTATGGCTGAATTTGTAGACAGATACTATATAAATTTGGCTTTATCATGGACTGCCGTTGTTTCTTCATCTACTGTGATTGAAAGTCTGTCAGGATATAGTAGCCTGGCTGGTATTTGTAAAGTTTGTACAACATCTGTCCAGGTCCTTCTGGCTTTTAGAGTCTTCATTGAGAAGTCAAGTGTTATTCTAGTAGGTCTGCCTTCATATTGCAGTTGGTCTTTTTCCTTTGCAGCTTTTAATATCCTTTCTTTGTTCAGCATGCATAGTGTTTTATTATGTGACAAGGGGAATTTCTTTTCTGGTCAGTCTATTTGGTATTCTGTATGCTTCTTGTGCCTATTCTTCTTTAGGCAAGGAAAACTTTCTTTGATGATTTTGTTGAAAATATTTTCTGTACCTTTAATCTGGGTTTCTTTTTCTTCCTCTTTTCCTGTCATTTTTTTGAGATTTGATCTTTTCACGGTGTCCCAGATTTCCTTGATGTTTTATGCCTGGATTTTTTAAAAAAAAAAAAACAAAAAACAAAAAACATTTTTCTTTAGCTGGGGTATCCATTTCTTCTATCTTGTCTTCAATATCTGAAACTCTTCCCTTCCATCTTCTGTATCCTATTGGTGAGGCTTGCCTCTGAGGTTCCTGTTTGAATTCCCAAAGTTTTCATTTCCAGATTTCCCTAAGTTTCAGTTTTCTTTATTGATTCCATTTCCACTTCCAAGTCTTGGATTGTTTTATTCATTTCCTCCCACTGTTTGTTTGTGTTTTCATAACTTCTTCAAGGGATTTATTCGTTTCCTCTCTAAGGGCTTCTATAGTACCCATCACGGTTATTTTAAGGTCCTTTTCTTATGCTTCAGCTATTGTGTGTTTCCCAGGGCTACTGTGGTGGGGTTGGTAGGCTCCAGTGGGAACATATTGCTTTGGCTGCTATTGATTGTGCTTTTATGCTGGTGTCTAAGCATCTGGGTTTGGGGTGATTGTGATTTTAGGTGCTGATACCTGGTCTTGTCTTTGTTGGGTGGGTGCTTTGTTCCTTGGTTTCTGATCCTCTCTCTGGTTCTTAGGAGAGTGCTACCAGGCAGTGGTGGTGCACGTTTTTAATTCCAGCATTCAGGAGGCAAAGACTTCTCTGTGAGTTCAAGGCCAGCCTGGTCTACAGTTTTCAGGGAAACCTTATCTTGAAAAACAAAAACAAAACAAACAAAGAAAAAAAACAACCAACCAAATAAACAAATAAAAACCAAACCAAACCAAAAAAGAAAACAACAAAACAAAACAAAAAACCAAAATGCTAGATACTAGTGGCTCCTATCTTTATCCCAGCACTTGGGAGACAGGAGCAGGCAGATCTCAGTGATTTTGAGGCCAACCTGATCTACCAAGCAAGTTCCAGGACAGCCATCAAAAAAAAAAAAAAAAAAAAAAAAAAAAAAGGAAAGAGGAGAATGTATTGGCTTTGGATTGCCTGCCCAGTAGTGAACACTTCAGTTGTGGCCACCGGGCCCCCAGTACAATGTGTTTCTAGTTATATAGAGAGCTGACATTTATGAATAAAGATGGGTTAGAGGGGAGAGCTGAGGAAGTCCATGGGGAGGAGGAAAAGAGGGTGTTTCATCAGGATCTGCTAATCTCCTGGGAATGGGGGCCAAGAGTGAGGAGAGGCCACAGCAGAAGGTCTGCTATAGAGCTGGGGGTGAGACAAGGAACTGGATTTGGAGAAGAGGAGGGAGAGTGAAGATCTGAAGCTTGCCTGCCTGCTTCCCTGGCCTGCCTGCTTCCCTGGCCTGCTTGTTTCCCTGGCCTGCTTGCTTCCCTGGCTTGCTTGTTTCCCTGGCCTGCTTGCTTCCCTGGCCTGCTTGCCTCTCTGGCAGGTTTGACCAGCGGGTTGCCAGGGGATGTCTGATGGAGTCAGGGCTGCAACCACAGGATGAGTGGGGAGGAAGGTTGGAGAAGATCTGATTTATTGGAGGCGGGGACAGGGAGGAAGGGGAGGTCCCAGAAGGTGCTGCTACAGAGCTGGGGTGAGCCTGGAGGGCTACATTTGGAGGAGGAAGAGAGGCGAAGATTTGCAGTTAGCCTGCCTGCTTCCCTGCCCCAGCTCCCACCACAATATGACTGGCGTTTTTTTAAAAGATGAAACCAGTATTCTCTTATAAAATAGCCCATGTTCTGGACATGTTTGGGTTCTCTTTAAAATGTTCTTGAACTAGTAACTTATGTCTAGAATTCAGGCAATTTTACTTAAAATTGCAAAAGCCTAACCTCTCCTGAAGACAGGCCTCTAGTCCTAGCAGGTTAGAGTTGACTGCACTTACTGCCTGGGGGACAGCCATGCTGCAGCCTAGTGTCAGATGTGGCTTCAGCTTCCTCCAAATTAATCTCAGAACTCCTCTCCATCCGTATGGTGCCCAAGGGCAACTAGGTCACAATGTATCCCTATGGTTTCTCCAAACCCAAAACTATATATTTGAAAGTTTATTATAAGATCTGACTTGTGAGATGTGGGGGCTGGCAAGTCAACCCACAAGGCAGACTGCCATGTGGAAACTCAGCCAGGATTTTGATATCAGTTTTTCAAAACCCTTTCAGGCTTTGGTCCTGAAAAATTCCTCGGCTGATTGCTGAGAGCTAAGCATGCCATGATGAGATAGCTCTCTTGCTGGCTATGATGTTCACTACGTCTACAAAACAGGTTTAGACCAACAGTTTGTCTGGGACTTGAGCAGCTACAGAGGCTTATTCTAAAGGGCTCTGTCACTGGCAGATTGTCTCCCCTTCTAAAGGTCAGCTACATCACCCAACAGAACCTAGTCACAGGGTGAAACTGCTCACAGTCACAGTCCTGCATACTCCCGTGCGGGGCGTGTGCATGGATGGTGGTCCAAGCTTCTGCCTACGACATGCTGCTCCAAATCATTTCAGGAGCTTGTCTCCTCTGCACTTGGGGAAAGGAGAGAACTACGGTGAGATGTTGAACACCAACTTATGGACAGGGCTGGTATCTCAGTGAGAAAATGAGGGTGGCCAGGGCTAAACCACATCGTTCACTCTTGGAGCTAGAATCGTTCAGCAGAGCCCTGCTAAATAACACGGGTTCATATGGTGAAAGGGGAGCTCCCTTTCTTCCTCGCCTCAAGCCCCACCTAGAGAGTAAGAGTTTACTCATCTTTTCCACTCTGAACCTTACCAGTAGTTTCTTGTAAAATGAGCCTCACTTGCAGCCAGCTGAGTGGGCACAAAAGACTATGAAAGCAAAACCAGAGCTGAAAGCTGAGACGCCCCGCCTCTCTTGACATCGCATTCTGAGGTGATCGCAGAGGAGAAAGGTAAGGAGAAATTCCAGGGTGGGGGCACGGCAATGCGCGGGACTCTCAGTGGTGGCTCAGGGTTCTCACTTGATTTCTTCACAGCGTCTCTGTGGACTGCTGCCTGGTGTGAGATGTCCAACTGCAGGAGATGCACAACCTTAAAGAGTGGGTGACAAACAAAATGCCACACCAACAGAAGAGGTCACAGGGCTAGGAAGAAGCAGCCACATTCTCCTTTCTGTGTTCTTTCCAGACCGTTTACCAAGAGGAGCCATGCATTCTTCTGCCGCACAAGACAGCGGCAGAAATATACTTACTATCTAGTTCATTTTATGTGTGCACCTCTGCCTCCCCTAGAATACTGTCCCCCACCCCAAACCTTTATATCAATGTTTAAAGATAGAGGTATCCTTCAATTCTTCGGTTTGTCATTTCTATTACTAGAAAACAGGAAAACACACCAAGTGGAATTTATTCATAATCCCATCCAACAGAGAGGAATCTAAATAATAATAAAAAAAACTGTTTCTTGGATATTCTCATATACCCACTTCAGCCTGCTTTACCATGAACTGTGTAGAACCAAGCACTCCGAGATCTCCTAACTCTTGGAAGTCCCCTCAGGAGAACTTTTCCTCAGTGAGGAGCCACGAATAATACTGCACTCGAAGCAACGTGATTAGAAGAGCTTACGAGGAACTGAAATATTCCTGTGACTTTCAATGTGTAACTTAAGCATCTATTCCCGCAAAGAAATCCAAACAGAAACCTTGCTCAATACCTCTGACAGCCGGCGAGCTAGTCATAGGACATTCTGCCAAGTGTTCAGAGAGGCTAAGGACAAGATGACCACCTCAAGAGAGCTTTAGGTTGTGGCTACTACCTTCAGCCCCAACCTTCTGAGGAATTTTCTAGATTCTTTATATCTGGGATTTATTATATTTATGAAATGATAGGAGTGGGGTGGGGTCAAAGGAATCGTGAATCGCATGCTGCAGCCTAAGTAGACAGGCAGACCTGGTGGCGTGAGGAAGAGCGTGGGAAGCACAGCCATGCAAAGGGCAAAGGCTGGGCAGACTCACTGCTCTCGCTTAGTCATGCACCAGCTCTCACTCCAGAAGACTCCGATGGGAGGGAAGACAGGGTGCCTGTGATGTTTTCTTTCTGCTAGAGACCATGGGACCAGTTTTTCTCTATCCATCAGTGAAAGGCGTTTTCATCCCCAACTTTCCTTCC
Source organism: Microtus obscurus (assembly GCA_963919715.1). Classification (NCBI taxonomy): domain Eukaryota; kingdom Metazoa; phylum Chordata; class Mammalia; order Rodentia; family Cricetidae; genus Microtus; species Microtus obscurus. Next base: position 50,404,333 of record CAWTZC010002525.1, read on the forward strand.
AGGGAAGGTGTAAATAGGAACTCATGCATACAACGTGTATTCTGTTCCCAGAGCCTCTCCTCAGGTGTTACCCTGGAGATGTCTCAAAGATGAGCTCTTTACATCAACACCTCCTAGAAAGCAAATAGCTCCTGTTCTTCATTTTCACCATCCAACACTTCCTTCCTTACTACTCTCCATCTTCTCCCTGCTGACTAATCAAGGAGTGTAGAAGGAGCAGCGGGCTGCGTTCACAGTGCCCGGCTAGTTTTTACCCAAAATAATAACACACAAATTGCATTATTTTAAACACTGCTTAGTCCATTAGCTCTAGCCTCTTACTGGCTAACTCTCACATCTTGATTAACCCATTTCTATTAATGTGTGTAGCACCACGAGGTGGTGGTTTACCGGGAAGATTCTAACCTGCATCCATCTCGGAGAGGAGAGCTATGGCATCTGCCTCATTGCCTTCTTCCCAGCATTCTGTTCTATCTTCTCCAGCTACCTATGTTCTGACCTATCAGGCCAAGCAGTTTTCTTTATTAATTAACCAATGAAACAACAGATAGATAGAAGACACTCCTACATCAAAGGAGGCCAGAGGTCTCCTCTCAACTCTTTCTGTCTCATCTCTTGCTGTTCTAGTTTAGCCTCTGCCTCATTTGTCTCTACTTTATTCCCCACCCTTCTCCCCCACTCAGATGCCACATTCTTGCTATAGTTATTAGAACATATTAACTATAAAATGAATGGGTTTCCCTGTGGCATTTCCATACTTGCATACACTGGACTTTGATCATATCCCGAACAGTTCATCTTTGATAAAGAAACTAAATGAGGGGAGATCCCCTTCTTTGGTTTAACATTGGTCTTGCTCGGTTCTGTTTCTTTTCCCCTGTGGCAGCTTATGTCCAAGAGTAATCCTTCTATAAAAACAATTTTCTCTGAAAGATGAAAGCACCCATTCACTGTCTTCTGTGTGTTTATGATATTGAGCCAGAGACTAAGTGAAGGTCTACTCAGCTTCCAGCATTGATATTTGACTGGAAAATCCATTTTGTAGGAAGTTGTCTTGTGTGCTATAGACTATTTAACAACATTTCTTGCCTCTACTGACTAGATCAGAGAAACAGCTACTTCCCCAAGTTGTCACCACCCAATGTTGTCAAATGTCTCCTGCAGACAGTTGAGAACTACTAGACAAGGGAATAGAAAAAGAGGGAAGATCTCCCTTCTTTAGAAGCTCAAAATCTTCTGAAGACATAGACTGTTAGGTAAGAAGCATCCTTATAAATCATCTTGACTCCTTTCCCCATGGTTCTGGTAGATAAAGAATGATGTGCCTAGGCTTTCTATGACTTGTGTAGTCAGTTAGACAAATTGCAGCAAACTCAAACCTAGATTATGTTTGTGCAGAGCACAGATATTGTGGAAAGCTAAAGAAAGGAGGGATTAATGGTAGCAGCAATTGTATAAAAGAGCTTTGGGGCCGAGTCTTAGAGGGCAGATGGGCAAGGAGAAGAGGAAGTTAGTGCCAGGCATGGTCATGCGTGACAGCAACATGGGAGGCTTGAAGAGTGGAGAAGAAACACGAGAGAATGAGGCAGACACTAACGAAGAATGGCAAGAGATGAGGCGGCAGGACTTGAGAAGATGCCATTTCTGGGGACCCGACCTCCTTGCTTTAGACTTAGATCTGATTGAGAACTTCCCCAAATCTGACTTCTGATGTTCTCTTGAGGAAGGCAAACAACGACGAAACACTAAGTGAAAACTCAAGAGAGCTGGGCTCCAGACCCAGCAATTCACTCGCAGCCGTGCAACTTGGACAAGCCCCTTTATTCCCCTTGATCTCAGTTCCTACAACTGTGAAACGAGGGGTAGAACTGGATGACCCCACGGTCCTTTCCAGCTCTCATATTGTATGATTCAGTGAACACTCACCCCCTAAAATCCCCCTACACCTGCCATCACTAGCGATTCTGGGCAGGGAGCTGTCTGCTGTTTTCTCTGAGGCAACAGTAGGTTTTCGAAGTAGGTTATGACTTCTGGGCCAGCCACACACCATCAAATCCAAGTGTAAAAACCATGACTGCAAGGCAATGTGCTGAAGACCCAAGCGTTATAGAATGAAGTCTGCCACTTCTGGCCCTGGCTTATACAAACACGTGATTACAGAGTTTATTGGGCTCTAGGGCAAAATGGTCAATAGTTGAAGGACAAGTGAAGAGAATACACTTCATCTAATGTGACACTGGTGTATCATTTAGTAAATTCCAGCAAATCCAGCAAGCGTAGGTTGGTGTGTCTACTTGACTAATCTACCATCTGGGAGACGGATGAGGCACAACTCTGGGGTATCTGAGGGCATTTCCAGAAAGGGCTAACTGATGGGGGAAAATTAGTATCGTTGTTACCGTGGCAACAAATGCCAATGCCTCTGGACCAAGGGCCTAGATGGAATAAAGGAAGGAAAAGAAGAAAGCCAGCTGAGCACTGACATCCAGCTCCTTATGAATGCCACATCCTACTTGTCACGACGGACTGGATCGCCTGAAACTGGAGCCGAAATAAGTCGCTCTTTCTTTAAATTACTCTGCCAGGCATCTTGCCAGAGCAGTTAGAAAGCTTGCTAACAGATAAGAGCAGAGAAAGAGAGAAGGAAAGCAGTTAGACGCCGTTCAGTAACAGATCCCATAGCAACATTAGAGCGTGACTGAACCAGCTTCCTAGAGCTCTCTAACAAAGGGTCATGAATGGCGACTTAAAACAGCAAATATGTATTCTTCCACCGTCCTGAAAGTCAGAAGTTTAAAACTGAGGTATGAGAGGGACCTCCATCTCAGGATGCTCTCAGAAGAATCCTTCCCATGCTGGTGCTCCTTGGGCATGGCTGCTGAATGCCAGTTTCTTCTTTCATCTTCAGGTGGACTTCTCCCAGGTTACTGTGCCCCCACCCCTCTATCTCAGATAAGGATAGTACCATTGGATTTAGAGCAGTCTTCATACCGCACAACCTCATCTTTCTTAACTGGATTATATCTGCAGAGGCAGTATCTACATAGAAAGGTCCCATTCCCACACTGCTGCTCTCAAGTAGAAAAGTGCCCCCCCCCCCGCCGCTGTCTCTGCAGTCCTAGGCCACATTCCCACTGCCTAATGCTCAGCACCCAAGACAGATCTTCAACCCGGGTGCTCCCCTCTCCTCTTAGACACCCAGCTCCACCTCACTGTTCTTTTTGATGCTTTAGATCTACAAAGAAGTCCCTATAGGTTTTCCTTCTGCTTGCAGTGTTGTCAGATGAGTGGATGGATGGACGGATGTATGAATGAATGAATGAATATGAATGAATGAATGAATGAATATGAATGACAAGTTCTTTATCACTTTCCCCTAAACAGCTTTGGGATCTTTATCATCAAGTGTTCAGCTCATCCTAGTCTTCACATTCTTGCTCCCCTTGGGCGTGTGGTTACTCAGCACGCACAACAGCTTCCCCGTGTAGTTTTCACGTTCTCGCTCTCCCTGGGTGTGTGGTTACTCAGCAGGCACGACAGCCTCCCCGTGTAGTTTTCACGTTGCACGTAGGCATTCTTTCCCCACTTTAGTCTTGGCTTGCAGCCTAGGTGTTCATTGCAGTGATTTTCTAGGTGAACTTTTGCCAGCATTTCTTTTGATTAGTCACAGCACTGAGTTGAGTTTTGATCTCATATCAAGCACTGTCTAGGTGCTTTGGAGACAATGGCAGGTAAAACAGATAAAATCTCTGCACTAAAATTTTCTCTTGGCTTGCATACTCAATTTATCCGCTTCTGGCATTAATTTGAAGTTCCTCTTTTGCACAAGGCACCACACCCTCGAGAACCTCCTACGGACTCTTGCTTTCTGGAGAACAGTTTAATGTTTTTCCCTTATTCTTTCCATTCCAACAACTTCATCTCCTCTTACCCAGATCTTCTCTCAATGCAGTTAGTTGTGCTTCCTGACAAAGGCACCGTGAGATCTGCCTGGCATTTTGCCTCAGCTGTTCCTCTTGACTTTTATCTATATCGTCCCCTGCTCCCTCGTTACTGAAGTATAATGATTGACAATGAGGTATATATTTATTATGGCATTAACACAATCCTTTGACAAAGGAGCACACTGACAAAGAGCATCACAAACAACTAGGCCAACTGTACATTTGTCACCTCACCTCAAACTGCCACCGTTTCTTTTATGATGAGACCATTTCAGCTCTGTTCTCCACACATTTCCAGTTCATTTTACAGTATTGCTAAATGTATTCACCATACTAAATGTTAGATTTCTAGACCTGTTCAACTTATAAGCCCAAATCTCTGTTCTTTAACCAAAATCCCCATTGCCTCCAGTTCTCTGAAACCAATGTTCTGTTCTCAGTTTCTATACGTACAATCGACATTTAAGAGACGCTATTCAGTATTTGCCTATTAGGCTTTCTTCATGCATCATAATGTTCTCTGGGTTCATTGATGTTGCCACAAATGCTGAGGCTTCTTTTTTAAGGTTGGATAATATTTGAGTGTGCCTATATCCAATGCACGCATGTGTGTGCATGTGTGTTCTTGATTCAGTTTCTTCTCTGTATCTTGTCTGTGGTCAATAATGCTGCAATGTGCTTGGGGGCACAGATGGTTCTTTGAGATACTGACAGCATGTATATGCTCTCATGTATATATATCAATGGGATTGCTGGACCACCTGGCTGTTCTATTTAGGGCTCTAAAGGGACCTTTCTTACAATTATCCATGTTTGTACCAACTTATATCCCATCAACACTCTACATGGGTTCCTTTTCCTCTAACTGATCAACAATATTTATTTTTGAAGATTACCAATCTAGAAAGTATGAAATGAATTCTCATGTGGCTTTGTGTCCTGCTGATGATAGTGATCAGCTTTTCTTATAGTCATTAGCTATGTGTCTTTGTTAGAAAGCTGTCTGTTCAAATCCTTTGTCCACTTTTAATCTGCATTTCCGTGGTAAGTTGCATGAGTTCCTTCTTTATTTTGGATATTAGACTGTCTACATTTAGTTTACAAGTGTTTGCTCCCCTCCCCTCCCCCTCCTCTGCCACTGCACCTTTTCCTTCTGTCACTTCTTTTGCTGTATAACTTTTTGGTGTGGGATAGCCTTGTTTAGGAATTCTGAATTCTTGGTGTGGGATAGCCCTGCTTGAGAATTCTACTTTCCTGGGCATTTTGGAATGGTCATGAAACCATTGCTAAATTCAATGAGAAAAGAGCTTTTTCCTATTTTTTGTTTGTTTGTTTGTTTTGGATTTTAAAAAGCATTGAATTTTCATTTATTGAATTTACTGGGAGACACTTGCACAGACACATGTCTGGAGGCGAGAAGACAATATAAAGATGTCACGTCTTTTCTCCCGCCACGCAGGTTCCAGGGATCACACTCAAGCTTGGTGGCAGTACCTTCACTCACGGACATCCTGCTGGCCCTCTTTTAGGGTTTCCATGTTCTGAGTCTCCTATTTAAGTCTTTAATCCATCTTGTGTTTATTACTGTGTTTTCTTTTGTATGGTGCATATGTGCACATATGCAGGTGGCATGTACATGTGTTCACACGTATGCCCATGCAACAGCAGTAAGAGAACACCCTCAGGTGCTCCTTGGAAGCAGCTCCTCTCTACTTTGTATTTGGAGACAGGGCTTTCACTAGCCTGTAGCTGGCTGGCCAGTGAGCTCCAGAAAGCCACCTGTGTTGCCTCCAGGTGCTGGGACTAGAACCACGTGACAACGAGCTAGGCTTTCCTCTTACATGTGTTCTGGTGGTTGACCTAAGGTCCTCGTGCTCGCACTGTCTCCTCAGCCCTGCCTTTCTCCTTCCTCCCCCACTTGTTCCCTTTCTCTTTTCTTCCGTGTTCCCTGTAAGGATAACCACTTGTCCTAGAATCGTACATGTTTCTCAACGACGCCCACATGCAGCTTTCTTTTCTGGCAGTGCCCCTGTTTGCTGTGGTATTAAAGGGATCCCGGCATCATAAAATGAGTGTGGAAACATTTCTTCTTTAAATTCAGAAAAATTAGCACTAATTAACCCTTCAAAGTTTGGTAGGAAATAAAAGTTTGGTGGAATTCATCCACTGACCCACCAGTTCCTCAGACATCTTTTGGCAGGATGGTTTTGTGACTGGGCTCGCTCCGCTGTCTGCTGTCAGCTAGGTCGGGTTTTATACTCCATGGTTTCACCCTGGCAGTGGGAATGTCTCTTCTCAGTTGGACGGCTGGAGCAAACTGCTAATGCATCCCCTCCTGCTCTTTGTTGGTCAGTGGATCAGCTGTGATGTCTTCGCTTTATGTTTTAATTGTATTTGTATTTTCTTCTTAGTCTAATTAAAACTTCTCAGTTTTACTTATCTTTAAGAAATAACTTCTGTAATTTCTTCACAGGACTCTGTTTAGGAAATACATCACTGTACACATTAGGAATCTTACTCTCATAAAGGAACATAAAAATTTAGTAAAAATGAAACCTTTTATAGACAGAACATTGCCAAATGATTTCTATGTGGCCATAGTCACACTGATACTCAAACCACACAAAGACTCAACTAAGAAAGAGAATTACAGACCACTTTCACTCAGGAACACTGATGTAAAAATACTCAATAAAATACTGACAATCCGAATCCAAGAGCACATCAAAAAGATAAATCACCATGACCAAGTAGGCTTCATCCCAGAGATGTATGGATAGTTCAACATATGAAAATCTGTCAATGTAATCCACCATATAAACAAACTGAAAGAAAAAAATGATTATCTCATTAAATGTTGAAAAAGCTTTTGGCAAAATCAACACACCATCATGATAAAAGTCTTGGAGATATCAGGGATACAAGGGACATGCCTTAATATAATAAAAGGAACATACAGTAAACCAAAAGCCAACATCAAATTAAATGGAGAGAAACTCAAAGGAATTCCACTAAAACCAGGAACAAGACAAGGTTTCCACTTTCTCCATATCTATCCAATATAGTACTCAAAGTTTTAACTAGAACAATAAGACAACTTATGAGGATCACGGTGATACAAATTGGAAAGGAAGAAGTCAATATATCATTATTCTCAGATGATATGATAGTATACATAAGCAACCCCAAAAAGTCTACTAGGGAACTCCTATGGCTGATAAATACCTCTAGTGGCCGGATATAAGATTAACTCAAAAAAAAAAATCAGTAGCCCTCGTATATACAAACAATAAATGGACTGAGAAAAAAATCAGAAAATCAACACCCTTTAAAATGTCTTAAATAATATAAAATATCTTGGTGTAACTATAACCAAGCAAGTGAAAGACCTGTATGATAAGAACTTCAAATCTTTGAAGAAAGAAATTGAAGAAGATATCAGAAGATGGAAAGATCCATCATGCTCAAGGACTGGTTGGATTAACATAATAAAATGGCCACCCTACCAAAAGCAACCTACAGATTCATAGAAATCCCCAATACAATTTTTTGCAGACCTTGAAAGAACAATACTCAACTTCATATATGAAAGCAAAAAACCCAGGATAGCCAAAAGAATCCTGTACAATAAAAGAACCTCCAGAGGTATCACCATCCCTGACTTCAAGCTCTACTACAGAGTTATAGTAATAAAAACCACATGGGTATCAGCATAAAAACAGACACACAGATCAATGAAATCTAATCAAAGACCCTGATACTAATCCATACATCTATGGACACCTGAGTTTTGGGAGGAAGCCAATCTATCTCAATACCCAGCTATATAACTCTTAGGCATTTACCCAAAGGATGCTCAATCATACCACAAGGACACTTGCTTAACTACATTCATAGCAGCTTTAGTTGCAATAGCAGGAACCTGAAAACAACCTAGATGTCCCTCAACTGAAGAATGGATAAAGAAAATGTGGCACATTTACACAGCGGAGTATTACTTGGCTGTTAAAAAGAAGGACACTATAAAATATGATGGCAAATTGATGGAACTAGAAAAAAATCATCCTGAGTGAGGTAACCCAGATTGAGAAAGACAGACACCATGTGTACACACTCATAAATGGGTATTAGCTGTAAAATAAAGGAAAGCTATGCCACAATCCACAGACCCAGAGAGGCTGGGTAACAAGGAGGGTTCATGGAGGGACACCCAGATCTCCCTGGGAAGGAGAAACGGGAGAGATCTCATGAGTGGACTGAGGGTTGGTGGAGACGGGAACACGAGTGATCAGGTTAGCAGGCTGGAGGACATCAGAGGGGAGAGTACTGAAGAGACCACTGGAAAGGGGACACATTTCAGGATCATGTAAAAACCTGGGGCAAGGGAATTTCCCAGAAATCTACAAGGATGACCCTAGCTAAGATTCCTAGCAGATAGGTAGCCTGACCTGGCCAACTCCTGTGACCAGACTGGTGCCTATCCCAATTGTCATCAGAGAGGCTTCATCCAGCAAGTGATGGAAACAGATAGAGAGACCACAGCCAAACATCAGGTGGAGTTTGGGGAAACCTGCAGAAGAGGGGCAGAAAGGACTGGAAGTGCCAGGGAGGCCAAGGACATCATAACAAAACTCACAGAATGAACTAACCTGGGCTATGGGGGCTCACAGAAAGTGAACTGACAACCAGGGAGCCCGCATGGGACTGACCTAGGCTCTCTGCATATATGTTACAGTTGTGTAGCTTGGTCTCCTTGTGGGATTCCTAACCATGGGAAGTGGGAACAGCGACTGTCTCTGACTCTTTTACAGGCTTTTAGGACCCTGTTCCTCACACTGGGTCTCCTTGGCCAGCCTTAATACATGAGGAGGAGGATACTGCAACTCAATATGCCGTATTTTGTTGATAGTCATGGGAGACCTGTGCTTTTCTGAACAGAAAAGAAGGGGGGGAGGGTGAATTGGGGACTGAAAACTGTGACAGGGATGTAAAAATAGAAAAATATATAAATATATAAATAAACAAACCCTTGATTTTGTTCCTGCTGGGTTTTCCCCTCTCTTCTATTTATTTCTGCTCTGACTTTTGTTACTGCCTTCCTTCTGCTAACTACAGTCAGTTCTTTGTTCCTCATTTTCTGAGGCATGAAGTAGTCTATTATGTGGGTGTTCATTATTATAAACGTCTTTCTTAGGACTGCTCCTACACCTGGTTTATGTACATTGTGAATCCATTCTATGTCCTCTGAAGCTCTTATTTCCTTTTGAATTCTTCTTTGACCCACTGGCTATTCAAGACTGGGTTGCTTAGTCTGCACACATTTCAATCATCTTGGATTGTTAAGACTTGCGTTATGGACTGGCATATTTGTTCTGGAGAAGGTTCTGAGTGTGCTTGATGAGAATCTGTAATCTGTCTTTGGCTGCATGGACCCTTTGTCCGTGTCCGTAGCATTGTTCATGTACTCTACCGTCTTTACTGATTTTCTGTCTGGATGATCTATTGTTGGAATGAAACATTACAGCCCCATTTTTACATTGCTATTTATCTCTCTTTTCAGTCCTGCTGTCATTTGTCTTCTGTGTCTAGTGCATTGGGTACATGCATGCTATTATTGCCTTATCTTCTTGATGAACTGATTTTTATAATCTATTATGAATTTTCTCTTGGGGAAGTTTGGGGCTTGAAGTTTATTTCATCTGATATAAATATGAACACCACTGTTAGCTTTTGGTTATTATGTGGTTATTTTGTGGTTATTATGTTGTTATTTTCATCTCCTTTTTTCAGTCTATCTGTGCTCTGTGAGCTTAGCATCATGGTGTACACTAGTACCCCCAAAGGCTGGGAAGCCAAGAGAGGAAGGTCAGGAGTTTGAGGCAAGGCTGAGCTACACAGCAACACCCTGTCAATCAAACAAACAAATGAGGTAAACTGAACTTATTGTAGGTGACATATAGTTATATATTTTTAAAAAATTTAAAAATCTATCCAAAGCCAGATGTGGTAGTACATACTTAACATTCCAGTATTTTGGTGGTAGAGGGGAGAAGCAGGAGCTCAGGTCCAGCATCAGGCTAGATAGTGAGTTCAAAGCCAGTCTGGGCTACATCAAACCTATGTTTAAAAAATGGAGGGGATTCATTCAACCACATCACGATTTTTAGTGGAAATTTTTAATTCATTTTGTTGTAACATAATTCATGGGTAAATACTATTGTCGTTTCTATTTTGTAAATCCTTTACTGCCATATTTCTCTTTTCTTATGTTCCTCTGTGGTTTGATATTGTGCGCCTATAATTCTCTTTCTTTTGAACGTCTGTTAAAAGATATTTTTGTTGTTTTGTTTGTTTGTTTGTTTGTTTGTTTTTCAAGACAGGGTTTCTCTGTAGTTTTGGAACTAGCTCTTGTAGACCAAGCTGGCCTCGAACTCACAGAGATCCACCTGATTCTGCCTCCCGAGTGCTGGGATTAAAGGCTTGTGCCACCACCGCCTGGCTTTAAAGACATATTTTTAAATACCTTTTTAACATTTGAGTGTCTCTGTGTGCACAACCCAGTGTGTGTGTGTGTGTGTGTGTGTGTGTGTGTGTGTGTGTGTGTGTGTTATTATGCATGCATGTGTATGTACACTAATGTGCCACGGTAAATATGTAAAGATCAGAGGACAACTTAAGGGCATTCTCTTCTCACCATGTAGGATCCAGGAATTGAGCTCAGATTGTAAGGCTTGGCAACCAGCACTTTTCCTTGCTGAGCTTTCTCATTGGCCTCTTATGAGTGAACCTATAATTATGTAAACCTGTTCTGTACTCATAACAATTCAGCCTCAAATGCATGCAAAAGGTAGACTTTGCTTCTTCTTGCTCTCAAATTACATGTTTTATGGCACAATTAGTAACTTCTGTGCTTAGGAGGTGGCTCAGTTGGCAATGTGCTTTCCACATAAGCAGGAGGACTTGAGTTTTGATCCCCAAAATCTGTATAAAAAGTTAGGTATGGTGACACAAACCTGTAATGCCAGGGCTAGGAAGTGGAGACAGGAGGATGTCTGGAAGTTGCTGGCCAGTTAATCTAGTTGAATTGGTAAATTACAGGCTTGGTGAGACAACCTGGTGGAGCTCACAGTAGTTATGATTACCCACAGATGATCAAGCCAGTTAGAAACCCTGAGAAGCAAATGGTAGTTAAGCACTTCTGAGGGAGAGTCATTTTTCTTTCAGGGTTGTCACTGGTTGTCCACATCCCAGCGAATGTCCTGTATGCCTAGGGGAGGCACTAACTGGACTCCATGGGGCAGTAAAGAAAAGAGGACATGAGGTGGGGGGAGAAACGTTGGAGCCCCTGGAATCATGGGATGTGGACGTGATCAAAATGTACTGTATAAATGTATGAAATTCTCCAAGAATGGATAAAACATATTTTTAAAAGAAAGAAAAAATTAAAAAATAAAAGAAAGAAAAGTCAAGGGAGTAAAAAGGTAGCGAACAAGTGGGGAAGACACTACCTTTCTGGGTGTGGCAATGCCAGCCCACACAATCGTGACTTTAGAGCGCCCATCACTGGTGAATTATTGCTGCATCTGTAGTGCTTTTGTCTTTTAAGTCTTATGCTGGAGTTAAAATGACTCTCACAGCACCGTTATATTTCAGAGTATTATAAGCGCAACTATATGTTTATCTTTGACAATGAACTTTGTGTTTCCATACTTGTTTCACTGTGTAATCCACACTGGCCTTGAACTCCTGGCAAGCTTCTGTCTCCTCAGTGCTAGGATTACAGAGGTGGCCACCACACAGCTTTCCAGACATTTCAGGTCTATCAGGGAAATATGGCAGTGCTTCAGGAAATTAGGAATCAATCTACCTCCTGGGCGTATACCCAAAGGACGTATGTGCCCTACCACAAGGACACTTGCTCAACTATGTTCATATTAGCTTTATTTATAATAGCCAGAAATTGGAAACAGCTGAGATGCCCTCAACCAAAGAATGTATAAAGAAAATGTGGTACATTTATAAAATGAAGTAATACTTGGCTGTTAAAAAAAAGTAATAACATGAAATTTTCAGCAAATCAGTGAAATTAGGGAAAAAAATCATCCTGAGTGAGGTGACCCAGACCCAGCGAGACAAACATGCTATGTACTCACTCATCAGTGGACATTAGCTGTTATGTAAAGGATAACCACGCTACAGTCTACAGACCCAGAGAGGCTAAGTAACAAGCAGGGCTCAAGAGGGGGACACATGGATTTCCCTGGGAAGGGAAATAGAACAGCTTTTGCCGGTGGACCGTGGGTGGAATGGAGGGAGAGAGTCCTGAGAGAGACAACTGAAACTGGAGAGCATTTCAGGGGTGATGTGAGAGCCTAGTGTAATGGAAGCTCCCTGGAAACTGCAGGGGTGACCCTGTTGAAAACCAATAATGGAGGATAAGGTCCCTCTCCTGTAACCAGGCAAGGCTCATAGCAGTGGAACTGGGACATCAACCCAGCCACAAAACCTTTGTTCGACCTACAATTTGTCCTGCCTGCTGTCCTGTGCTGGGGTAATGGTGGCACAGAACTTCTGGGAGTGGCCAACTAATGACTGGTCCAAGTTGAAGCCCATGCCACAAAAGAGTGCCCCCACTTGATGCTTCCTGGATGCCAGGAACCAGAGGCTGTGTAGTGATATTTCATTTGTATTTTAATAAATAAAGCTTGCCTAAAGATCAGAGAGTAAAACAGCCCCACTCGTCAAAAAGACTACTCTCAGACACAGTCTCATTCTGAGATTCCCAGAGGCAGGACTGTCATTTCTAACTGAGGTAGAGGGAAGAGCCAGTGGCCGGCTGTTTTGCTTTTCTGACCTTCAGGTTGAACCCCAGTTTCTGTCTCTGGATTTTTATTAATTGTGCTACAAGACTGGATAGCCCAGAGACTAGAATAGAACCACAAACAAGACCAGGAAAAAAAAATTCTTATGTCCTAGCATGGCAAGCTCAAATTAAGGAATTCAGTTGGATCCACTAATCCACATAGGCACAGTTGCTTGAGTTCCATAGCAAAGTAAACTTAGATTTAAAGATGGCAGAAGCCGGGCGGTGGTGGCGCATTCCTTTAATCCCAGCACTCAGGAGGCAGAGGCAGGCAGATCTCTGGGAGTTGGAGGCCAGCTTGGTCTACAAGAGCTAGTTCCGGGACAGGCACCAAAGCTACAGAGAAACCCTGTCTCGAAAAAACCAAAAAAAAAAAAAAAAAAAAAATGGCAGAGTCGGGCCTGACAATGCACGCCTTTAATCCCAGCATTTGGGAGGCAGAGATGGAACGATTACAGCATTGAGGCTTGCCTGTGCTATGCAGTGAGACTCCGTATCAACAAAAGCAATAAATAAATAAATCTTGTAGTTACTTCAATAGAAATAAAAATGTAAACATCCACCATCCTGGTATCAAGTACGGGTGTCAATCTCCACTGTTGCCAGACCACCCAACCACACACATCCAAAACCTTCACTCACAGCAAAATCACGATGCAGGATAAACCACGTCCAAGTCAAGGTCTGGGCACCAACTCCGTTCTCGTCATTGTCGAATTCAAAACACAGAATAACTCCAGTACCCTAGTAGTAACTGTGTGCTTCCTGATTTCTTGCTCTCCTTGGTGGTGTCAAAAACTCACATTAGGTATGGATTTGAGGGAGTCAAGGCACAGCTGCCGCCTGCCAGTGTTCCTCATGTCTATGATTAACTGAGACTCACGTCAGGAGCTTTGGGTTTCCTTGTCCTTGGCAACAGGCCTTTCAGAGGAAGTAAGAACAAGGACACACACAAAGACTGGAGGAGAACAAAGGCAGAGAGGATCTGTAAGTGAAGTACACAAGGAACAGGAGACCTGTGGATAGAACAATGAGGACTGGAGGGGCAGTGGGAGGGCTCGCCAACCCCACGTGTCACAGCTCCTCTGTCCCCTGCTCTGTGCTGTCTTTGTGTGTGCAAATAACATTTACAGATTTTTGGCTGATGATTCTAATTGCCTGCTAATTGTGAATAAAGTCTGAACTGATGCAGACAAAAGCCTTTGGAATAAACGTAGTTGGAGAGAAAAACAACACCCGTACAAATAACTATCACATTTCATGCCAGGATGTGATGGAGAAACCAAGAGGGTACAAAGATGACACATGCCACAGATGCTCAAGGAAGAAGCCAGGACCAGAGGCAGAGGGAAAGCTGTCCTCTTGGTCCCCCTGTCTCATGGAAAGTAGACAATAGCCACTCCATACAGCTCTCTTGTCCTCTCTCTCTTTTCAGGAGACTGAACTTCATGTTAGGTTGAGACCACACGAGAAGCAAGCACTCTGTAGCTAACCTGAATCCCCAGCCCTCTTTTTATCTTTTTTTATTCAGAGAGAGGGTCCTACCAAGTCATCTAGTCTGGCCTTCAACTTACTTTCCCAGGTAGGTCTCACACTTGACATCTCCCTGAATGTCTAGGACTGTAGGCTTGTCCCACCAGGTTTGGCTTCACAGCTCTTCTGGATGGTGCTACAGGGAACAGTTGTCTCTCATAATGATGATTCCAAATTCCCACCAGAAAAAATAATGACTTGTCCATTCTGACCAGCTGCCTCCCCAACACAAACAAGCTGAGGTAATAGTGAGCCTATTAGTAATGCCTGACTGTGAGAGCCCATGTGTGTGGATCATAAAGGAGACAGGAATCAACTTCCTGAATGTGTGGCCTGAGAGCCCATCCCATCACCAGGAAGTGGTCACTTGTGAGTGACTTCAGAAAAGTATCACGACAAGCATAATAAATACCAACAACAGAACCAAGCCCATGAGAGTCAGAGCAGCTGTTTCACAGGGACAGTGGCCCAGGGCTCAAGGTTATGGCATCTTGTACCTGGTCTTGTTCTCTTAAGATAATGTCCCTATCTCCTGGGGCTTCTGCTCTTAAGGCCTGGGCTCCTGTTTCCTGAGCAAGTCCATCCAGGCTAGTGTTAGGAGCAAGACTCTGTCTAGGCTATGGGAAGTTTTCTATTTCTCCACCCTGGTCCCTATGGGAGGTTTATCTTCTGAAATATGGGATTATTCGATAAGACCTACATGTCAAATGTAAGCACCACTGCAGTTTTAAGCAGATGGGGTCGGAAGTGGAATCATGTGAATCATGTCAGAATGTGGATCATGTTCTAGATCAATTCTAACAGTATATCAAAGACATCATACAAAACCTGTGCTGATTTATGTAAATTACATGCTGATTCTAGATGACAGATTCGACTGCCCATTCATCGTTTTCCATACTGTGCTTTAAAACCCATCATTTAATATGGCTGCATCAGTTATGGTAGGGTGCTTTTGGCTGCAGGTAAACAGAAACAACTTCATGTAAGTTACATTAAGTTTATACGAGTTGTTTTAGCAGGCGGAGATGGCTTGGCAGGTAGAAGTTGGCAGGCACACTTGATGACAGGAGTTTGATCCCCGATGGAAAGAAAGAACCAATCCCAAAGGTCCTCTGACCACCACATGTGTTTAATGGCACATACATGTACAAACGCACACACCCATACAATAATAATACATGAAATCATTTTTAAAATCCAGGTGTAGTGCATATCTGCAATCTCAGCACTCAGGAGGCAGAGGCAGGAGAATCATGAGTTCAAAGCCAGACAGAAATACATTCAAGATCCCATTTAAAGGTCGGGGGAGGGCGCATTAAGGTCCAGACTCCCACCTTCCCTCAGGGTCAGCCTGATCTGACCTACTGACCAGCTTCCCTTAGGGCCCTAAGACAGCTGCCATTGTCCTAGGAACCACAGGGAGATCCTTCAGAATTGCTTTTCATCACTAATCAAAACATTTTCCCAAAGCCTCAGGCAGATGTCCTACCCTACTGGGAGACCTAAATCATGTCCCTGCTGACACTAATGATAAGCAGGATAGGATCCAATATTAGATTTCAGGGCTAAGGCCGAGCCAGTCTCCCAGAAGCATCTGTCTATACCCAACACTTCGGCGTTCTGTTAGCAATAGTCTGGATAAGTAAGCAATGATGTCCACCCAAACTCCCACATCTAAGATGGCATTGCCATCTTTAAAAAGAAGATGTTAGTCCCATTAAACCAAGATAGGGCCAGAATTGAAACCACTTCCATTTATTCAGCCATCCTATTCCAGTTGCACAGGAAGCTCAGCCATACTGAAATTTGCAATGGCCATAAAGGCAGCAGTGACAACAGCAGACCATTAGCAAGCTCTCATCTTTGCCACACCTGCCTTAACTACCTTGCATATAAGGGGATGCTGTTCCTAGGAAGGCAAGCAAAGCAAAAAATTAAGAAGACACTTGCTCTGAGAGTTGTATTGTGCAATCGGGCATCTGAAAATAGATGCCTCTTAAATTTTGTATCCTAAAGTCCTAGTTTGTTTGGCCCAACTTTCCAGATCTATCATGACACTCAGAACCAATGACTCTTTCTCCAGTGCTAGCGGAGAAGGTTGGAGTACTCCAGAGTTCAAAACCCAAGGAGAAGGTTGGAGTACTCCAGAGTCCAAAACCCAAGGAATTGCTCTCAGCTGCTTTGTCCAGAGTCTTAGTCCTTTCTACTGGCAACCTCTGTCTAAGGACTGTTAAGTATAGGGTCAGAAGGCCGAATATTTGAACTCAGGTAAACTCAAAGGGGTCACCTGAAGTGCTCCACACAAGTTCCTTCAGGGATTAACCTAACTGGGCCAATGGGAGAAGGAAGAAGGACAAACAGACACACACAGACAGAGAAGCTGGGACTAGGTGGGCTGTACTCGCTCTGGTGGAGGATACCAACTACCACGGCAGTGACGAGTAACCTCCATGCATTCACTTTATACATCTGAATCAAGGAGGCAGGGTCAGTTCATCTCCGCAGTAGGTCTCTGTAGGGAACAGTGGGAAGAAGTTGTGGTTGATGGTGTCTGCACACTGTCAGCATTTACACTGTGGCCAGAGGAAGGCTGTGCCATCCCTCTGAACATCACCCTGAGAAGATTTTGCCACTCCCATGGGTCTGTGGCACTGGGGTATTTGACATGACTGTGTGCATGTCAACAACATACATCCACTCAGAACTCCATCCACCCCTACAGTCATCTCCCATGTAAAGCAGCCCACGGTGTTGGATGAGGACGTTCTTGCAGCTATGTTACAAGTCATCTTCTTTCGCTCCATGTATCTCCTTCGCTGGTAATTCACCAATACCCTCTAGCACACAAACCTCCATATGGAGCCCCCTTCTGAGACGGGCTCAAAGTGACCTTGAACTCTTGATCTCCTGCCTCAGCCTTCCCAGTACCCAGCATAGATTCCCCCTTCTTAGCTAATTTGTTCCAGCTACAGCAAGTGCAGGAATAATCCCAAAGCAGGATTAAAGTTAGTGTCTCCTATGACAAAATGAAGCGCTGATAGAGCTGATGAGCAAGTCAGCTGAGGTTTTCAAACCTGCCCTGGGGTGCTGAAGGGAGGAAACCGTGGAAGTGAACACGTGGGGAGTGAAGCATAGCTAGCATGCGAGAGATGGAGTAGATAATAATTACATGGACTAAGGAATTAGATAATGACTCTTGGAAAAGGAGATGTGTTCCAGAAAGACAGTAAAAATCTGCGTGTGATTAGTGAGTAATGTAAGCTAAACATAGGATGTACAATTTTAGGTCTCAATTTTTAAGAGCTGAATGTGAATTACAGAGTCCTTAGGACATACATTATACAATGTGAGATTACATGTTCATGTTCTATAGCCAAGTGAGAAGAAAACACTGAGTACCAGAACCAATACTTGGCTGGAAAGATGGAAGAGCCCTATTGGAGACTAAGTGCTCAGCCAAGAATACATCAAAATCTGGTCTCTGTTTTGTTGTGATTGTTTTGCGTCTTACTTTTTTGTTGCTATGATGCAACACTATGATCAATGCAAGGCAACTTTTAGGAGAAAGGAGTCTACCTGGGCTTGCAGTTTCAGAGAGTGAGTCCGTGAGCATTGTGGCAGGGTAGGTATGGAGCTGGAGCAGTAACTGAGAACTTATATCCTGATCCACAAGTTGGAGGCAGAAAAAGAAAGAGACACAGAGAGAGCGCACACGCATGCTTACTGGAAATGGCATGGGCCTTTGAAACCTCAAAGGTCACCTCTAGTGACACGCAGGGAACCAAGGATTCAAACATGTGAGCCTATGGGGGCCATTCTCATTCAAACCACCACATTTGTTTTTGAGACAGGCTTCCAACTTGTCATGTAGCCAGGCATGTCCTTGAAAATCTTTCTTTCTCCACTTCCTGAGTGCCAGGATTACAGGCATGTACCACACAACACCTGGTTTTATGTGGTATTTAGTGTGTAACCCAGAGTTTCCTGCATGCTAGGCCAGACTCCACCAACCGAGCTGCATTCCTAGCCCTAGTCTATAGGTAACGGGTGAGGCCCTTATGCTATGGATGGTGACATTTAAACTGTGCGCTTGGAATGGGGCATTAACTGTGTGCTTGGAATGGGGGCATGTTGAATGAGGAGCGGCCGGGCTGTGTTCCCGGCACCCGGCCGCCCACAAGGTTAGCTTATGCCCCGAAATAATTACACGGAAACTGTATTCTTTTAAACACTGCCTGGCCCATTATTGGCTAGCTCTTCTCAGCTAACTCTCGCACCTGAACTAGCCCATTTCTTATAAGGTGTGTAGCACCCCAAGGTGTGCTTACCGGGGAGATTCTAGCCTGCCTCTGTCTGGACTGGGAACATCATGGCGACTCCTCACTCAGCTTCTCTCTCCCAGAATCCCGTTCTGTTTACTCCACTCAATGGGCTTAGGCAGTTTCTTTATTAATAAGAAGTCACTCCCACATCAAGGACATTAAACTGTGTGCTTGAAATTTTCAAGTTCCTGGGTTCCCCTAAAGTTATTCCTTCCTGGTAAAGACTAACACTCAGTCACTCCTTACTGAGGAGAGGTGGGAGAGGAGCAGAGGTTGTGCCTCAAAAATAGCCCCAATATTTACCACCTCTGATAAATCTACTTTGTGTAGTTTCTGTTGTTTTTGTTTCTAAGATATATATTTTATATAATACGTATGTGTCTGTGTGGAAGCACATGGCTGCAGAGGCCAGAAGAAGGTGTGAGAGGGTGAAGTGCAGTCATAGGCTGTGGTGAGACACCCGACATGGGTTCTGGGAACCCAATTAGGATCTCTTGCAAGATCAGTACGCACTCTTAACCACTAAGCCACCTCTTCAGCCCTATGCATTGAACAGGGCTCACTGTTATCAACAGAATATTTTAGAAACGAAAAGTGTGACTTCTGCAGTAGACCATAAAAGACATTTGCGCTCCCCTCGTGTTTACTTTTTTGGACTAGTCTCTCTGGGGAAAGCTGCTTTCTACATTCTGAGATAATCAAGAAACATTGTGAAGAGACCCATAGAGCAAGGAACTGAGACTTCCTGCCAATTACCCGTAAGTAACTGACACTTCCTGGCAACAGTCACATTATGAACTCCCTTGGAAGTGACAGCAATGCCAACTAACACCTTGGCTCCAATTTTAGAATCTTGAGTCAGAAATTGTGAGCCAATACAGTTTTGTTTTAAGATGCTAGTTTTTGATGCCAATTTGTTATACAGCAATAACTAAATAGCATACCCTTGCAGCCACAATTCCTGCACCCCATCATAAGACATCTAACTAGGTTACATTAGAACATAACCAATCAAGAATGTTCTAAGAAAAGAACTATACTACCCCCACAAATAAAGTTGAGATTAGCAGCAGCAACTAGTATACTATATTTGTAAGGGGTATTTACACCCCAGAAGACAGTTCTAAGAAGTAGGGTGGATCTTGGAAGTGATGGAAACCACTAAGTGCACGTGCCAGAAGCTCCATGGCAAAAACTAAAAGGAGGGACCACGATGACTAGAGTATGCTACATAAGATGAGAAAATACACCAGCTGGCTTTGCTCCACAAGAGGAACTGGAAGAGTTTCTGTCTATTGAAGTGACAAGGAACATCTACATCGCTAAGAGTTTCCATAGCTGCCATCCTTTTGGGGACGGGGCCAATAATAGAAGACGTTATGCAGTTAAACTCATTGACAGTAATAATGATAGTGGGACCCTGAAAATAGAAGCAAGATGATCACAGTGTCGTACTCCATAGAGAATGTGAACAGAATACAGGACAATAGGACATACAGGACAACTATATGAGCCAAAGAAGTCAAGGATGGGAATCACATCAAAAATCAAATCAGGGAGCCTGATGAAAAGTTAGTGTCTTTAGCCCAGTTCTAGATCTAAACCAATGTTCTGTCCTAGAATTTGCTCACTGAAAGGGAGGCAAATTCTCTACAAAAAAGGACCCTGTAACACCATAGTGAAGATATTGTATTGATCTCAGTCCTTCCCTAAAGGGATCTATGTTCATTTATACAGGTAAATATACACAGGGAACACAGGGAAAGGGAGAAATCTTAGCATTTTGAGAACAGTTGGACATAGACAGCAAACTGACACTGAAGTCTGGAGAGCCATAGAATATTAACTCTGTCCCATTCAACTGGAGAAGAGACACACAGAGGCCAATTAATAAACAGAATTCTGTCTTGAAGTAGGTTTCCCTGCTCCCTAGACTTGCCCAGTAAGCATTTTCTTGTCCACAAATTCATGGACTAGATATACTTACTGGCAGAGTCCTGTAC